>CM077623.1:9575163-9900576 GCA_039566895.2 Turritopsis rubra
CAGAAAAACAATACTATATGTCCTCTAGCCCGGGATATTGAAAACCAGAAAATCTCAAAGCAAAATATCAGAGTAAAACACGTCCCTTGGCATTCTTAACAAATTAGCCTTTACCGAATCAACATCGGTGACATTCAAAATTTATTATTTTTTTACCCAGATAGGCAGAATAACATAATTGCGAAACTTTTCTTTGCCAGTAAAATTACCTCTTCTATTGAAGAGGTAATCATTTTCAAAATTTCCAATTGCCTTTTAACTCACATGTATGTGCAGCAGTGAGTGGATTAGCCCAGGGTTCCTGCTGACTATTCTTTTCCTATGCAATACGTTTATTGTGCTGACATTTTCAGTTGCTCTCTCAACTTTCTCAAATTTTCCTTCTGTAATATGGGAAGGAGGAGACGGGAAGGAGGAGACATCAGAAACCCGGACTATGAGTGAAAAAAAATGATTTGGAGAACAATGATCTGTGAATCAATTTTTAAGATTCTTCATTACCTCACATTTGAGAAATCAACTGTTGTAAACACTCTGGTGTCATAGGGGTGTTTCTTTCCAAAAACTATTTTTCATTTAATTTTTTTTCAATAAAAAACAAACAAACAAACAAATGGAATAAGAAGATGCAGAATAAATGGACCAGAACTTTTTAATAGGGATTGGGTAAAATCAATACGTGATTTTGTGAATATCGTGGATTAAATTTCAAGAACTGTCTCATTCAAACAATTGAGTGCATTTATTTGCTAGTGCAGGAATTTGACAATGTTTTTGCAGTATATAGTGAAAAAATAAAGATGTCTAAGTTTATGATTTCACTATATCGGATAGCTTTTAAGTTCGCTCCTCTTTGTTTCGATATCTAATGGAAACACTAATCACATCGGTTCGATGAATATCAATATCAATTTGCTGGAAACAGTTGGCCTCTCCAATACAATTTTTGGATTGCTCTGATAGCTATCCAGTATAGTGGAAACATATTCTAAGTTACAGCAAAAAGTATTCAAAACAATAAACAACGGGAAAGTGTGAATCATCACTTCCTATAATTTTTGTTCAGAATTAATTTTGCGAAAGGGCTAGAAAATTTGCAAAATATTATCCATTCGAAAATTTAACGTAATTTATTTTATGTTCAAATGTCCAAAATTAACAAATCCCATTATTTCACACAATGTAAACAAAATAAGGATTCAATAAGTATTCAAAGTTTTAAGATTTAATACACATATACTCCTTTTATTAGGACGCTTTTCTCAGAAAAATCATTAAGAATTAAAAATTTTCCCCGGCCATCTGCGTAAGTTTTAGAGCATGTATGATAAAGTTTGTAGATCGTAAAGGAACGCATTAAAAGCAAAAAACTTCACAAAACGCCTTTTCTGTGTTGTTGATTTTTTTAAAAACCCAATGAACGTTTACCTGAGCTCTAACATACTAATATTGACTTAGTTTTATACTCCAATCCTCTGAAGACCTAGTTAGCTACTGTTAGAAGAAGTGGGACAAGTTTCGAAAATTTTGAGAGGAAAAATTCCATCCTCCCTGTTTATTTATTTTCAGCAAAAATTCCACCCACCCCTATTATTTTTTATCAGGAAATTTTCCAAACCCCCTATTATTCCAGCCACCCTCTATTCTAGATGACTGGAGAGTACTTTTTACTCCCGAAAACCTTAGAAATTATAACAAATAGATATGGAGACCATGTGATACAGAACACCATTGGACCTTTTTGTAAACTTATCACAAAAAGTTTTGTCTTTGTGAAGAAGGCCTGATATATTTTGTAAATACTCCTTTATGTTGAGTAGAAAGAATGAAATGTTTTAAGCTTAATAGAATTTAAAAAGATGTCGGCTGAAGAGATTCTCAGATGTCAAGTATTTGCCACTATTTTTAATTAAACCATTTGCTTTATTTACGTTGTTACAACTTTGATTTAATTCAAAAGCATTCAACCAGTAACATAAAGTATGTGCAATTCATATTCCTTCATTCCTTTATTCCTTTATTGCCTTATACTAATTGTTAAGATTCATAGGGTGCAGTGGTTTGATGACCAAATGGTCAATTAGGAGGGTTCACTGACCTTTCCACTGCATATATAGCAAGCTTGATGAAAAAATATATGCCCCATAATGACTTGCCATCTCTAGACATTTAGTTAAGATAAAAAATTCAGGGAGAAATGCCATCACATTTCGTTTTTGTTTTTTAGTTCCAACTGTTGCTGGTTTCATTTATTATATTATTGATACTCCCCTTTAAGGGAGTGTTGGTGATACTCATTGTCAGCGAAGTAACTGAAGTAGTGAAATATTGAAGTGAACAGTGAATTAGTAGCTTGTGAATAATAGCCTGTGAACTTGCAGCTTGAGATACATATTGATATAACATATTCCTACACACAAAAAAATTATTCTTGGATAGTTTTTTCGCAATGATTTCCCTCGAGTTGTAAGGTCTTGCGGAATTATTTCATGGAATCAATTATTCTTGGAGTAATTTTTACTTTTCTGCCTCATCATACTTGTACTATTACCTGCAATCGCCATATACCATCCTAGGCTACTAAAATCATTATCGCGCTTTTTTGTTGTTCAACTTTTGTTTCGCCATCATTCCATGTTCCGATACTGTTAACTATATTTGCTTGATTATTTTCCTGGTGTTGAGATATCGCTTTTCCTGCCTCAAAATTCATTTGACAAAATGTGCCATTTCGATATTAAGTAAAAAGAACACCTGACATTTCTTCAACCGTCTGACTAATAGATTTTTTGGTTTATCCGGTGATCACACTTCATATGTACAGTGCACTCTGTTACTCGAACATCGAAGGGACCGGATAAATGGTTCGATATTTTGAGAGTTCGAATTACAGAGGTTCATTTACAAGGAAATAATAGGTGAAGGGACATTGAAATCGTTCGAATTAGAGGGAGTTTGAATTATGTTCTATAAAGCTTGTAAATACGTTTAAAAGGGCGGAGGCTTATTTTACAAAGAAACAGTGATTTTTTTTCATTTTCCCGCCGGTAGTTATTTAGTTTATCGGTTAAAAAATTTGGTGGGAAAGTTCAGCCGGTAAAAGATAAGTAATTTATAAGTCACTCGGAAAGTATGACCTGAAGACCTGTAACGTTCCTAGTGTAAATTGTTAAAGCCTGAAGGCTTCTAGTTTGTTTTAAAAAAAAATCAAAAAAATTAACGCGTTCATGAAATTAGTATACCTTATTGGTAAAAAAAAGTCGGCAATAAGTGACTAATATTTATTGCCGACCAATAATTCTTGCTGACTTTTTTTTTACCGACCAACATTTTTTACCGACTTTTTTTTATCGACAAAAGGTTTTTGCCTATTTTTTATTTTATTTTTTATAGACCAATTTTTTTTGCCCATTTATTTTCTTCCTGATTTTGGTCTCTTAACAAAATAAAGCAGAAATGCCTTAACTATCAGGCTGGATATGTATTTTTAGTTAAAATATTAGTCGAAATCGTTAAGATAGCTTTTAAACAAAAAAAATGACGCTTTTTTCTTTTTCTTTTTTAATTTTCCAAAAATTAGTTCGTCAAAAAGTGGCTAAGTTATAAATTTAGTCGGCGAGTGACTTATTTTTGTTCTAGTGATTAAAATTTTTACCGACTAAAAATTGTTGCCAAATTGTTTTTTGCCGAATGTTTTTTTTACCGATAGAGTATCACTTAATTAAAGCGAATACGAAAACAACGCGTATGAAGGTTCAATCGCCTAACACTAACACTAAAATCAAACCTAACACTAAAATTTAAAGTGTAAAAAGGGACATATTTTCGCATGTTGATTAGAAACGTGCAAACAGGGTCATCTCGCGTATATAGTCAACAAGCAACAAGTTAGCAACAAATCAGCCTGTAGAAGAGAGCAACTTAAGTAACATTGAGCCTCAAACAAAATTCTGTTGCTTAAAAAAAAGCGTGCACTATATAGTTGAGACCATGAGAAACATATTCTTAAATTCAGTGATTTTTCTATCAAAATCTAAATTGTGATTTTTGAAATAAGAAACTCGTTTAGAAACTTTTAAAAATTCACTACACAAATTAAGAAACATCATTCGCTAGGTTTCTTATAAAATAAAAAAGTGTACATGCAATTATTTTCATACATCAATACATTAATATTATAAATTAATCACTTACATTTTTCCAGTATCCATCGAACATGCAACTAATTTTCTGTAGTGTCTTGATAACTAGGACTTTAATACGTTTCTAATTATCGTGCTTCATTGTTGCCGCATGGAAGTGAAGCATACAACAGCGGATGAGAGATCGTCTGGAAATATGTCTGATTTATAAAGATCCTTATATCAAGGTTCATGTATTCGCTTAAAGAATAGGTAGGATTACTTTTGTGAATTACAGTATTATTCAAATTTGTTGCCAAATCGCGAAACTCTTTTACCTGAAGGTAAACGTGATTCAAAAAGTGTTCTTCATGTTTAAATTTTGTCGATTTGTAATTTTTGTTTTTTTCTAATATTTATGTCGGCTTTGATTAGCATACCATTAAGAAAATGGAAAATGGAAACCTACAAACTGCCCGTGTCGTATTTGCAAACCTTACGTAGCGGGCGTAGGTTTTATATAATAAGTCTCTAATGATTGATATTGTGCCTGTTAGATTTTGAAAATGGTATAGCTATTTTTTAACTGTAAAATATTCAAAAATTTATATATTTAGTAGTAGTTCAATGTTACTGCAACGTCGTTGAACAATAAATTCGCAACTCACACTTTAAAAGCAACTCGTGAAATTTGTACACCAACTCGTGGATTCGTGATACCAACTCGTAAAATTATTACAGCAACTCGTAAAATTAATGTTCCAGCTCGTAAATAGCAACGCGTAACTCGCGATTTTATTGTAGCAACTGGTAACTCGTAACGGGCAACTCGCTACTCGCAACTCGTGGATTACTAGGAAAGGATTGAATCTCAAACATAGAGACATATCTATTATGGCTAATATATATCTTAATTTTAGAAACGTTTCTCTAGTTTTTTGCCGTTTCGCAAAAATTTTATCCAATCAGATATCGAGAAATTATCATTATTATCTTGTCCGCCATATTTGTTTATATTCCTTTTATCGATTTTGCGTCAGGTCAAATCGTGGAGAGTTTTTTTATCAGGAAAAATTCTCCATTAGACGACATAGTTTTGATAATCTGTTAGAGAAACGTAAGTTAAAAATGCACTTTGTGCAACTGCCTATTGAAATTACGAGTGAGTGTTAAAATATGAAAGGTAGAAAAATGCTCTCCAATGACACACTTCTTTTGATGCCATGATACGAAACCTGGATCAAAAAAAATATTAAAGGTCATGTTTGGTCAATCAGTATCCTTATGCTCAAATTGATGTATAACGTCAGATTGATTTACATTCATTCCTCTGAAAAAAATCGTATTTTCTTCTTAAATGATAAACGCGTTAAAGTAGGTAATACGACAATGTTAAAACACAGACTAGTTTTAGAATTTAATCTTTTTTCAGAAAATCCTGGTCTATCGTCGTCCGACTGCTCTTATGTCTTAAAAAAAACCCAGCCTCTTTACGTACGACTCATGATCGACTGCTTTGGGTAAAGCAAGGAGTGAAATTGTTTAGAAAATATGAGTTCATTGATTTTAGTTATATTTTTCTTCTTACCCTATAACATTTTCTTCGTTTAAAATCGTTCTGTGTTGCATAAAATGTACAGCGAAACCTCTATATAGCGGACAACGTTGGTCCATAAAAAAGATGTCCGCTTTATACAGACTGTAATTTGACTGTAAATCCACCCATCCGTGTATGGAGTATGTGTCCGTTATACGGTGATGTCTGCTTTATAAGGTGAACGCATTATAGAGATAACACTGTAGTTTAGAAATACTGATATTATTTTTTGTCTCAAAATTTCAAGAGCATTTACTATAAAAAAATACTAAAAATTGCTATAATAATTTCTCTCTTTCATATTTATTTGGCAATAAAAAGAAATGTGTACAGAAGAAAAAAATAGAACTGTGGACGAGAGTAGGCATAGATTTTAAGATCCAAGACCCGGTACCGAGGGTCAAGGACTCTCTGGTGCCCGAGACCCTGGACCCCAACTTAAAGACATGAGACTTGGAGACTCCTCAAAGTGAGCTGCAAAAATGCGATGTGTATCTATCTATTATCAGCAGTTGCGGTCAAAACTTTGCTACTTTCCTTCCTGTGTGAACGAGGCCATGGATTACGTCTTGCTTCGTTCTTACAAATAAAAAAAAGTGACTTTCAACTGAAAAGTTTTATAATCGCATCTTGTTAACTTTAAGACAAGCAAGTTTCTTTAACGGGTGATTTATTGAGAAGAGGATTTATGAAAAGGGCTGGCGTTAGATGTTCGTCTGTGAAGGTTTGACAGTGGTCTTTTCAAATATAGCGCCAATAAAGACGGGCGTAAAAATAAGTAAATACTTGCTCTTAGTAATTCCGTAAATCATCAATAAATTCATCAGATATTCTACAGTCAACTCCCACTATCTCAAAATCTCAAAGGAACCGACTAAAGTGTCTGAGACAACGAGAGCTATTCTATGGCAACGAACCACTCAAGGGACCAAGCCTTTTGTTCGAGATGGCGGGAGTTAACTGTTAGTTTAAAATTTCCATGAATAAAGATCAAGCATTATGAAATACACCCTACCGTGTAATGTTACTAAGATTGTAATCATTGTCCAATTTGTTTATGACTAAGCTTTCAAAGTTATGCAGCAACAACCACATTCGTTGACTATTAAAATCATTTGCCTCCAAGAGAAAACCAGTCCTTCTTCTTGTTAATTTTATAAAGTAAAAGACCAAAACAGTTTCGAATGCTTTGAACTATGACCACGTGACTTCGTTGTTGTCTGTCATTTTCAGTTGCATGTTCACTGTGGTGAGCACCTTGTAAAAAACAGGTTGAAGAAAGGGTTTTGAAATGAATTCATTGTAGACTATTTGCAATTAATTTCTCTTAATGCTTCCCTAACCACAAGCCTCCTACTCCTAACAGTTATCTGAAAAGCATTCAGCCATTACCTTACATCACCTTATCCACGTAAGCAAAATTTTTGTTCCGAAGATAAACGACATGCAAATCCAACAAAAGAAAAAGTGCGCCATCTTTGTTCGATTTCCGTTGAAATTATATTTTTCCAGCCGTTACAAGAATTAAAATGGCAAACGTGGGAAAACTGTTTTCATTCATATCCTTTAAACGAGGGCTATATCTAAACTTGTTATTTATATTTCTAGTAGTTTAAAGGCTTTTGTTCTTCTTTACGTTTTCAGATAAAGAACCAAAAGCAGTTGATGGATGGGTTGCGAATACATTTCAATATAAGATGTTAATGCTTCGTTTCAACAATTCATAGTGCTATATCGAAGTCGAAGTAGGAAATGCCAGTATCATTGAACATTTTCTAGTGGCATCATGGTTACCTAAATTTTGACTATTACAAATCACAAAGAAAAGTTCTAACCTTATTGGAGGCGTCGTAATGAAATTGTACTGCCTTGCCATTCGCCATGACTTTTGTTGGAGATTGCGCGACCCCATAAACTTTCATATGAGCAAATCTATTGTGTTCTGGGGTGTATCCACTTCGTTGACTCGATGAACGGAATTTACCCTAAATCAATTCAAATAAACTGCAGTTAACATTTTGTACTCCAGGTGGACTGAGAAAAGAAAGTAACTGCGTATTTTTATCTATCCCAGTGGGCAAAATCTTCAAAAAGTCTCTGTGGAGGAGTGTTTTTTGATTGAAACAGCAAGCAAAATTGCTTGCCATTCCTATAGAAAACACTACTGAAATGGTTTGAAATTTCCTCACCTGCCAAAGAGAACAAGAGCAAGAAGTACATGCTCCCCGAATGATTTGTTAATTAGTGAATGGTGAAAAAGAAGAAGAAGAAGAAGAAGAAGAAGAATATAAAATACCTTCTGATATTGGAATTTCATCACGGTGGTCTTGCCGAGGCTTTCCTCTACATAAAGAAGATGATATACATTAATTGTTGCTATTATTCCTGTTGCATCAACTCTTCCAAGTGTCCAACTAAACTTAGGTGTTGTAGATCAGGAGTGGATTCACATACAAGAAATTCTTTGCAGTTTTCTGCCCTTTAAGTTACATTTCCCGTGTTTTTTCGGTGTCCCAATAATCCCTTCTGGTATCTTCTGGAATTTTTTTCATATACCTACACCTCCCTCTTTTCATTACCTTCCCTCAAATTTAGAGAGATTACACACAGACGTACACAGACCATAACTGTCGCAAAGATCTAATTAGCAGTATCAGTAGAATCCCGATGACTCAAACCCTGGATAACTCAAACTTCTCCTTGAATTAATACTCTCTCATAAAAGACTCTCGATAACTTGAACAGTCGGTAACTCGAACAATGTTCATCGGTCCAGGTTCGAGTTATCGGGAGTTTGCTGTGTATTATATTTTCTGTCTGTAGCTACAATCCGCCCCGGTCAGTCACATAGTTATCCATAGATATCTAAATGCTTGGAACATCATACCAAGTAAAGATTCTCCATCGTCCATATAAAACGATCCTTCCGCTTCGTCGTTTATATCTGGCGCCACGAGTACACCAAAGTCATTCATCCGGCTATATCATAAGTCGAAAGTAGATCTTTAATGGCGTTAAAATAACAAGCTGAAATACAATCTTGAATATGTTTTATATGGTTTATTTACCTTTTTGTTGTTGTGATGTCCGGATCTTGAGTTGGAACGATAAAACCGCCTCGAAGATGAAGGTTAACTTTGTCAAATGCCGCAGGGAGGGTAACAGTTTCGCCCTTACTATCAACTAACGCCCCCTAAAAAAAAGAACATGAACGCGTTGCGGCTTTTAAATTAATAACACGTATTAATTTCGCACTTGAGATTGACTCCGTTGAGATGGTAACAAACGCGCGCACACAAGTTGGGATCTGTTGAAACTAAATTCAAAACACTTCAATGAAAATGAACTAAAAGTTATACCTTATAATATTCGTACCAAATTCCAGGGGGAACATAAGCGTAGATCGAAGTTGCACCCTAACATATCGAATAGGATTGTTTAAATTAAATTCCAAGAACTCTTGCCACCTCTCTCTTCCTCCCCTCCAAGAATCTTCTGCTCTGGACATGATTATATCGAAATTAGCATTCATAGAGAATGTGAAATTATACATAAACCTATATACCTATACACATAAACCAAATAGGTGCTTGATTATTTTTACCCAGGAATAAAGAAATTACCTGGATAAGAACTGGACTTATCAATAAAGCTGATCCCCACATGAATTGTTGATCAATCCCGTACGTATCACTCACTTTTGGGAACCTATATATATCAAACAATAACAGGTAAGACTGTGTATCTCTCCTGGTTTTTGTTAAAGGAATACCGAACTACCCAGGGTATCACGCATTTTGAGTTCGAACACTCGGGGCATGTCAAGCGTGCTTCATGCTCATGAATGATGCAGACCAGAAAATAATCTTTTTTTATTTTGAACTTATAATAATTTTTATTAATCGCGCCTTTCATTAATTTGTTGACCGTGGAAAGTTAGTTGGTCTGTATTATTTCAACAATTCTTTATCGTTTTCAAATCAAAACAACATGGAGAGAAATTAAAAGAAGAATCACGATCAATTTTTGGTGTCAATATTCGATGCTTAGTGAAGTTTATTGCAACGAAGGTAATAAAAATGTATTCTTTAATATTTCTAGTTATGTTCTGTGCAATTCTACAGAACTTCTATTGGTTCTATTTATCTTTTTTTGAGCAATCCTCAAAGACCCTCTGGTAAACTTTTACCAGAACTTTCTCTTAAAAATCATATTTTTCTGCTAAATGGTTAGCCATAACAGCCATTAACGTATAATATAAGCGTTATTGTGCTATTTTAGAAGAAAATTTACACTTAAATATGTTTGTATATTCTCTCGCTTAAATTTTAATTTCTTGGGACCCACGAAATTAAAATAGACCCTGGGTAGTTCGGTATGCCTTTAATGCAGGATTTTAATAGGAATCTTTAAAAAAAAAAAAAAAAAAAACTCACTCAAAAAATAACGGTCTTGCAACGGGACTGCCCGTAGAATGAGATTCAAAATACAGAGTGTAGAGATACGGCAATAACGTGTATCGGACTTTTAAAGCTTCTTTGGATGCTGTTATAAGCTGGTTTCCAAATGCAGCTGGATCTTGATCCTATCAAAGTCAAAACAAAGTTGCCAATAGTCACATGAACAACAAACATGTAACTTAACCTTAACAGGGCGTTATAAGAAAGCTTTTCGAAGGATTTATGCTTTATGATCAGTAAGATTTCCTCGGTAACCAATTGACTGTTCCCCTTATTCAGTAATCTCTGCAAAACTTTATGGAGGAGAGTAAGAGCGTTAAGAGTATAAAAGAAAAACATGGAAATAACCAAATCAACACTTAAGTTTTAACAGAAAATTCATGACATTGCCGTCCTCCACATTTTTTGGCTAACCCTAGATTCGCCGCTGACCACAATGTCATGCAAATAAAATCACAAAAATTGTCTCGAAGGAATAATGAAAAGTTGACATGGAAACAAAACCGATACACTCACTCCTAAATTTAGGGACATGCTTGAACAAATTTCAAAGCAAGTAATTAGAGCATTACATTGTGGTTGTTCTATGATGTATAAAGGAGATGACTGAAGAGAACGACCACGTGATTCTATTGTTAGCGCTAAAGTGGTTCTGAGAACAGGTAAAGACACAGCTAATCGGAGAAGCGAGAGAGAGAGAAACGTTTCGTCACAACTAAAGAGACCTACTCTCATGCCAATGCTGTTATGGTTCCTCATGAAAGGGTAGAATGCACCAAGTTGCATCCATCGGCTGCATAATTCTTCTGTCGTATCCCCCAAAAATCCGCAAATGTCTGAACCAGCGATTGATATACCAAAGATATTGAAATTAAGAAACCCTATAAGAAAAGACGGAAGATAGCGATGAAAAGCCTATGCAACAAACTCATTCAAGTCATTAACAGAAATGTCCAATGGTGACTCGTACATACAAGACCTTAGGTCGAACAAATTCCTCATGTTGCTTTTAAGAATGGCATCAGTTTGAAGACTACACTCATTTTTATAAGAATAGTCTTTTTTTGCTGTTCGGCTGCAGAATGCAGTGGCGGATCCCCTGTGGAGGAGCACATGATTTCTATTTTCAGTTTGTATCACCAATGGGATTACTTGCACGATTTTCTTTTACGTTTAAATAGCTAACACTCCCCTCCGCAAACTTCGACATACCCTCTTGATCCGGCGCTGGAATGCTGATAATTCTGGACGTTTTAAGCCGACAACATGCTGATTAATCATGTTTTAAGTTTTTATTTAACGGGCACTTTACGTTTGTTGAAATTAAAGTTAAGTCAGAAAAAGTTGTGTGGAGTTAAGAAATGTTGTTTTGATATTTATTGAGTCTCAAAGGCAACCTCGAACCCAGGGTCTCCTGATCTCCTTTGCCGCCATCCGTATGTCGAAAAGGCAAGAAACCCTGGGTTCGAGGTTGTCTCAAAGGTATACGGGCAGGGATGGTTTTGTATTTTCTAGCAGACACATCTTTTACAACCTCTTAAAGGTAATGAACTATCATATATAGAGCTGAGGGTTGCATCATGCTGATGTCAGCAGCGATATCCTTCACGTAAAACAATTGGAAACTGGTCTGGGAACGAGCAGCTGAGTAATATTAAAATGGCGAACAAACGAAGTAAACAAATGATTGGCTTTCTCACGGAGATTCCCTCGTAGAAAATTGCTGACACGTTTTTTTCTCGACTTTTATAATAGTTCATTATCTTTAACGTTGTTTGGATGTTAAAACGTGCCTGATGGGCAGATTATGGTTTTTGAGCCCATTTAAGCTTACGAAGGTTCTACTTACATAAAAAAATATTGTGAATTCTTTTTTACCTGCAATTGATCGATACAAATCCTCCCACGTACTGTGGTTATCGCCTAACCAGTGTCCCGCATGTTTCCCAGTTCCAGAGTATGACGAGCGGGTGATTACTAAACTTCTTTTGCTTAAAATCTTGGTTAATGCACTGCGGTTTAGAAAGAAGATAGAAAGAAAACGATTTTGTTGAAAAGCTTGAAACGGTCAATAAAAAACAATAGAAAACACATTCAAAATTGTTCCTCCCAAAATGTACATACTGTAAATGACTGATTAAACGCCCTGGGCGTTTATTTAGAAATCGAACTTTTACCGTATGCCGTTTATTTGACCCTGGGCGTTTATTCGGAAGGCGCATTTTTTCACAATTTTTTGTTCAAATATATAATACATTTGTTTTTAATAAAGTTCTTTTTGATGAACTTTGAAGAAAAAACAAAATAGAGAAGGTTTGAAAAAAATTCTTCCCTAATTACATAGTAACGCTGAAGAGCATTTATTAATTTTCAAGTAACATACATCCTGGGCGTTTATTCGAGCATGGATGTTTATTTGGGAGTGGGCGTTTAATCGGTCATTTTCGATATCTATAAAATAACCTCATTGTGGCGACTGCCTCGGTGTGACCATATAAACTGTGCAAGTCGTAATGTTTCCCGTAGTTTTGCTGTGAACTCATGCAAATTGTTTTGCCGCTTAGGACACCACCAACGACTGCTGGCGTAAAGGGTGGATAATCTAGATTGGTTTGCGGACAACCATTGATCGAACCTTGTACGAAGTTTGAAGGCTCATTCATATCCTTAACAAAAAATAGAGATTCATTAACGTAGCTGAGAGAATACATTCTCTCTATGTTACGTCGCTGGTGCATCACGTAACTGGGCTTCGATCGATTACTTGCTTCCATTTTTTTCCAGTTGCACGAAAAAAGCAAATTCCTTCTATTTCAATAAAGAGCTTGGAAGATTTAAAACTTGCAGATTTTTGAGAAGGCATTATTAACAGTGTGCCTGTAATCGAACAGGTTAGTATATGAAAACTCAGTTGAAAGTCTCTTTTTGTTTGTTTGAAATAGCGAGGTATGAGGTAAATCGTTTTTCCAGGTCAAAATAACAAAGGTTTCGCCACAAACTTTTGAAACATATCCGGCAGATAGACATATAGTGAAAATTGATTGGGCCGTCAATAGAACGAGTTAACATCTGTAACAATAAAATTGTAATTGTAACGAGCAAATTTTCATGGCGTTTTACATTCAAGTTTTTGTCCTGAAAATTATAAACAGGACTTACTATCCAAAATCCGTCAAACTTTATTGTGTCGTGAAAATCTTTGATATGTGTGTACCAATACGCAGTTGTGTTTTCGTTAGTGAAGTCAGGGAATGCAGTTAAACCTGGCCAAACTTTCCCAACTAAAATTTTCCCGTTGTGATCTTTGATAAAGACGTCCTTGGCTACACCGTCATCGTACGGTTTGTATCCTTGCGTGGTGCTTATTGCTGGATCCTAAATATAATGTATAGAAAAGACATAACGTCGTTCACGCCACGTTGTTTTTACTGTAAATACCGTTCAGACGTTGTAAAGACGTACATATAACGTCCAAATGACATCATGTGTGTTAATGAAGGCCATGGAATTAAATCACAAAAAATGATCAAACAAATTCATTTGATCAAATAATTTGGTTCGGGCTATTGCTATTTGATTATGAATAAAATCACCAGAAGCTTCATACTTTATTAAAAAAAAAAAAAAAAAAAAAAAAAAATCTTTACTCAGTGGAACGTCTGATCGAATATACAGTCACTTTTAGAAAAATACATTCAATCTCGTTTTCTGTTAATAAAATATGAAGCTTCTGGGGATTTTATTCATAAATTCATTTCAGGGGAAAGAGAGAGTTATTTTATTATCAGCTCTGATGATCTGTTTGTACAAAGCTAAATGATCCCTGCTGTATCAAAACACACACAGAAAACCTATGTGTTAAAATTCCTACTTACCGTCATGATGACGTAATGCATTCCTTGTTCGTGCAGCCGATCAACAAATTCCGGCAGGCCGTTATAGTTGTTGCCGTCGATCGTAAAGTCTTTATAATTGTCCATATAATCAATATCATTCCATTGCGTATCTTGTGGAATTCCATTGTCTGCCATCCGTTTACGAACCATCTCCATGTTGTTGAGACTATTGTAACCATAACGACACAAATGAAATCCAAGTGCCCAATATGGTGGCATTGTTGATCTCCCAATAGTCTGATGAAATAGTAACAATAAAAAAGTTGCCGTATTACTGACCGGGGGTCATGTCACTTCCACAACAATAGTTCTTTGTTCATAAGATACATTGTTAAAATGCGTACTTAGCTCTAACTGTCCATGACCATAATGCGCAACTTCATCCCCAGAGCTTCTTCGCCCTTATTGATTTGCGAAACGGTGAAGATGAAGAAGCCCTGCCGACGAGGTTACATAAAGCATAAAGTTGATAGCTCTTCATTTCAAGTTCATTTTAGAAGTTCTTCGACAGAGAATCAAAACCCTCACCTCAACAGAAAAGCGAATAAAAGTTTGACTTACTGCAGTGAACTGTTGGACAACTTGCTCTGGTGTTGGTCCAACAAACACATAAAAGTCTAATATGCCACCTATCGTTCGGTAAGTTATCGCTGGTTTTGGCTGAATGATTATATCTAGTAAGATTAAAATCAACTTTCTATTTCTTTGAGCATAGTAATTAGAAAATTTCCTGGTCAGCACACGTTTATTTTGCACTCATTTTGATCACATGATAGTAATAATTACTTTTCATTGGTTCACAGTAATAAGTAATGTGATTAGACCATCGAGTCGAGTAAAAAATTCAAAACACAGGCACAAGGTGTTCTCAATATTGTAGCCGTATATTTGGCCCTACCGTATAGAAGCTTTTCACATATCTGCCAAATGGGCTCCGTCCCTACGGAGCGCGCTTACGCTCGCAAAAAAAATTAAAAATATTAATGTCCCAATCTTAATGTTGGTTGGAACTGAATGCACAACACTTTCTTTGCTTCATTCCCAGTTCTCAACATTGAAATTGGGATGAAGGGGAAAATTATGGCTTTCCTGAATATATCTTGGGGAGGAATGTTGCTGTTCAGAGAAAAGTGCGGTTACCCATAGCATTGCTGTTGAGGAGGAAGACCCCGTTAGCTTGCCCATCATTTTCCAGGTTGAGATAAAACGGATGAACCCCATAAAGATTGATGCCACCCTAAATTAAAACAAAGTTTATAGAATAAATAACTCGTTAGGAAAATTAAGGTCCTGTCTATTTCTTGAACCACTAACTTCCGGATCAGCAATATCTCTCGAAAACAACGTGAGCCGAGTCCAACTCGTATTGAGTCTCAATCCAAGTACATGTTCTCCTAACCCGTAAATGTTGTTGGATGGGAGTAATGATGACATCTGCAGAAATTGATCGGAAAATACAAAACCGCCGACAGACGAATTGAATCTGGAAAAATAAAAATAAAACGATTTGACCTGAGCTTGCAGTTAGTGTAAAGGCAAGATTTTCAGTTTGGGAAGAAGGCAGTGGGTAGTGTGGGTGGAAGAAGGCAGTGGGTCGGGAGGGGATTAGCATGGCTATCAACAAATTTCAAAATCTTGAATTTGTTTGAAAGAAATGTACTACTTAATATCTATTGCTTTGACTTAAACCTTTTCTGAAGTATCAAAAAAAAATCATTCATTTTGACTTTTATACAAATTTCGCTTTTAACTATTGCAGGAGTGGTAGTCCAAATGTTACTAGAACTGAAGCATCTGAAAAAAGACTCACACTCACATTGTTCTCCCATTCGAAACTCTTGTGACAGCGAATCCGAACGGAAAATCGGTATAGGTGAACCGGTAATTCGGATGTGAAACTTTAGGTGGTTTCTCTGGTGTAGGGACTGGAACTTCGTAGCGTTTGTTGTTCGGGTCTTTTATCTTATATGAAAAAATTACATAACGTGACGTCATAATTCAGTTTATTGTCTCATTCATATTCATTTGTTCTTAGCTATCTATCTTTATATTATATATAGGGTTGATTTTCATTAAAAACAGATAGAGGAAATCTCTAATAAGCGACACCATTGGTCCATAAAAAAGGGCTCGGCTTTATACCAGGCTTTACCTATGAGAATTTGACTGTAAATCCATATCAACATGTACATTCGCTTTATCGGGTGTACGCTTTATAGAGATTACATATAAGATGACGTCGGATTTCTCGACAAATCCATGGGTTTTTTGACAAACCTCGAGGACAATCCTCCGCACTCCATGATCACGTCTCTTCAACAACACTATAGAGAGGGGATTTAGAGATTCTTCCAATTTGAAGACCTCTACGGCTAGAGGGAACATATGTTCAGTAGAGGACAATACGAGATATTAAGGCTTCATACGGTGATTCGAATCCTATCCGCTGTTTCGATTCCAACAAACACAGCTACATTGTTGATATTCCCTCCAAAGGGTCCTCCATGTCCCTGCAAAACCAAATTTATTGTCCATCCGGTACCTGTGGCTTTAACAGCAGTCACTTTATATCCAAAATTATTTCTTCCGTAGTAGCAATACGGTACATTTAACGGCGCGTCGACATCAAATGCTGGTCTCCAACAGCAACCACGGTCAACACACTTTTGCTCGTTTGCACCAGGATCAGGAAAGCAATCAAATCGATCGATATCGGTGACGTCACATACGTCCGAGTTTGTCGGGTTATTTGTGACGGCAGACGGAGATATAACAAGAAGCGTGGTGACATAGAATTTGTACAAATCCATGCTTTGTCTAAAAAAAAAAAAGAGAAACAGTGTTGTATTTACTGTCTTAAGAGTTACAAACGCAGTCAAAACAATGGTTCGAGCCTCCATAAGTCGAACTTTTCCTTCCTCTAATCACCACTAATTTGAAATGTCCCTTCACCTTACTCAATAAATATGACTGCGCTAACAAAAGAGATACAAACAATACGAATGTTTGCCAAATTGTGTTATCAGATCCTGTGAAAATTAGCCAAGCCAAGCCAAAGTTTATAGGCCATAGCGAGTTAGCGGCGGTCTTTGCTTATAAGTTACTTTACCAATGATTTCTATGCAAATGAAACTCGAAGTATCGAACTCTTTCTATAAATCGAATCATTTAGTACGGTTCTTTAGATGTTCGAATTACAAACAGTTTACCGTATGCAAAACAAAGTTGACATAAAACACAGTTTACCTCGTGGATTTCCCAGTGCTGCTTCACATTTGAAACGACAAATAGATATAGAGTTTTAAGCAAGTTCTATTTAAAAATTAAAATCACGAGAAATTCCGCTATTGTCTATATATTATAATCGCTTGAAAAGCATAAAATGTTTATTTTAAACTCCATCGGAAATGTGTTATTTACGGAAAAGCCTTGTTTTGTGTTAAAAATAGATTCTAAAAACACTGCGGCGGAGGGACGTTTAAGTTTGCATGTGATACTTTTACACTAACCTCTTGGCAAATTAAACAAAAAATAAAACAAAATAAAACAAAACAAAACAAAAAAATATTACAGATTGAGAAAGACAGAGAGAGAGAGAGAGAGAGAGAGAGAGAGAGAGAGAGAGAGAGAGAGGTGAAGTGAAATCGGTGTTTTGTTTACATCGAATTTCAAGGAATGTGTGCGAATGTAGCAGTGTAGGAATCTTTAAAGATGGTACCACTCCTCCTTAGTGGCACGCAGGACGGCCTCGATCCCAGGGCTTCTTCTCTCTCTTTTAGCGGCGGCCCGACAGACGGTCTTACTCGATGTTCTTCATTCTGTCCAAATGTTTGGTCAAACTTATCGAGGTAAGTTTGTAGGTTTCATGGGGCAACGGCGAGTGAAATCAAAACAATGACGAAATGACGTAGAACGAATGTTAAAGGCATACCGAACTACCCAGGGTCTATTTTAATTTAGTGGGTCCCACGAAATTCAAAATTTAAGGGTGGAAATATATACCGTATTTCCTCTAATAAACGCCGCGGCGTTTATTACAAATTGCAGAGTTTGGATGCGGCGTTTGATAGAGGGCGGCGTTTATCAGAGGGCGGCGTTTATTACAAAATGAAAAATCAAATAAAAACAGACTTTAAACAACAATGTTTTCTCTTCCTAAAAAACTGTCTAAGCTAATAGCATTTTACATTGAAATTGACGGTAATCACGTGCACGCAATCGTAAATGGTAAAAGAGAAGTACGAGAAAAACAATATTCGTTTTTATCTTTAGTTGTGGAAGAATTTGTTTATAGAAAACAAGTCCAACTCGTGTAAACTATTTTTTGTTGCTTGTTTAGTCTGTTTTCTAATAAACGCCGCTTTTCAAGATGCGGCGTTTATTAGAAGGCGGCGTTTATTAGAGGGCGGCGTTTATTACAAATGCTTGGCTATAAGTGCGGCGTTTAATAGAGGGAGGCGTTTATCAGAGGGCGGCATTTATTAGAGGAAATACGGTATACCGAAAAGCGGCGTTTATTAGAAAACAGACTAAACAAGCAACAAAAAATAGTTTACACGAGTTGGACTTGTTTTCTATAAACAAATTCTTCCACAACTAAAGATAAAAACGAATATTGTTTTTCTCGTACTTCTCTTTTACCATTTACGATTGCGTGCACGTGATTACCGTCAATTTCAATGTAAAATGCTATTAGCTTAGACAGTTTTTTAGGAAGAGAAAACATTGTTGTTTAAAGTCTGTTTTTATTTGATTTTTCATTTTGTAATAAACGCCGCCCTCTGATAAACGCCGCCCTCTATTAAACGCCGCATCCAAAATCTGCAATTTGTAATAAACGCCGCGGCGTTTATTAGAGGAAATACGGTAAACAGAAAGAATTAACTTGTTTTCATCATAAATTTAGTACTTAAAGGGATTCCTGCGTCCAAAATGACATTTTGAAATATGATAGAGCTAAAAAAAGTTGCTTAGCAAGTCTCTTTTCAGTATTTTATAATTCTTTTTAGTTTTGGAGATATTTCGTTTTCAAAATCTTACATTTAATTGATACAGTTCATAATTATGATGTAATAAGATAGTAGCTAATATTTCTCATCACCATAACTTTTGATATAAAGAATATTACATCTTTGTAATTTATAAGTGAATAAGGAATTCTACTCACAGTTCGATGATAGAAGAATAAAGTTACAATATTTACACGTTCAAGAGTTACTATCAACAAAATACTATCTTATTACATCATAATTATGCGAAACAGAATTTGCAAAAACTGTAAAAAGACTTGTTAAACAACTTAACAAAAAAGTTCAACAAGTTCTATCATCCTTCAAAATATCATTTTGTAAATTTTCTTCTAAAGCGGCACAATTATGTTTAAAAAATACAATGACGGTTGTTAATGTCTAACCATTTAGCAGTAAAAATACGTTTTTAACAAAAATTCTGGAGTGTCTGTGAGGATTGCTCAAAAAAAGATAGATAGAACGAAGAACAGTTTTGAAGAATTGCATATAACATAACTAGAAATATTAAAGAATGCATTTTTATTATCTTCGTTGCAGTAAACTATGTCTGTGCATCGAATATTGCCAACAAAAGTTAGTCGTAATTCTATATTTTCCCTCCATGTTGTTTGCTTTGAAAACGATGAAGAATTGTCGGAATAATATACAGACCAGCTTACTTTCCACGGTCAGCAAATTAATGGAAGCGCAATTGATAGATATTATAATCCTTATAAATTTTGTTCTAATTTATTTTTGAACGATTTATTTAATTTTATTTTCAAAATGCCAACATATATAATTACGCCGACGACAACACACTCTCGGCGTTTTCAAACTCCATTTCAAACCTTATTCAAATTTTGGAAAAAGGATCAAATAAAGCCTTTCTTTCTCTAGCTCAATCAGAATCACATGATTGTTAATGTTGAAAAGTTCCAATCAATAATCATTCAAAAGAATAGAAAGCATACTGCCGGGTACATTCTAAACATTAACCAAAAAACGAATCAAGTCCGAGCCTTGGGTAAAATTGTTAGGCGTTAAGATTGACAACAGACTAAACTTCGACATCTATATTAATGATTTATGTAAAAAGTCATTAGCAGAGCTAAATGCCGTTGTAAAATTAGATCCCTTTTTGAGTTTTTAAGGAAAGCAAATCCTAATACAAAGTTTCATATATGCCAATTTTAATTAATGTCCCATAATATTGTCCCATAAAAAAGCTTTACGTTTCTTGTTTAAGGACAGTGAGTGTGACTATAGTGAGCTGTAAGCTTAGGCAGGGAGACATACTATAAATGTTTATAGGCTTAGAGCTCTCTGCACAGAAGTTTACAAAAAGTATTAATAATCTGTCCGCCTTACATGGCAAATACATTTCAACCTTATGCCACTGAACGACCAGTTCGATCGCATAACATGCATAATTTAAAGCTATCCTATTTTAATCAGTGAACTTTTGGTGGAACGCGAAGTATTCGACCCTTAGGTCCAAATATTTGGAACATTTTGCCAGCACACCTAGCTAGGAAACCTGACTCTAACTCTTTCCCTTCCCTATTTTTATTAGCTGATATGATTTGAGGGAAAGATAGAGCCAGTTTAACCCACAATGACAGTTGATAACAGTTGAATTTGAATTCAAAAAAAATATCCAATGAGATTCAGTGTATTGTTTCTTAAATATGCGAATTAATTAACAGGTCACGTGAAAATAAAGAAGAAATAAAGCTTCGCCTACCACAGTTGCCATTTTGTTAACTGGTAATTTATCCAGAGTTCAAACAGTTTTGTTTACATATTTTTCACTCACCTAGATAAAACATTTTGTATGTAAACGCGTAACGTTTTGTGCTATGCGGACAGCACTAACAGAATAATTATTTCATGTAGAAAATTTTATTGGCTGTCACGTGACCTGTTTCATCCAACCAACGACGGCGGCCATATTCTGATCACGGGGTTGAACCTGGCTATTTCTCTCTCAAAAATTTCTTGTTGAAGATCACCATGGTTCAGAGAGAGAGAAATAGAAGGTTTCCTAGCTACAACACACCTAAAATCATGTGAAAATATAAATTTATTCAAAAAATTATTAGAAATTGGAATGGAGATAAATGCCAGTGTAATGTATGCGGACATCGATAATTTAGAATTTATGACAATATATTTCATGATAATGAGTAAAACGTGATGCCAAATATATTTCAAAAATAATAGTAATAATAAATATGCATTCCTAAGTCTTCGTGTTTATTCTAAAATCTGACTTGTAAAGTTTGTCGAAAAGAATACAAGGAATTAAATATGTTCGGAAGAGAAGACAGCTGAATAAAAGTTTTTTTAATTTGACCAATACGATATCAAAATCGAAAAAAATAAAAAATAAAAAATAGATTACACCATAAATAGTTAATAATAATAAAAACAAATTCAATTCAGATTCAAATCCCTTTTGTAACACGTATCGCTATGCAATGTGAACAAGAGTCCTATCCGATTTAAGATCTTAAGCTGAAGGATATGGTGTGAACAAGCTCTAAGTTGATGTTAAACCTGATCTTAAAGCAACAAGCCCCTTGTTATATCTTGTTATATCTTTTATTATATCTTGTTATACCTTGTTACATAGCCGTATTCAAGGTCAGTCAAAAAAAGTGGAGGAGTCCAACGTTATGATCTTTCTTTTAAGTCTAAAAGTGTCGATTAGGTCACTAGCACGTTTTTCTTTTCTACTTTAAATGACTAAACTCTCCTCCTGTGTTATATATTAGGCTGGCAACCTATGATGAAATCAAACAAGCCATTTAGAAAATACGTAACGATTGTTCTACAGGTCCAGACAAGTTACCAATCTTCTAAAACCTGTACAAGAACACATCATATCACCATTGACCCACATCATTAATAACTTCATCCGAACCACCAAATTTCCTGACGAGTGGAAACAAGCAAAAATCACACCGATTCCAAAAGTCACAAATCCTTCGTCACCAATTGATTATTGTCCAATTTCAGTCCTTCCCGTTTTATCCAAAGTTTATGAAAGAGTGGTACTGCAACAACTTTGTGATTTCATAGACTCACAATCACTCTACCAATCAACACAGTTTGGTTTTCGAAAGTCAAATTCTGCCATCTCGTGTCTCCTAAAACTACGTGATGATATACTTGCCATGAACAAGGGTGAAATAACGATCGCTATTTTTGCAGATTATTTAAAAGCCTTTGATACAATTGACTTTAAAATACTAATTTATAGACTCTACAAACTGAACATCTCCAAATCCTTCCTTTTCTGGATCACTTACTACCTCTCAAACCGATCATATTACGTTCAAATCGACGATAAGAATTCTAATATCCTCAACTCTGGCTTCAATCTCTACGTGTCAGACCTGAAAAAACACATGAAACGCTCAAATTCCATCCAATATGCAGACGATACTACGTTATACATCCATTTAATTCCAAAAGCACTCCCAGATTCAACCAAGAAACTTGAAGATGACATAAAAGAACTTCAAAAATGGTCTTCATCTTTAATAACAACAAGGCAAAGTTAATAACTTTCTCTACCAAACAACTTTCCCGTACACACCAGCTTGATAAGAACAAAATCCATTTAGTATGCAATGGTGATAATCTAGAACAAATACAGTCTACAAAATTATTAGGTGTCACATTCGATCAATCTTAACTGGAATGAACACATCAACAATGTGGTAAAAAATTGCTATATAACGTTGAAAACCCTACAGAACCTAAAAAGACTGGTAAACTTTAATCTTAGGACGTACTCAGCATACCATGGCTGCCAATAAAGGAACGATCTGAATACTCAACTGCCGTCATCGCCTTCAAAGGTATCCAAAAAATAGATGCACCCGAAAACATTCACATTCAACTCAAGAAAAATACTTGTAACCTTAGAAATAATCACGAAAATATTGGCCCTACCATCATATGCAACAACAAACACCGATCCTTTTAAAGTGACGCCAAACAAATCTTCAACGACCTACCAAAGACCGTCCGAGAAAGTGAAACATTATACAGTTTCAAACGAAAGACATTTAAATATTTACTGGATAAAGCTATTGCTAAAAATTTATAAAAAATTTAAAAAATCCATACGCCATCTCAATGTACGAACCAGCGAACATTTAGGTATTCATAAGCGTATTCAGGGTCAGTCAAAAAAGTGGAGGAGTCCAACATTATGATATTTCTTTTCAGTCTTTAGTGACGATTAGGTTACTTGCACGCTTTCCTTTTCTACTTTAAATGACTAAACTCCCCTTCACAAATTTTGACTGAGTTCTAGCTACGCCTCTGGGTATTTCTCCATTGACTGGTAAAATGAAAACCACACAATGCCAGCCTAGTGCAGTCCGTGATCATTTGTGTTTTTGCCAACACTCTCCTTCATTTGACGATTTCTCTATTTTTTGTTTAGAGAGTCCAATGATTTTAAACTTACCTTGATGGAGAGCATTCTCATTAATCGCGAAAAACCGATTTTTAAATAAAACGACACAGTCAATGCCCTTGGCATTGTTCTAGCATTTACGTGTTATATTTTATTGTTTCGTATAGAATATAAAATAAAGATTTATTAGTCACATGATGTATGTATGTAAAGGCGTGATCACGGAGACAAGAAGTCTCCGAAAGCTTATGAAGAAAATATTATATATTCAAGAAAATAAAAAAAGATTGTTTCTGGTCCGCATAATTCATGTAACACGTGGTGACTTGCCCTGAGTCTTCGAACCCAAAATAAGTGATACCCTGGGTAGTTAAATCCTTTAAATGTTAGATTTTACATTTTATTAAAAAAATATATATATTTTTAGTAATTTTGTTGTTATGAAGCAATAGTAATGCATATGTATGTAACCTTAACAATAGTGATATAATTGATAAGCATTGGTTGGTGATATTTATGTTCAGATCAGGGGAGACGGAGGATTGTTCCATTTCAGCGCCTACATCTGCAAGATGTTTGGATTTGTGCTGGGCTTTATATGTCTTGATGAGACAAACTATTTTTATTCAATGAGATCTTTCAATTCTACTTTTTCGCCATATCGCTAAAAAGATGATAGATCAAATCAAAGGACAAAGAAGGAAGGAAGATTGGTACCCCAGTGTTAGAAACCGTGTCGATGCAAAAACCAGATTGTGGGTGAAACATAACTGAACAACCTTTTCATCTTTTCCACTTTTATGTTTAAAGCACTATGTTAAGGTTCGTAAGAGTTTTAGTTTCTTGTGTTGGCAAGCAAGCCACCCCAAATATATACCCCCAACACTTGCTTGCGCGAAGCAGCTGTTTAAAATGAAATTTTGATTAATTTAATTACCTAACCCTTTTAGCAGTGATGTGGGCACTCCAATACTTCTTGAAAATAAACAACCAGGTTATATGCCTATAGGGTTATTATTAAGAAGGTGAAAGAAAGACTTCAGAAAGACTTGAACTTTTTTCTTGAACCTTATTTTTAATGTGTATCATGCACCACATTATTTTTGTAGTGTCCAGATAAGGATGCCATCCTGATAGTGACGATACCCCTCGAAATATTACTTTTTGAATTTGTTTCCTTCACAAAACATGTTAAAAAACTTTTGAAAATAAAATTTCAAAACTTTGTTGTCTTTTGTGAAAGAGTCACAGAATTAAACAGATTATTTCAGCATATTTGTTAGTTTTCTGAGAGTAATCAGACAGCGAATGAATAACCAGTTTTAACCTAAAATGACTAGGTTCATTAGGCCAACCTGATCATCCTAGCTAATTCACTGACTCCCTAGTTGTAAAGCACTACATAGACTGGATCTCTATAACTTGGTCCCTCATTGTTGGTAGCCAGGGGAAATAACAGATGATCACCAGCTATGTGGTACTTAACTAGTGCGTAGGTGAACACCGACAGAGCACAGACGAAGCAAGTTTCCATCACTGCACTTACAGGCGGAACAGATGCTAGGGCAAATAACCTGGCTGTATCCATGTTAATGAGAAAGGCCACTAACTTTGAGATTATAAGGAAATATACAGTTAGCAATGTCCCTTTTGTTTAAGCATCAGTGGAGAAAATTAATTAAGAGTTTTTTCATAAAACTACTGGAATACATATCAAGAAACTTATGACATGTATATACTTGCGTTCAAAACATTTCATCTGTCCAGTTAAGAGGTAGAACAGTAATGAAAGCCCACTGGAACTCTATAGGACATTGTTTTCTTGGAAATGGCTCTGCTGTTGATCCTAGTGTAAGCTTAATTGTCTGGTGCCGTTAGGGATCACAGTAGAGGATGAAAATATTTTCCTAACGGTTCCAATCCCACAGAATTGGCAATGTCTTAACGAAAGTTTCATCAATAAATAACAATCACATTTGTTTTTCTTTTCAAAATCGTTTCACTTACGTAATAAATATATGTTTTTTGAATTAGAAGCTATTTTTAGTATGGTGTAATTGAGACAGTGCCTAAACATGGTTACAAAAATTTCATGATACAACTGGAAAAAGTTATTTCGAAACCTGTTCAATCACAAGTGCAAAATGTGAAGATTAGTATCTATCGCACATTTTTTTCCTGGCATGGCCTGACTCTTTGATCAATACTCTTTACTTTCTGATTGATAGAAACATGATAACCCCACTTTTAGATTAATTCAAGAACTCTAAAACTGCAGTGTCCACTGCTGGTATATAATGTTTGAAATTCCCTTAAACTCTAATCTTTAATTAAAAGAAGAACAGACATTTATTCCTGTTTAATTTTCTTTTGTGTGTTATAACATACTGCTAAACTGTACAGATGACTTTCCAAGTGATGTATTGTTTACTTATGCCGTATTCTTAGCTCGATAAATGCTGCAATATCTATGATCAAGTCATTTTCTGCACACATGTGCACGCAGTCATGCAGGAAATTTAGTCCCACTTTAGTTTAAACAGGGAATAAGCTTTAATTAACCTGATAGAAACATTGGAAAGTCATCTATTATAATATTGTGTATAAGTTTTTATTACTAAGAATGTTACTGATTCACAAGGCTTCACCTTAAATTTGATATATTATAAGTTTTGGTTATTAAAACAGGAAGAGATATTTCCCAAACAATTTTTGAAATGACATACACATTGTTTTTAATAAGAACATTCAACTCTGATGAAGCTGTCAAACATCTTTAACTTTTCAACTTTAAGCCTAAAAATGTTTTTATGTTCTTAAGTTACACTATTAGACACCATTCAATGGACTTGGCTGACATTTCTCAACATGATGATAATATTCTTATGATTGGCTATTATAATGACGTTTTCTTGTAATGTAAAAATATTTTCTTAAGACAAACGTTCCTAAGCCTCAAATGTTCTTAACATGTTCTTAACTTTTAGGCCTTCAAAGCCTTATGTCCTTATATCCTTTATTCTTATATAAAAAGCGTGTATGTTTATCTGTTATTATAGTAACAAGAGTGATTGTTGTTGTTGTTTTTGTTGTTGCTCACTGCGCCAACTCAACATAACATTGGATTTATATTTTTGCATGACTTTGAAACTTATTCTGGAGAAAATTTTATATAACTGATCTTCATATTCTAACTAGAGAGGTAAATTACCTTTAAATGTTCTGAAACAAGTAAATTTCAAGATTTAGTTCGATTTTATTATATTGGGGTTGCAAAACTTAAATGTTCTCTTTTTTTAGTAAAAATAGACAAGACATATATAATAAACTTGTTTGTCATTTGGCATCTATCTTCATCAACAGGCAAATGGTATTCATAAGGTGAGCATATGCTTATCATTCGCATAGTTTTTTTTGCAAAGACTTGTTTGTAATTTCAGAGCTGTTTATTTGAAATTTTCAACAAAGCGTTCTGTGTCAAAGCCTTCTCATAAGATAATATTGAATATATACAAGATGATCTACATCATCAACCGAAGTACAATGAATATAGAGAGATGTTGTTTTTAAAGAAGCTGGGATTTGAACCCAAAATATGATATAGAATTATTATAGAATTGTTATCTTTTTATTATTATTGTGTATATTTGTGGAATTTTTTTTTTTTTTTAAATTGTTTGCATTTTATCCCAATTTTGGTGGAGTTTGTTAACTATAATCATATTGAAATTTCCCATTATTCGAACAGAATTATATCAAATTCATAATTCATAATCGAAAAGAAAGTGTTCAATATTTTTTTTAATTTTTCTGATGTAAGGCTTTAATATAATGCATTGTTTTTCTTTTTTATTGTGGGATGTTCCTATTGGATGGATTCCTTGTTTTCATAATAAAATATGATTAATGAGTTTTTGAAAGTGTTCCTTGCACAATTCCTCTTGTTTGTGTTTGTGCAGTATTATGTGTATAAGGCTTGTGGATATAAAAAAGAATAATTAGTAGAATTCATTTGAAAACATCTGATCCAAGATTTAGATTTTGATGATAGGTTTCTTAACGTGATCAAATAATTGATAGCATTCTTGAGTCCATCAAAATATTTGGAGATACATATGTTATATATACCTTAAGTATAAGTATTAGATATTTGCGAGATTTAAAGACTACAGAATTAAAGTTTGCAAATCGGAACTTGAAATTGGCGAGAATTGTGGAATTAAAGATTGCCAATGAGCAGATTTCAATCAAAATTTTCAGAATTAAACACTGTGAAATGAAGTTATCCTGACATGAAAATGTGGAATTAAAAATCGTGAATCACAAACAATTGCGTTTCTTCTAACCCATTTAAACATTTTAGGATCTCACACTAGAACTTTTGAACTGAGAACTAAATGTGAAATAAAAGATTGCGAATGAACGTCATGGTTTGAAAAATGTGAGACTTAAATTTGCGAACTTGCATTGAATTTGCAAACATTTGTTCCACAATTCTTTTATTTTTAAAGATGTCATTTTTAAAGATGTCACACTGACACACGAGATATCAATTCCTAAGAAACCCTTGCTTAAAAGTGCTTTTTTAATTTTTTTAATTACTTCATGACTTGAATTTTTTAGTTTATAGAAATAAATACTAATTTATGAACGTAACAAAGTGGTTGACATAAAACATGTTTTTTAGATGTACGAATTGACATGTTGGTTAGTAGCGGGTATGGGATGCAGGTCAACTAAACATCAAAATTCTGTAAGTGATCAAATCGAAGATGAGGACGTCAAGTACGGTAAGATCCGTGTTTAATATAACTTTTAAGCAATTGATTTTTGTTGGAAGACAAATAGACCTTGTCATAAATTACATCACTTTCGTTCTGTGCAGCCCATGCCTCGATTTAAATCAGAATAATAGTGATCGTTCTTTTTTATGGTAAAAGTGATCATAAAATATTATGACCACAAAAGTATTACGTCTTCTTATCATATGTAAGTGAACATCATTCTTTGATTTGAAATGATGTAAAGCACTGACAGAATGAAAATGACATAATTTATGAAAAGCAGCTCTATCGTGAAGATTCAGTTTTTCAAAACAGTTCGTATTTTAGCTTTTAACACACAAGATGGTGTTATAATATACTCTGTAATGCCAGCTGTTCGGTTGTTGTTGTTTTGTTTTGTTGTGGTTTTGGGGGGTTTTCTTACTGCAACAAAACTATCTCATTCTATCTCATTCTGTGACTCCAGTATTTTAGTTTCTGTAATGTGTCCTTATACAAAATATATTTGAAAATTTTGGTTGAGTCCTTGATGAATGGAGGCAACATTTTGAAATTCAAACTGCAGTATAATTATTTCCTTAATTTGCTATTTCAGTTGAAACTCTAAAATCAGACGACAATTGCAATAAGCAAACTCCACAAGTAAATCCACGTAACATTGGTGGAGCCGGTGCAGGTGTTAAAGTAAGGCCAATTTAAAGTGTTTCTGTATGAGTATGTTTTAGAACTTTCCATTGAAAATATTCCACAGGCTTCTAACTTTGAGTACAGCAGGAATGATAGGTGTTGCATGTCATGACTTGTCTAAACTATTAGTGAATTAAACTTGATGAGGAATTACCACCATATTTGTGGAAATGATTTATAAAGTAGTTAATGTATAGAAATAGAAATTATGTTTGATTTTTTATTTATTCATTGTTTTTTAGGATGGTAAGACTGGAAAAAGGTTCGAAATTTCAACTAAGTTTATCGATCAATATAGTTAACACCATTTAATTTTTACCTGGATAAACATGCTATTGGAAACATTGAAATTGTGAATACAAAAGAAATGAGTTTCTTTCTTTACTGTTTTTTTTTTGTTTTTTTTGTTTTTACTTCTTAGGGTTGGCAATTTACTTCCCGCCAAAAGATTTGATAGGTAAAGAATATACTTTTCTCAACTACAACAGGTTCCTTATGTTTGTTTGTTTGTTTGTTTGTTTGTTTTCAATGAACAACATTGTAAAGACGGCTTTAAATGCCTCGTTTGTTAAAACGTTTAAATTTAATTAACTTCTGCCTTCTCACACCTTTCGTTTAATCAGATGGTAAGCTTCTTCCACTTATTTGGATCTTTGGATCGTGATGAATAAAAGGAAATACGAGCTTAAACTTCACACTAATCAGATCTAAATGAAGTGGCTCAGAATGGTCACGATCGCTGAGCAAAATAGATATCGCTGAGCAAAATAGATATCGCCGAAGCTGCAATCCAAACTAAAAATATTGACTTGAAATAAAATATATATTATAAAATAAAATATACACTATAAAAAAATTATATAATAATAGTCCTTTTTACACGAGCCGAATAAATTAGCTGAATAAATCACTTTCAGAACTGTTTTATCCATCTGCAATTAACACTGGCCGAATAATTCAAATGTAAAAGCATTAGGTCTATTGTTTTATTTTTCGAACGTTAACTCGCGCGATCGGCTGAATAAAAGCGGAGTACGTGTTTTTGTTATTTGGGTTCTAGGTGTGTAGACAGTAGTTATGTAGGGGAGAAACAGTTCTCAAACACGTGCATTTACTCCTCTATGAAAAAACTTTTTTATTTATTTATTTATTTATTAGACCTTACACACAATCTCAGTTAGATTTCTTTGAAATGCTTGACAGAAAGATAAGTGCTGTAAGTAACCCTGTCCTTATTTTCGATTTCCTGCTCCCTGAATTTTCGTTTACCGGTTGATTTATTTCTTGCTTTTAGGGTAAAGATTATGCGTCCGAAGATGACGGTACTTTGCACAGGTGACAAGCAAAGCGCTCTGTAGCCTTATAGTAACATTGTAAAAACGATAGGAATCTCAGTGGGCAAAGTCTTCAAAAAGTCTATGGGAGGAGTGTTTTCTATAGGATAGGCCAGCAATATTGCCTGCTGTTTCAATAAAAAAACACTCCTCCACAAAGGCATTTTGAAGATTTTGTCCACTGGAATATATATTGTAGTCAGTGTCTAGTTACAGTTTCCATCAGGAAAGCGATACAAAACAATGATACGGTGAAACATCCCTATAGCGGACACCATTGGGACCGAACGAATGTGTTCACTATAAGGAAGTGTTCGTTAAGTAGAGAGGTTTGGACTTCGAGAAGAAAAGACATCCGTTCCTGTAAAAAGTGTCTGCTGTAAGGAGGTGTCCGATATAGAGAGGTTTCACTGTATCTCAATTGAGTGATTTTCTAGTTGTTGTTAGCTTTCAATTAACCCCTAATGTTGTTCTTATCGGTATTGCCGTTACACAAGATTGAACCTTGCTTTTAGCATTACATCGACTGTACAGACTTGACAAATTATGCTTATTAGATTCTCTTGATTTCTTCGGAATTTAGTTCATTTTTTTTTGTTAGCCCCTTCAGTAAATAGTGGTCTTTTACATTTTCTAAAAATGTGATGTGTTTTTTGTTTGTTTGTTTTAACGCATATTGTCTTCACACGTTGTAAAAGTATTTTTTGTTTTGTTTACAAAGAGTCGCAAATTACTCGATGTTTCTGGTGCATTGTTTTTCCAATCCAATTATCCTTATACACTATTTACTTGGCGGGGTGTGGCCCATTTTTATGCACCAATGGTGTCCGCTTTACAGAGATCCCGCTACAAGCAGCACCCATCACAAACTTATTTGAAAGAAAATAGGAGGGAAAAATCATTCATTTGAAAGAATGAAAAGGTTTCTGAAAGACGGAATCCTATCTATGACTTGATAGGCTCGGACGGAAACTTTCTATTTTCTCTAAAAACTAACTCGGAGTTTCTGCAAACGCGTACCTTACTCGGCAGCGACAGCAAATGGGTGAAGAAATAACGTTGTTAAATAATAACCTACCTGTTCACATTGTTCCTATCTTATCAAATTCGGCATGTCCATTCTATTATTTGATGATGTATAATTTCTGACTTAATATATGTTGCTTTCGTATTAAAAAATATGAAATAATGAATGTAATCTTCACCAAATTTTCAAATTCTATCCACGGTAGATCTAAGGGCTCCAAATAACTGTCGGGGGGAGATTTTTTCCGAGTATGCTCAGACAAATTGGCGGAAAGTGCTTTGAAAAATCTCTCCTTCACAGTGATGAATGGCAGTTATTTTGTGCCCCGTCTTTAAGATAAAAGATGTTGTGTTTAGTTGTTGGCCTTTGTACTACTCGATATTTCATTCCTTTAGCAAATATTCCGTTAGGCACACTCCCTTCAAGATGATTTTAGAAATAAGCATGCCCCATCGAATAGGTACACATCTTGGTAATGACTGACAAACAGAGAAACACGTTCCCATTAGCCTATAAATATAGACTGTCGCTAACTCGCTATGGTTTTATACACTTTGGTCGGTTTTTTTCATATTGGCTTGTTACAGGATCGGATAACACATTTGGCCAACCATTCGTAGTTATCAACTCGTTTGTATGGTTCCCAATCTCTTTTTGATAGCACGGTCATATGGAAAAATCGACGAAAGCGAGTTAGTGATGGTCTATATTTATAGGATGGTACCCATAAACCTGTACCTATGATCTCGATTTTCAGCATTTACTTCGAGGATGCCTTGAAATGTTTCTTTTTTTCCTAACTTTAGAAATGGGCCCACGCCTTCAAATGAGCGTTTTCGGGAAAATCCGGCGCTCAACCTTTTTTTTTTCCCAGAGTTTTTCCTCTCTCAACTCTCAAAAGAGAAGAGGGGAACACAAATTCTTTTAACGTCTTTGAATCACTGCCAGAAAAATATAATAATAGATTTGACTAAGATATAACTGTTTCGAACTGCCATTTATTGTTTAGCCGCCATTTTGACAAATTGATGGAAGTCTACTCTAGTTATATTAACCACTTCCTGTCACTTTTAAAATTTTAATTTTATTTTCACTCAATTTATCGAGTTAGCTAACTGGGAAATTTTATTTTTACTTAAATATTCGAGTTAGCAAAATTCGATCATGACGTCACAGTAACGTCATTATGACGTCATAACTGGAATTTTGCTAACTCGAGAATTCTAGATCCCTAGCGGTCATTATCTCTTCAATTTAAAACATCGTTGTGGTATAGCGTCTATCTACAACCCTCCACAGAAACTATTGAGACACCCTATTTTGAGGCAAAATCAGGTTAATCCGAATGCCGAAACTCCCCTTCCCTCCTGAATTCAATGTTGGAGAGTGTATTCACAGTTAGTGGATGGTGCCAGAAGGCCACTCAACCTTTCATGCAATAGACCAACATTGATTTTAGAGGAGAAGGAGAGAGACTGATTTTTGTGAAGGATTGTTTGTAGCGCTAAAGTGAAGGTATTACTATTTCCTCAGGTGTTCTTTGGTTGAATTACTCTTTTGTCTTAAGATTGGAAAACGTTCTTAATTTTTTGAGCATTTTTTAAGCCTTTGTTGATCTTATATAAAGTTGTTCTTATATTTATAAAAGAGATGGTTTGGAAGGAACTGGAAAAAATGATTTGATGTAAAGAAGCATTTCTATCTTTTTCTTCCATTTCTTAACATTTGTTTTCTCCTCTTTCAAAAACAAAAACAAAACAAACAAAACAAACAAAAACAAACAAAAAACGATTTCTAAGAAGAAACTAAAGGGCTCGTTTATTCAAAAACCTAAGAAACTCAAGGGCTGGGAAATAGCTGACTAAGCAAGAAACTTTTTTCTGAAAACATTTTGTATTTGTTTTGTTATGATGAAAATTAAGATTTTTGTAAGATTTCATATTAAAGGACACCATAAGTTTTTGGGATAATATTCCATGTGATTTTTATGTCTTGCTAGCCCTCTCTTGTGGTGACAAGCGTTCCAAAAGCAAATAACCATGAATATAACTAGGGTTGCTATACGCGTTGATTGGCGTCCTTTGGCGAGATGGCGTATAGTCGAATTGTGTGAAATACGGAAAAATCGGAATTCTTGTTTTAGAAAGTGCGAACGTGCTTGAAGTCCCGAACAAGAGACGATTAACAAGAGAAGGTCTTACAACTTTTATTGATCTATTCAAATTAGGCGCATCTCGGTTTATTGAAATTTTTACAATTTTCTTCTTTCTGTATATATTCAGACGTCAGTCGGGAATCATTAAAAGTTGCGAAATTTTCGTGTAAGCTGTATCAAGTATAATGCTATGTAACTCGTCAAAATTCACTGTAAACGCCCCTTTAGAAATTTTCAAAACATTAAGCAGCAGTTTTGAAGTATTAATGAAAGTCGCAGATTTATATGCAAATCCACATATCTTCTAATTTCTTTGATTTTCCACAACAGTATGGATAATTCACGAGTTGCGAGTTGCCCGTTACGAGTTACCCGTTGGTACATAAAATAACGAGTTACGAGTTACTTTTTGCGAGTTGGAACATTAATTTTACGAGTTGCTGTAATAATTTTACGAGTTGGTATCACGAGTCCACGAGCTGGTGTACAAATTTCACGAGTTGCTTTTAAAGTGCGAATTGCAAACTTGAACTGTGAGTTGCGAATTTATAAAGTGTCATTCTCTATCCCACGACCCTTTTTTCATTTCTATATATGAGAAATCGTCTTATGAAACGACAGTGTGCATGATAAAACGGAAACTGATTATTTCCAACATAACAATAATAATAATATTTCTAATAATAATCAAAATAACTTCTTTTCAAGGTTTATAAGTTAATATAACTGAAGTTACAGAAGTTTGGCAACAAGAAAATAAAACTGCACTACTAATCAATGAACAAATAATATAGCAATATCGGACATGTCGTGGTAAAATTTCAAGGCTGAAACTGGTCGAAAATAATATCCGTTTTTTTAATGAAACAAAAACCAACTGCAAAATATTAAATAAAAATAAAAGATGTGAGTGAATCCCCTCAACACTAACCATTTTCTGGATGGGAGAAACAATTCCAAAGAGAAATTCTTCGCTGACGTGAATGTTAGTATAATCGAAGTCACAATCACAAGTCGTAAAAAGAGGAAAAATGGACTAGACCAGATAACATATGTTCGAAAGAAAAGCTGTGTGGGAGGATGTTTTTTGATATTTAAGAGAAACCTTACTACTACAAAATATCAATCAATCAAACAATTGTTCCATTGCCTGGACTTCAAATCCTTCTAACTGAATGTTCGCTCTTTCTTCGAGAGATAACACTCCCAAATGAGGATCCTTCTTTACCAGTGGAATCATCTATGGCTGAATGTTATTTTTCGTGTTGTAAATATTTTGGCAGCATGATTTGTTAATGCAGAATCTCAGCTTTGTTTTGACAACTCCATCATTTACTAAATACAACAAGCCTTTAACGCAAAGATGCAAGTCACCAGTTTTGATTTTCGCTTGATGCATGCAGCCTGAACATCTAGATGGCTTTCCTGACAATTTTCGAGAGAGAAACCATTTTTGAGGAGCATGGTTCTTTGAAGGTGTTGCAAAATAACTTGCCCTTGCACTTACGTTTCAGATGGACACACTTCTTCATAAGGTCTTCAAGCACTTCTCCTTCGAGTTCTACTTGAGAAAATATATTAATATTGGTGTCGACATGGAATTACTTTTGTATGCACCATTCTGCGTGATAATAGATTCGCTTTCTTGCCATTTGTTGTGGTGACATGTAATCGCAAAGTTATTTCGTTTCCAATTACCAATTAAAATTCGAGCGTTTGTTTGCATGGTAATTTCGACAAAATTACTTTTTTTTTTATACTAAGAATTTGAGAGTTTCTAGTCATTGTTTGATTGTTTGACACATCGCTGGTGCGCGCACACATTTTATGTTTTTCTACACTTTTGTTATAATGAAATTCACACGAGGAAGTTCGTTCATGGAGAAATTCATTTCCAAATACTGATGTAATTCAGATACGATTACCCGAGTGTTCGTCGTATTTCATATGTATTGGGTTGAATTTGTAATCTGAGGTAAGTAGGTCATCCCTTTCACAGCAAAGCTTTTGAACCATGTGATTTATGGTTCTTAAAATTCTCATTTTCTTATCCCTTATTATTATCGCATCTCTCCAATCGACTTTCCTTGTTGCACCAAAAAGTCGAAATATCGCCTGATTCGTGTCGCAACCCCTTTTAATATAAACACATCAGATTTAAAGAGTCTAGAAATTCAGCAAAACAAAAAGGATTAAAACTCCAAATCCATTCAAATCCCTATTGTTTATCCAAGAAGTATATTTTTGTTTGTTTGCCATCTTCAATATAGCCCTCCTCTCGCTATGCTTCTCTGCTGAGCACGATAGGAGAGGACAAGCCTGGCTATCTTCATCACTAAAAATACTTACATTTGGGTATATGGTTTCACACAAAAGTGAGATAGATAATCGAACCGTTAATTAATATGGCTCACAACAATATTCATGTTTTTATGTCGCATTCAAGGGCTGTTCATATGGATAAAAATGACCTCGGTAAGCGGGATTTCTTCACGAATAGTAATCAAAAGGAGATCTGTATTGACAACCAAGCGAAAATATGAGATTATAGGTCTATTATCAAAAAGTGTGATTGAACGTAAACACATCAAAGTTTTTGGTCCAATTTGTAATAGAATTTGCCCCTATTTGGCATTTTATTACTGTGTCTGTTGTAACAAATTGGGAAATATTATTCAATAGCCCATCATTTGTATGAAAATGACATCATATAAACGCGACATCATATAAAAATCAGATAATCTAAGTAGCTTATTAAAGAATCCCTTTACAGAACACTACAAAGATATACTTAAAAGACCATCTTCACCTTACAAGTTGTTAATAGCCACTTATTGCTGCTGCTTTTTGTCTTTTACTTCCTATTCTTAAAATATATTTTTTTCGTGGTAGGTATTCTTCAATTACACACCCCTTCTCTACACAACTTCCTCATCATAAGCTATGTCCAAACGTTGTTCAATGTGAATATTTGTTGAAAAACCGTTCGATAGGTTGTGTTCAGTTCGCCTGTGTTCGGCTAAGTCAGGAGTTTGTTTATTATTTTTTATAAAACCATTGCGTTGATGATGACGTTGCACTTTGTTTTCCTGGTCGAGAAATTGGTTTCTCTCGTGTACAACCGACAACCGTTGTTCATCACTCTCGTAATCAGTTGTTTTAGTTTGGCTTTGAGAAGTATTTTGAGATGTATCTTCACAATTCATTTCAGCTAGATCAAGAAATACTGGCAGACAATTTTCATCAATCACATCGATGACTTCCACTCCTTTCCTCCTCTTGTTTTTGTAACGATCAGTTATATCGTCACTTACATCACAAATTTCAAGTCGTTTGCTGCTAAGATCACCAGCAGCAGGAGAACCGAAATTCTCATCGAAAACATTAACGTACTTATCAATTTCTGTGTCTTTTTCCCTTTTGTCGTCGGACTTAGTCACGTCACTGTCGTAATAGGGACGAATGTGCTCTTGCAAAGGTTGGTTGTTTATAATGTTGTCGTCTTTGTGATAAGGGTCCAATGTTTCGTTCTCAGAAACTTCCATCGTTGTCATCAGCTTTGATCCTCTTGCCGAGCGTGTATTAGCATTACCGCTCCAATGAATGTTCTCCAGCGATTTACACCGATCGAAAGTGTTGTAAAAAAACGAGGACATGTTTGCGCTTCCTTCACTAATCGTTGTGTTCACGGAAGTAGTATCTGTTCCGGACGGATGCTTCAATTGAGACTGATAATGAGAGCCTCTCATGCGCATTCGAATTATCTCCTCCTCTCCTTCTGTAATAACACTGCCTTCGCTGTCCGATTTGTCACCATTATCGCTTCCCTTCCTGGCTTGTATTCGTTGGAGTCTACTAATATCTTCCGGATTTATCAATGCGTTTCTTCGGCAGGCGGCTTTACTTTCCCGCCATACTAAGACTTTATCTTGGATCGGATTGATAAGTAGTCTGTGATGTCGATAACAGAAATATTCGAGTCCGAGTAAAGCAAACGATATCACCATGGCTAAGCAGAGTATAAAAATCAAACCTCCAAAGTAGTTGATCTCGACTTTCTCCTGGGTACTGGTGTTGTTTTTGCCACACGATGCTGGAAACCATCTTTTGTGAATGGCATTTATTTTTTCGCTCTCTTTAAACTTCAGAATGGACTGGGAGATGAGCTGTTTCCATGGGGACTTTTTGGGAACACTAAAAGCGTAGCCACCCTGTGGTATAGGATCTCCATAAATCTTTAATGTACATCCCCTTTCTTTTGAAATATGATACATGAGTATTGGGGTTTCGTAGATGAAGGCTTGGAGTCTCCTAAAAGCATTAAATGAAAATCACCAGGCATTGAATTAATAATGAGATCAGGCATGGATCCAAAACGAAGAGTTACTTTAGAGATTCAATAGAAAACAATTCATACCCAATGTATTTAAGGTTACTGTAAAGGGTCAAGCAAGACAAAAACTCGAAAATATTGATTTTTGGATATGATATTAGACCTCTTATCTTTTAAATGCAATAATTGCTTTTTTGAAATAAAGTTCCTATTTCCTGGAAAGTAGCTATAACATATAAAATTTCCTCTTTTTTCTATGCGTGCTCTTGCGAGTTGATCTGTCAATCTGAATAATAAGCGAAGCTAATTAATTATTCATAACACAAACATCCTCATAAAGCGATACAGAAGCAACATAACAATAAAACATCTGAAAAGAAACATCCATTGATTTTACTCACAATAGGTGAGATCTTTTCTATGACAACAAATGCTTATGGTTCTTAAAATTCTCACGTTCTTATCACTTAATATTGTCGCATCCCTCCAATCGACTTTCCTTTCCTTCCTCTGATTTTTAAAAGCCGTTTTCTCTATTATAAAATTTTTGATTTTTCAGCGCTCGGGAAAAAAAGACAAAAATAAATAAATTATGCAGTCGTGTTGAACTCAAAAATTGTGTCTGCGTTTGGCGAATAATTATGCAGATTTTAAATAATGAGCCAACGGTTCGAAGGTTTGATTTTTTACTTTTTAATTTATAAAATTCGAAATGAAATGCTTATAAAATTTTATTGACATAAAATAAAAAAATTCGCAGACACATATTTTAAATACAATGCAAGAGGAACATTATGCAATATTTTTTGAAAATGTAAATATTAACTGTTGTGTCATAGGACACTTTTTAATAAGTACGGGGTAATTTTACTTTTGAGGTCAGATTTCCAAAACCACAAACTTTTTGGAAATTTTAATTTAACCCATCATTTAGAACAGACATAGAGCTTTTTAAAAATATATACTTTCATTACATAATTATTTTTAGTTGTGAAAATAACATTAAGCATCAAAGAAAAAGTGTTCTGACCCTTTACAGTAGTAACCTTTAGTCTGTCTCGAAAGTTTGTATGTTTTATTAAAATTTCTCAGCGCTGTTTTGGTTGAATTTCAACAAATTTAACCTTGTTCGAATGATATTTCAGAGTGAAATATGCTTTCGTAAATAATTTGAAGAAAAAAGTAAAACAGAAGAAGATGAAAACAATGTGCTTTTTCTCTAAGCAACCTTTTGTAGTTCATTTTTGGTATGCTACAACTCCCATTTTTCCTGATTATGAGTACCGTATTTACTCGAGTGAGCGTCCGGGTCGCTCGTTTATTTTGTGTTCTCAAAGGGGGGCGTTTATTCGAGAGAGGTGGTCTTTCGAGGGAGGCGCTCATTAAATATATCAAAAACAGATTTTAAATACTGGACACCCTTGATGTAAAACACCACTATTTACAAAAGAAAAATAGCACTACAAGCTAAATTAGCTGTATTATAGAATTTTTTTTATCTAATTCTGAAATGAGCGCCACCTTTGAATACTTTTTTTCAAATGAGAGAAAAGAAGGGCGCTCATTTGAGGGAGACACTCATTAAATATTCCACGTCAAAATTCGAGGGACGAGTATTTGTAGGTTATTAGTAGTTCACGAAATCAAATCCATGCCAAAAAAGAAGCACTAACTTTGATGTTATCTGCCGGTAACATTACTTCAGCAGTTGCGACATTTTTTGGCACATGATTCAGAGTTTCTCGTATTTTGCACGGATTTATTTTTGTGGAATACAAAATATACCTATTGGACAAAACTGTGTGCGACAAATTGCGGGGCGATTGCCGAGTTGGGACAAAATGTGAGATCCGGCTTCACTTAACATTTCTACTAAAAATTACTTCTTTGTTTATATGAAGAATTTCTGTCCCGGGACGATTTTCTCCCGTCCCTTCAGCCGTTGACTGGTCATAATATATTGACGTCCCATCCCATCTTCCATATAAACAGCCTGTACTTTGTTGTTGATCTAACAACAAGTGAATGTAAAAACTACTCATCGAATCATACAAACATCTTATTGTTCAATTTTTTCTATTATTATATTATTATTATATTCAATTATTTCTATTCTATCTGTGGACATTGTTTAAGTTTTGTAAAAAGTGCTAGAAGAGCTGCCCTAAGCCAATTTTATTTAATTGTGTAGAATTCAGAATCACTGCCATATTGAAAATATAGTTTTTATCGAAATTAAATTGTATTTCTATCTCTTTATTATCTCTATTGCTATCTCAGATTCCCCGTACTTCCCTGGGGTTAGTATGGAATTCAACTACTGAAAAATCTGTCATTTGTATTTGTTTTTACCAATTTCATTCTTTCTTCCAAAGAAGAAGAAGAAGAAGAAGAAGAAGAAGAAGAAGAAGAAGAAGAAGAAGAAGAAGAAGAAGAAGAAGAAGAAGAAGAAGAAGAAGAAGAAGAAGAAGAAGAAGAAGAAGAAGAAGAAGAAGAAGAAGAAGAAGAAGAAGTTTATACACCATATGTTAGTACTGCCGCGTTTCCAATACCTAAATTTCTTCGAATTGTTCTACGGAGAGTTTTAATAATAGGGATAATTACTAAGGAATAAAGTAAAAAAAAATTGTGAAACAGTAAGTTACGTAAAAACGAGGTTGGATATACTGACTTGACAGAAACATGGTGTTTAAACAGAAATTCGGGAAACGTGTATTCAGCGGCGAATCTAGGATTAGTCAAAGAAAGTGGGGGAGTACAGAGTCATGAATTTTCTGTAAAAACATAAGTGTTGATTAGGTTAACACTTTTATACGCTTAATGACCGTGCTATCCTCCATAAATTTCGACTAGGTTCTAGATCCGCCTCTGGTTTTAACCTTTGTTTATTCAATTTTGTTTATTCAATTTTGTTTATTTTATTTTGTTTATTTTATTTTGTATATTAGTGAAAACTATGTACCATCCAACATAAAATAATAAATAAATAAATAAATAAATAAATAAATAAATAAATAAATAAATAAATAAATAAATAAATAAACCATTTCATATTACTTACGAACAAACAAATGGCGCTTCGCATAAGAGTCATCTATTATTTAGAAGAAGCAACAAAAAGAAAGACTCGCGTATTAAACAATTTCTTTGAATCCTCGATTTTGCTGTTCTTTTATTTTGACGCTGTCTAAACACAGTCCACCATTCACTGTTTCTCACTGTGCAATCTTCCTCCTTTTGCGATTTTTTCTTTTGAAAGGACTATTATTGTTATAAATATTCCATAGTCCAGGAGTATTAAAGTGAAAAATGTTCAACTTCTTTTTGAAGAAAAATTTTTTTTATTAAAAAGAATATTTTTCTAAACGAAATTTCTAGACACACATTTTGTGTATGTTCATCTGACAATTTCTCTCTTCTCACAAAAATGTTTGAAAGAACGAGGCATAACTTGACTCTAGCCTCACCTTCCCAGACAAAATGTATAAGGTTTTCACCATAAACTTAAGGGGAGGAGAAATTCTCGGATGAACTTTATATTTTCCTATGTGGAAACGTAGCTTTCGGCCATTTGGACCATCGGCGAGGTTACCGTTTCGGTCGGATCTCTCCCTGACTTTTTGGATGTGCTATGGATTCGATTTTTTAGATTAGTTTACAATGCAAGTGGCTATGAATAATGAGCCATTTAAAGTTTTTCTAGGGCATGTCTTAAGGCCGCTTAGATTGAAGTGGAAAGTTAACACATTACCATTTCTATTCTAAAGGCTCTCCAGAAAATTTCTTCTGTTCCAAAAACATTTCTTTCGCACGGCACCGATAGAAACCTTTTAGAACTCTCCGACTTACCCACTCACCTCTAAATCCTTTCTCGGTGAGGTTTTGAATTGTTAATTAATGCGCATGCCCAGTAAAAAAACGTAGGCTGATCACAATTGAAAACTACCTTTAAAAAGTAATCGTATTGGTCAATTAAGCAGAATAATATAATCTAAACGGTACCATACCCTGATTTTACGAGTTCGATTCCATCCAAGGTGTGATTTACATTATAGTTTTTCATGAAATGGAACATTTTCTGATGGATGTGGTCATCAGACTTTTGAAAGTACGCTTCTATACTTGTGTGCGTAACTGTGCCGTACTTGAAATCGTCAGTAGGGTATCTGATCTAAAAACAATAAGAACAATACCAAAGGATCAGGACCAAATGGTCTTTCAATCAGAAAATAGATGAAGAACCCGACCAAAACAAATATCCCTTCTCGCTTCGTTGACAACCTTTATCGTCATATTTTGCATAACAAGAACTCAAACCGAAACTCAAATATAACATTTTTCTTCGCAATCTTCGTAATATTAACATTAAAACATCTTCTGCAAAACTTCCGTCTTCAACCATTTTTAACTTGTACTAGTGTTAATTAGAAAAGAACTGTCATTCAGAAAATATCGCTAATAAACGCAAATTAAATCCCAGTGGAAATCATAAGTTGACGCATTTTAAGTGCAGGTTATCATAAATTGTCACGCTTGTTTCACCAATGGGCTTATTTTCACGTTTTTCTTTTATGCTTTAATAGATAACGTTCTTTTCCACAAATTTCGACATACCCTCTAGATCCGCCTCTAATAAGTGAGACATAAGTGTAGGAAGTAAACACTTTACATTCAAGATGTGAAACTCTTACAGAACTATAAAAAACAAATAAACTCCTCTTACTCTGTCATCTTTGAAGCCAAAGAAAGGATTTGTGGTTTCTTGTGATACCTTTGAAGCGGTCAACACTGCCGTATAGGTCGTCATAATGATCACCATACCGAACGCAAAAGCAATGGCTGTGACGCGTGCACCAGCTCGCTTTGGGTTCTTGCCACCTAAGTCTCTTTGGAAGGTCAGTCCTGAAAAATACGAGAACCCTTCTCTCCACGAGTACCTTGGGTGAACACCCTTGTCGAGTATTCGTTGCAAAGCTAAATGCTGATTCTCCAGCAGGTATATTAATATCGTCCCAATGATGAACGTGACTAAAATCCATACTTGCAAATCACCAGCTAATGGTCCTAAAAACTCCCAATTGATAAATTCCAATTTACTCGACAGTGTCGAAATCATAACGCCTAAATCGATGCGCATATACGGTTCACAAAAATCAACAACTTCCTGCCGATCACTGGTCAGGGTGAGTGCGGCCGCTGCAATGTCGGCTTTACCTTGCTGTATATCGCGTATGAGGCCATTCCATTCATTCGTTTTTTTATTCTTCCCACCATAAAAACCGTCTTCAACTACGTAAACGTTCGGGTAAAAATAAAGGTCGTTCGATACTAGTAGAAGCAAGTCAATGGCCATGCCTATACAACACGTGTGTTCCCATTTATTAGGGTGAGTGTCAGGTAAACCAATCACAGCCCTCTTACACAATACGCCATGGTCACACGTTTTTTTATGGTTGTTGTACAAGTGATTTGCGTACATTGTAAAAGGTGCATCAATAATAGTAACTACTTTCAATTCTGTCAATCTAGAGGAAGTTCTAATTATACGCATCAATAACGAAGCGTCCGATACTACGTACAGGTCGTTCCCTGTTGAACTTGTAAAGATCTGAGTCCATTTAAGGCATTTAGTACTGGAAGAATTTCGGGCGTACACATTGATTTGCCGGTCATTCGTTGAGCAGTGGACACTTCTCAAGCGTTCTTTTAAATTCATTTTCAACATTTGCAGACGATCCCTGAGAAAGACAAAGATGTTTAAACCATCAAACTGAAACCGGGAAAAGAAAAAGAAAAAGGAAACACATCTTCAGTCGCACAAATAACGACGAAATCCAGCGGCGGATCTAGAGGTATGTCGGAATTTGTGGTGGAGGCGAGAATGTTAAGAAAAACAGATTAACGGGCAGATAAATCTATTGGTGATACAGACTGAAAATAGAAATTATATTAATATGCTCCTCCACAATGTTCGACATACCTCTGTTTAGTACTGTAATGTAAATGTAAAAGTTGCTTTATTCTACATAGAGCCTTCTGTACAAATGGTACAAGGATTATTATAACATTAAGTTGAGAAAGTTAAGACGTATTATTACACTCTAGATCCGCCGCTGAAATCCTTCGACAAGTTCATGTTTAGGCTTTTCAGAGTGGAGGCGAGTGTGATAGATGGAAACGCCTCCGCCGAAACCTAAGTTTCTACTTTGACAATAATTTATCTAATAGTTTGCCGTCTAACATGGCCTTTTTAATAAAAAAAAGTTTTTACGAACGAATGAATAAACTATTTGGAATCATAAAAAGAAACGTCATCTTACTTCGAACTGCTTGTATTCACCCAGGTCTTATTACAAACTTCACTTATGGCACTAATCACTTTATGAAGGTCATCCTTTCGCCAAGGTATATCGTCACCATGTCTCACATCTAGAATTTGCCACGGAATTTGCTCTGCATGTATTAAATGATGAGCCAGTTCCATGGTAAGCCACACAGTATAAAAACCAGCCAACTCGTATCGTCTCGCAATTTCGAACAAGAGCGACGTAACGTCTGTGCTTGCGAATAAGATGACCAATGAGATATCTTGTAACTTGATGTTTTGCATAATTGCCGATAGATTCTTTGAAAGCATCTCCTCTGGAGTTTCGTAATGAATAACGCTCCGTATTCCGTTTATATATCTGTTCTGTAAAATATCAGTCTGAATGTGTTTTAACATGTCTATTGCCATATCTCTGTGTTGTTTGTCAGCGGTAGATATTATCGCCGCATGCTCACTATTGAAAAATCTCGTAAGGGATCTGAGCACTACGTTGCAAGTGTCGTCACAAGTTTGCATACTGTAGGATGTGTAATCAGTCTAAAATGATAACACATCAAAGACTAGGCAGTTTTATTGAGTGGAAGACAACGTTTGGGTTATAGCGAGGTGGTTATAGTGAAGAGGTGGTGGGTGGTGGTGGGTAGTAGAGGAAGGATTTAGGTATTTGAAAACAAATATTGTCTTTATATTACTTAATGATCAGCATGGTATTGTGACAACAGAAAAAAATCGGGAAGTTGCGAATATGATCAATTTCTGGTAAGTCATTCGCACTTTGCACCTGATTTTCCATATAAGTTCAAATTTAGGTATAAACGAAAATAGATATTAACGTAACGTAACGGAACGTTTACACGGCACGCAAGCCAGTTTCAGTTTGCACCAGTCGAAGAACACTAATAACGGTGGACGAGAAACTCAAAACTCAAAGACATTGTTGGACTTTACCTACCATCAAACAGCCATTGGCACTGATTTCTACAACGTTATTCCTGTCAACGACTTGTGTGTAAGCAATCTGCTTCGTTACAAAATGATCTAACAAAAATATATGTATCGAGTCTGGATACCTGTTCACATACCAGGAAGCAGTACTGTAAATCGAGACTCTATGGTCGTCCAATAAAACAAATGTACAATAACTTGTCTTGTTAAATAAAACCGATTGGTCCATAAGCAACTCTGATACAGATGTTGGTATGTACGTGTAACAATTAGCTGAGATGATTGTGAGTTTTGCAAACATGTGGATGAGAAATACATAAAGCCGCTCTCGACTATACGTCATTTCATAGTTAAGCGGCTACTTTTTTTCAAAAGAAGCTTTTTCTCTTTGCTGATGTACGACCGAAAGTGACATATGCTGTCTATTGCCAAACTCTTTAACGTTTTTCAATATCAGTTAAATATAATTAACGTTACCTAAAAAAAAATAAAGGAAAAAATAAAGAAATATATATATATATATATATATTATATATAACAGGAATTAGATTTTGTGGAATTAAAGTTTCAATATTTTCGTAAAAGCACGAGAAATTAAGATTTTCTCGGGTTTTGTTGTTGTACGAAAAAAATAATAACCACTTTTCAAAATCAACTAGATCGGTAGAAAGCAGTTTTCTTTTCATTACAAAGTACCTATTACACGATGGTATTTTTAGCAAGTGGAGACATTAAAATTAAATGGTACTTTTTAGATATTTGCAGCAAACATTCTTTTTCAAAAACGTTTTTGTTGTAATTAATAACACTCCTACCTACTACACCTCATATTCCATGATCTGAAAAAAATTTAACGATAAATTTTGAATACTTAAAAACAACTCATTTGAACTTCAGCTTTTTCTATCTTTGACTACAAGCTAACATTAGCACCTTTCCTCCCCCACGTCCCGTCTTCAGAATACAAAGCATTTGGGCGGAGAAAACAATCTCGGAGAATGGTTTGACTCTTAGCAACTGTTTTGAGTCGTATAAAAATGAAAAATACAGTTGAACCTCAGTTATCCGAACACCGGGTTATCCGAATTTCCCGATTATTCGAACTTCAACTTCGCTTAAGTAATTCTCATAGTTTACCCTGACTTATTGGAAACCCCAATTAGTTCAGTCCAGTGAGAGTTCGGATAACTGAGTTTCAACTGTACTTTATTTAGTCTGAAATTTAGACTTCCGTTTTTTTGCAAACAAGGTGTTCAGATATTTTTCAATTAAAGCACGAATGGTAGTCTACGCCAAATGGTAGAAATAAAAGGCTAGGCTAACAGGTCTTCAAACTAGCAATTTAGAAAGCAGTTCACATTCAAAACTCAAAACTCAAAATTATCCTTCCTGAACCAAACAAAATTAAGAAACTTTCCTTCCTTTCAAGGATGAGTGGTTTGAGTGAGACCTTCACTAGACCTTCACATATTCACTAATCTGTAAAATAGTCAAAGCACTAGATTTTGTTCGTATTTTGTTTGCATACTTCAGTCCCTTGACCACAGCAAGCAATAGCATTTGTTTCCTTTAGTTCGTGTCGCACTTCATACACCGAATCGTTCACTGTAGTTATATTTATTAACCAATATTTTATGCCTACTATAAATGACAAGATATGTCGTCAGAAGTAATGAGCATTCAAATTCTGCCACTTAAAACGTCTATTTTCGTAAATCATAGAAGATAGTTATGGTTTTCCATAGAGCAGCATTTTGCGTTGTGGCGATAATACCGTCCGCGAGATTTTGCAGTACATGCGCAATAGATAACGGACCAGAGGCGTAACTAGAGGTCAGTCAAAATTTGTGAAGGAGAGTTTAGTCATTTAAAGTAGAAAAGGAAAACGTGCAAGTAACCTAATCGTCACTAAAGACTGAAAAGAAATATCATAACGTTGGACTCCTCCACTTTTTTTGATTGACCCTGAATACGCCTATGCGGACAGTAGATATCACCGCTGTTCTAGGATGTTTTTGTTATGTTTTTTTCTTCCTCCACTATCCCTTACTTATCATCTCAATTTCTTCTTTAACATTCTATAAGGTATTTTTTTTTATCTTTCTTTTTTTTGGTGAATATCAGCTGCAAAATCATTTCAAAATCATTCTTTCCGATGTTCTCCAGATCCTAATCTCTACGTGACTAAGGAAGGTTTTAGTAAAGTCTAATCCATTCCTATTTTAAATAAAATTTTGTCGAGAGTTTTTATAGAGTGTAAATTTGAGGTTTCTGCCTTTGAATTGTAAATATTTTATTTGGTTCGAATTTAAAGGATAGGTAAATATTTTATAACTTGTTGTTCTGTTTAGCTGGGGTTTTTTACCTTCGATATTCAGAGGCAGATATAGAACCTAGTCGAAATTTATGGAGGAGACCACGGTCATTAAGCGTATAAAAGAAAAACATGCAAATAATCTAATCAACACTTATGTTTTTACAGAAAATTCATGACTCTGCACTCCTGCACTTTCTTTGACTAACTCTAGATCCGCCGCTGATATTATCATCTAAACCAATCCAATTTCCCCCCATATTTTAACTATACAATATTAATAATTATCTTCTCGCTCCTCAAGTCATTCTGTCGAAATATAAATCTGCTTATCTTTTTTTTCTTCTTCATGAACAAACTTGATGCTAATCCATTTCAAATATATATATATATATATATATATATATATCATCAACAACAAGAACAACAACAAAAAAAGCAATAAGAATAACCACCGACCATGTTTTTTTTTCATTTCTGAAGTGAAAAAAAAAAGCGTTGTGAGCGAAAACAGATGGTTCTTTCATTGGTGTTAAAAATTGTTATTATTATTATTATTATTTTTGTTGTCTTGAAAAATGAAATGAAATAGAAAGCATCGCAAGAGTATATTGTTCCATTAAGTATGAATATATAAATATATAAACGAAACGACAACATAAAAAAAATATATAATTATTTTTATCTTTTTCTCCTTCCTTTTTCTTTTTTTTAACGCGAAAAAGAAAAAAAAAGAAGAAGAAAGAATATGAGAGGAAACAAAAGAAATATATCGTGTTTCATTTTAGTTTCAAATATTTGAAAAAGTAAACATTTATGGACCCTGCTAAAGTTTATGATATCACAATATATGGGGACAATGGGCAGATAACCATGACAACAAAATATTGTTTCGGAATAAGTCATTGGGATTGGAGAAGGAGGGGTTCGCAGGTTGTTTTCGCTTCTCTTTTTCTCTTTTCTTTTTTTCTGTACTAGATTATGTGACGTTTTGTGATAAAAATCAAATAGTTTGCAGCTGCCCAAAAAACTGTAGCAAAACTGTTTCGCTATGATCTTCTCCTTTTTTCTTCATTACCACACATTAAATTAATTTAAAACCTCATGATTTTTCAAGAGCATTACTCCATTGGTACCCAGATTTCCGTTTAATTTAGAGCCTCTTTCTATTTTCCTCTGTGGGACCTTTTCGTTCAAATTCTGGTTTACAAATGTATTTATTTAAGCTGATTCCCAATTACAGGCATCTTTATATGTACCACCATTAAAAGTACCAGAGTTCACTAATTAAATAAGGATCACCTAAGCACCACTCTAGTCTCAAACTTAAATATTTCCCTGTCCCTAGGTAATCCTTCTCTCTGAACTTTAAGCATAGGTAGCAAGTGATTTGGGAAGTTTTGATGGCTTATATGTCCTGTTATCAAATAACCACCACACACCACACCAGCTAAGCAATTAACGTAAGTAACTAACGGGGAGGTTTAAGTCCTTGGGCTTCCATCCGTGGTGGTTGGCTATTCTGCCCGCCGACTTGCAACTAGGAAGTTGACTTACAGCCAGATATACGTATAGCATTGCTCCAACTTGCCTAAAGGCCAGTGTGCAGTCAGTCGATGGCTCCAAATGGGCTGATACGTTGCTTTTAAAGCGCACCGGAGTGAAGTATCGAAATGCGACATGACTGAGACACGAACACGGGCCTCAGCAGCGGGCGCACTCGAAGGCACTATCCACTACACCATCGCTGCATAATAGTACCACCAAAGTGAGCCTGGCCGATTTTTACGGTTGCATAAAAAAAGAATACGTGCATTGTACTAATCATGGTGATCTTTGCAACAGGAAAAACATTGAAAACATGTCAGAAGACAGCCGCTGGAAAGGCTCATAAGTATCCCTAGCTTTTGGGGACAAATGTTAACAAATTTGTATAAATCCGCGTATCCACTGCTTTCACGCAAATACAAGTGTACGTTTCATTAAAGGACGTAACAGCGACATAATCTTCGTAGATCGTAAATCTTGGTTTGCCAAAGGGATATGTTGTGCTTACATTCGAAGAAAAAGTTGTTGATGACAAATACAAAGCATTCATAGTAAGGTTGACCAAGAGCATAACAATCATTTTTGCTATACCCTTTACACACACGTTTTTTTATAGCAGAAACCTAGCGAATGGCTTAGTTCCAAAAGTTTGTTAATTTATGTGAATTTAGTTCTAAAAGTTTCTGAACGAGTTTCTTATTTCAGGAATTAAAATTTTTTGATTTTTAGGGATAATATTTCGTTTTGAAAGAGATTGACAAGGTTTTTCTTAAAAAGGATTGTAGGCCGATCTGAAGTCATCGTAGTAAGATTGTTCGTTGGTGATTGATATGAGCATGAGTTGCATTAAAGCAGTGGAAGTTTTCTTTGAGTATTCTCATAGAGCGATAATAAAGCGACAATAGCGCCGGCCATTGATGTCTAATCGCTCCATCAACAGGAATATTTGCATCAACAAAAACCAAGTTCTGAATATTTCATCGATATGTTTTTTGTTCAAATTCTTCCACGATCCTCTCCTAGGCTATAAGTTTCACGGTTTAAACGAATCTCTCGAAAATCGCCAGAAAAATTGTCTATACCTTATTCGTACAAATTTAAAAAACATCATTAATTATACGAATTAGCGCCACGGCCCTTATTTCAAAACTCGATTTTTAGATGTGGTGCTTATTCAAGGGCTACGCTTATTCATTTTCGAAGTTTCCAATGCAAATGTCCTTACATATATATCCTCACAACACTACAAATTCCAAAATTCCGCCGAAAAACGTGAGATTATTTTAGGTAATGTAGTATTTTAAGTAATTCTTCGACCGATTTCTTGATGTTTTGTCATTCGGTTATTGTTTTTTTTATAATAAACGCCGCAGTTTGCATTATATTGCGGCGCTTATTCGAGGGCGGCGGTTATAATGAATTTCCATCTCACATGCGGCGCTTATTCGAATAATTAAGGTAAGGGCATCTAGTTTTTTCTAGTTATGATCTAGTTTTAAAGAAAAGAAAATACCGACGATAGAGCTTCACAAAATAGACTTCCAGCAGACCAGGAAATTTTCTACAGAAACCTGACCTTACCTGACCATAAGTGGTGAAAAAGTTTCTTCTAAAATTCTCCCTGTCTATAATGTTTTATTTTCGAGGTCTAGGGATGCGTAAAGTACACAAACTGACGCCAAAAAATTTCAGAGTTTGCATGCTGTGTTGTCGGAATTTGTCGGGAATTTGTAAACATCAAAAGTACCGTGGGTGAAGTAGAATTTTGCGGAACTCAAAAGCTCTTCATCGTTGAGGACTGTTGTGAAGTTTTACTTTCATTTTTCCCTCTTAAATATATTCTAGATTTAGATTTGTTATTCCATCCCAATTTTACTATGCTTTTTTGTATCCACTATTATGTTTCCTGATAAAAATGCGAGCTCTTCAATATTATATCGCCACCAAAAGAAAACCATAAGAATACCAATACACCAAAACCCAATGTTAAAGGTTGCCGATCTCTATGGTGGTGTGCAAAAACAGGACGCAGTTGCAATGCCATGAAATTGTTTACAATGTCGACACCAATGGGGTTGCTGATGCTGTAAAAACCATCCTTATCAATGCTAAATAGATCCCCTCAAAGATAGGGGGACATCAGCAATGGCATCATCTCTTGTGTCCAAGATTAGAGTTTTCAAGGATATAATTTTTGGACCAAGACTTTTTCAAATATTTGAACAGAACATACAAACTGGAAGGAGACAATTGGTAAGTAAGAGAACTCTCTCTCTCTTTTATATATTCACTTGGTTGTTCTTTATAATTGCTAATAGCATATATATAAATAAGGTTACTATTTTCTGTTATATATTCTAGTCGGCCTAATACAGTTGTTTTCATTTCTCAAGATAACATTTTGGGAAAAGATAGACAAAAAGTGAAACTGCTTCTGTTGTTTTTTCTGCGTCCGCGGCAGTAACTACATGGGATTTTGTTACTCATTGTTTCCTTATCCCTTCACTCCAGGCTGAAGATGAGATGATCTCAAATTGATATGATATCAAATTCTTTATCGGGAATTAAAAAACCCTTGTGTTGGGAAAAACCATTAACCGATTATCTTTGTTGCTCTCCATCATTGTTTTTGAAAGGCAAACAGATTTTTTGAAATATTTAAACTATTCTATAGAATTTTTAAAAATCTACCATCTATCAATCCGTCTTCTTTCCTAAATCGATTATCTATCAACCATCTATTGAAAACTAAATATGTAAACTCAGCAACAACCGGTTCAAGTGTCGTGAAAAATTCAGGATTGTCTCGAATAATCAGGGGATACTGTCCCCAAGTCCCTAATTTCTTGTATTTGTCCCGAATCCTATTGTTCTCAACAAAAATTTCTAAAATTTAAAAAAAGTCTATTTAACCTCACACATGAAGACCCTCACCCAAGTGAGAAAAACTTAATGCATGTGGGTGTACTCAGGTTGCAAGCAAAGGCTTCTTGAGTTGCCAGATTTGCTGCACCAGAGTGGATACTTGACTTGGTTCACTAGTAAAAAAATAGCAGTTGAAGCAATGACAGAAGTAACAGCGACGAATAAACACATTGTTCCTCTGCAAGAAAGTGTTTTCCTGCTATCTAGAAGGGTTTAATTGTGTAAGTGTAAAACAAAACACAGATATAAACAAGCAAATGTATATTGCATGAACAGTTATTAACTACAAAAGAATTGGGAAATTTGGATTGAGATGTTGAACAAATAACATAGAAGTGTCCTAAGCCGAGCTCACATGTTCCCTATGTAATCCAGCATGACTGACGCAAAAGTACAGCTTGAAGTACTATGTGTCCACCATTAGGCACAGCTTGAAGTGCCAATAGACAACATTAAGACAGCTTGAAGTACCAAGTTTCCATAACCAAGCACAACTTGAGGTGCCAATAGACAACATTATGGTACAGCTTGAAGTACCAAGTTTCTATAACCAAGCACAGCTTGAAGTGCCAATAGACAACATTAAGGTACAGCTTGAAGTACCAATGACCAGGCACAGCTTGAAGTGCCCATAAACAAGTTAACCTAGCTTGTGTACACATTATCAAGTACAACTCGAAAGCAAAGCACAGCTGGAATAACCAACATACTGTGAAAACATAGGAAACACCTGCAGCAAATCCCAAAAAATGGCTGACAAGGGAAGCCCAAGATCCTAACTAAGAGATAAAGGGGGTGCCAACAATGAAATATAGTTGCTTCCGCTCCTGAATAAAAAACCTTGTATTGTACTAGCCAAATAAAAACAATAGCTCTTATCAAAGCAAGACACAAAGTAGAGTGAGAACACAGAGAACAAATCCATGATTTATATAGACTGGGTTAAGTGAGTTAAGATAAGGACATGATCCCAGGCTACATAATAATAGTGCCACAAGTAAACAATACAAAGAATGCTGTACCCAGTAGGCAAGACATAATTTAGAGGAACATGTAAACAAAGTAATAGAGAACCGAATAAAACAATACACTGTATGGGAACACAATTAACCTGAGCTAAACCTGATTTTTTAGCTCCAATAAACTCATTAAAAATCTAATCAAAAGCTTTTGTGTTCAACACAGTTTGTTTTGCAATTGAACTGACCATGAAAATGCATGTTAATATGTCAGCAATATTTCTCCAAATGCCTCCATTTTCCCATTGGGAGGGTTGACTAAATCTCTTATCTTTGTAGGAGAAGAATTATGAACTCACAACTTTTGAATGGCTTGGCGAATCCTTCATCCACACAGTATGGTAATTTGTTTTGTTTCCCGGGTGTAAAAGTTCTAAAGATTACAGTGTACAAGCAGAAACTTCAAGACTGTACACTTTTGAAGACTTAATTTCCATTAATTGAGTAATAATCATTCAACTAGTGTGTTTTTTTTTTTAATTTAGGTGTCGTATGCAATGTCATTTGCATATTACTGTTCACCAGTGGTTTTGTATTATATTTACTCACGAGGTAAACAACTATGTAATTAACCTTGATCAGGGATGTCATCATAATGTTTGTCATAACAAAAATAAAAACAACATTTTTTTTGGTATTATTTCTTTCTAGATCTTCATCAGTACCTTAAATTTATAATTTTGCAATAAAAGTACAGAAAACTTTTCGAAAAAAACGAATTGCGAAAATTACCTGACTGGCCCTAATTATGCCAGTCCTTTTTATGTTGGTCTATATTGGATTTATTTTTGAAAGTCAAACTCTCAAGAACAACTTTTTCAATTCTATAAATACCATTAAGGGCTGGCATTAAAATGGTTGTTAAGGTGTTAGAAAATATTTTCCCAGCCATGTATTCTGAACTTTTATATTCTGGTCATTGGAATCTCCTCTTTCTTTCAATTACAAATATAAGTGTTTACAAAATTATACGTATTCATCTTGTTCACCAGAAGTAATGTTTAATGTGTTATTGGTTAATGATTATTAAGCCACTGTTGGTTAATAGTTCCTTCATCTTCAAACATATAGGAAATATTACGGTGCTGTGTGCGCTTTATTTTTATTACAAAACAGCTTATTGAACAACTTCCCATTTTTAGTATAATTTGGGTTGTATATTTCAGTTATCTTGCTAAATATGTTTTTTTTTTTAAAAAATAAAATAAGCGCTGTTGTAATTAATAGGTAACATTAACGCTTTTTAATTTTTTTTGGAAAAGAGTTTTAATAATAAATTTTGATGCGTTATTATTAAAGCAGACATTCAACAAGACAACATCAGATAGGGAGATTTATTCCATCGAGACAAGAAATATCTGACAACGCGCAGCGGAGTTGGAAATTACCTTGGTGAGATGAAATAAACCTGATATCTGATGTTGGCAAGTCAAGTATCTGTTTTATCATACACATTCTTAAAAGTCAACTGATTTAAGGCAAATAACCCAAAATGAGAGTTTTCAACATTTTATATTGAATCGAAATCTCATATTTTGTTATAAAACTAAAGTTGAATGTGTTTTGAAACAAAATTGAACATTTAATATATTAATTAAATCGAACGTCTCCATCGAACGTTTTCAGTCAGTGGCATTCTATTCCTAAGGAATCGAATAATAGTATTATCAGATGACTACTGATATTAGGTTTGATGTCAGTTACGATTATTTATCTGAATGATAATAGCATTTATCCTGACCATGCATGTGTTTGAGGACGAACAAACTAGTAACTAACAGGAGCCTAAGCTACTTACAAAAATTGAAAGGCAAAACAGTTGGGAATGTATATTTCATTTTCATAGTTGAACGGAAGAGACAAATGAGACGGCAAAATCTCCAAGAAAAAATGATAAGAAATGATTCGATTTCATGAATCTATTTGTTGAAAATGTTTTGTTGTAAAGTGGTTATAATTTTATAGGTATACTTACGGATCCTGACAAAACCATGTATTATATCAAGTTCTGTGCTGTAGTGTGTTTAGGATTATCATTTTCTTATTTAATAAGAGGTAAAGATTTGTTTCATCTTTAAATTACAATGAAATGGACCAGAACAAAATATTAAAGTTTATAAATAGAAAAAAAAAAAAGAAAGAAAGTTAATGTTCCTCATTGTTGACTTGAAGACACATTTGCTGCTTAATTCAAACTGTTATTGTTCGAACAAAAGTCTCTAGGAATTGCCTTAAATTTCTGATTTTCTGTTAATTCAACTTTTAATTTCTGGAATTTTTTTAAACTTTGGTGAATTCGAATATTCACTTTTATTGAAGATAAATGTCTATCCTTTATGTGTTCCAATTAGCAGATGTGTCGGGAAATAATTATGCTGGATACAAGGTTCTGGTCAGATTTCGAATGAAATTTATTTAATAATTTTGTTTAGATAATAGTTATGCTTTATATAATTATGCTTTCTTTTAGGTGTGGGTCGCATGCGGAATCCACAATATATTAAATTTCACAGCACCTTACGTAACGCTATTAAGGATCGCAATCATAGGGTGAATATTAATTGTATTCATATAATATGCTAATAACAATTCTGATCACCAATATATTTGTTCTTTTATGGACGTTACATTATAATTGTTGAGTAAGTTTGGTAAGTCCTGAAGCATGGAGTCTTTTCGCAATAGATCATTGGTTAATTGATGTCACATGTCTGGTCAATATTTTCCCGTATTGACCCGACTGGCTTCATAAAAAGTGTAAACAGAGAAATAAAATGATGAAGAAGACTCTACATTAGCCTATAAAATATAGACTGCTGCAAATTTTATAAGCTTACTCTGCATTGCAGGACAGAAAATATAAGAAACAGGAAGGATAATTTTTTAAAATTTTTATTTGTAGAACAAAAAAATGCTTTAGCAGGGCTTTTATTAACTTTTATTTACTTTATTTATTTATTTATTTATTGACTTTTATTAACCTTATTAGCTGGTCAATACCTGGGAAAATATTGTCTGTTGTGAGGTCATCATGGGCCAAACAAATATTGACTGGCTAAACATTAGCTATTATTATGTATATATTGAAATATATTGAAAAATATTATTCATTGTGTTGTGTGTTGTTTCAAAAATCTATTCTTAGTTATCTGCTTGTTTTTTGTCATTTAGGATGCATTACAACTGTATGATTTTGAATTTTCATCATGGCCTGTTGATTTTACATGGAAAGAATCGACTATTAAAAGTTCAGTTGGCTATCTGTTTGATGACGTTAACGATTCACACAGTGAAGAAAGTTCTATTTTGACGTTAATCTTGTCGACTCCTTCAAACTTTCTGCAGTATGATATTTTTCTGTTATGATGTTTATTTCACGTATGTGTGGTGTTTATTGGAGGGCAGTGTTTAAAGGAGAATTGATGTCAAAGTAACAACTTCAGCTTAAAATGTTCCCTGAGTTTCATTATCAGGCGTTAATGGACTGCTTTCAGAAACCAGGTTATTGAAAAGGAAAAGTAACAAGAGCGGAGAGGTGTGAACACGGTTGCAATAGCCAGTCTGTGGCCTTTGCATATTTAATGTGCACTTATAGTTTTTCTGCCCAAAATACCAAAAATTGCCACGTGTATGAAACAAAAGAAACTAACAAACCAATTGAAGTTAAGAAAAAAAAAGAAAAATTAAATGTTTTGTTTATCTATACATTGTTCTCCACATGGACATGCGCAAAGTTAACTTTAAGGGCCGATTTTCGCTAGAGAGAAAATGGGTGTGGCAGTTTGCTTTGTTTTTTTGTTTTTTATCAATAAAATATCAAAGCACTGCAAAGTGATTGATCGGTACAATCTATTATATTCAACTATCTATTATAAAAAATATAACCATTTCTCTCTAGTGTAGATGGGCGAAATTCCCGTTTCACACAGGAATAGTCAGAGAACACTTATTTTGAACATGGATTTACACTAGGTTGCAACCGTGAAAAAGAACATCCAAAAAAGAACGTCTGAACATGAGTCAAAGGACTATACACACTGTACACTCTCTTTGATTCGAAGAAACAAATTGAAAATTATACTTTATAATATAACAAAGGCCTTGTCAAGTACTGAAAAAGATATTTTCTTCTTTTTGAAAAAATAGTGTAAAAAAATGATTGCAAGAAATTGTAAACAGGAGAAAAAAAGTTATGAGATAAAAAGAAAGTTCATATCATATCAGACATACCTACCTCTTTTTGATATTTTTTGATGATTCTTTTCAAAGAACTTCGTTCCTTCATACAAAGTTTCTCACCGTTAATATTGATAACTTCAAAGGTTTGGATCAGGGAAACGAAAGTATGAAGTCCTGTCTGTCCTACCTGTCTGTCTTGTTAACACAACCATAAGCTTTACCACACAACAACCACACAACGCTGCTACTTACACAAACACATTTTCTCAAACTGATAGCTTCAGGCGTTGCGAAAGTAAGTTGGGAGGCACAAATTCGTAATTACCGTAAATGACCAAATAAGCTCCCCCTGTCAAATAAGTGTTCATGTCCAATTAAGCACCCCCTTTAAACCAGAAGGAGCTGATGATAATTACGCAGGGGCGGTTATTCGAGTCACGCATAAACAACTACATTTCAACACTGAACATGTAATTTTGCTACTCATTAAAGAAATTAAAGAACTTATTTTAAGATTTTTGATTTGGTTAAAAGTTAAAAGAAAAACATATGGAATTGTTGCAAATTTTCGTTCTTTTTATCTGTAGCAAACAAAATTTAATAAGCGCCCCTGCTGAAGAGCTGTCCCTGGGTCAGGGTTGAAAATCTAAATAAGTGGCCAGGGCAATTATTCGGTCATTTAGAGAAATACAGTATTGGATCAACTGAGTACAAATTTTGTATAAAGATAAGATTTTTTAAAACTTAATAAATATAAGCAAAAAAAATAGGTGGTCCATTTTGACGTTAATTCTCCTTTAAAAGATAGCTGCAGCAGACATTTGATGGAGGAAATACAGTATTGAATATAATGGTTTGAGTTTGATTCAGGTACACCTTAGGACATCTGTTAGCACGACCCATGGCATTTCCCGGTTCTGTGAAATTACTTCAAGCTGCTATGGGTAAGCGATTAAAAGAATTTATTAACAACATTATTTGCTTTACAACCATAACTGTCTTCTTCTACTTCTTCATCTTCGAACTATTATGAGCTGTCCTGTTAATCCCGGCAATCGGAAATTGATTGTTTGAATTTGATTGGTCTTTTTCGGTTATATAATAGTATGCGTAAAACATTAAATTATTCAACTTAAAATAAATAGTGAAGATAGTGAGATATATTTATCTAATAAATTTTTTCTTTCTGATATGTATATACATATATATATATATAAGGTAATATGCTATCTTTGTAATACCATGTAAATTCGAAAAAATCAATTATACAATTTAGGATTCAGTAAACTAACTTTTTATCGCATTTTTTTGGTTGTTTCAATACTTTGATTGTGACGTGGCTTTTTTTGATGTCTAGGTCCAGCACTTACTCAAGGTAGAACAGGGTTGATTGAAAAGGTGACTGACCTTACTATCATGACAATGATGTTAATGGAATCTTTTTTTATATGTTATGTAGTCTCTAATAAGGAAAGACCTTATTCTGGTACTTTAGAATGGTTTACGATCGAAGTTGCTCACTAAAGATGGAAATGAAATTGATACCATGTTTATCGACCGTCGAGATGACAGGCCAGGTGCTAATGGCAACACACTGGTAGGGTTTGTTTCTTTCTAGGAGTTGTATCTGAAAGGAGTTTAGTGCACATGTATAGAAGTTACAAGGTTATTTTGTTGTAATTATGAAAGGGGTTGACAGAACTGTATTATTCTATTGATTGGGGTGATTTATTTACAGGTGATATCTTGTGAAGGAAATGCGGCATTTTATGAAGTAGGATGTATGGGCACACCAATGAAAGGTAAAACAGTACTATTTTTAATTGAACAACAATCAAAAGACGGACGCCATTTTTAAGTAATTACCACCCACAGGGTGTTTTCTAAAATCAATGCTTGGGCGTTGGCCACATTTTTTCCCTAGTAATGTACAACACATTTTTATGTCTTGACTTTAAAAGTTATTTTTTAATGTCCCTTTGAAAAATACAATGAATGCCTCCTTTTTTGGAGGAGAAGGTCGTTCATTCGATGGGGCACTCACTACCTAATTTTACACCCCTTGAAGAGGTCCCTTTGCTTATGCGAGTAATTACGGTAATTTCCTTATGGCTTTCAGATAATATGTTCCATTGAAACAATGGTTTTATCAGACACTTTCCTTACAACAGTAAAATGTTAGATTCACTATAATCTCAGTAACAGATGAAATCTATCCGCAACGTGTGAGCATGGTCCTTATTTAAACTCCCAATTCCAATTAAGCCCCGAAATCGAATAAGCTGTGTGAACAAAAAACATCAGTACGATTTGGCGTTTCATATGATTTGGCGTTCGAAAGGGCAAAATGTTGCACAGAATTTTGCGTGGGTATATGGCAAACGAATGCAACAACACAAAATAGACGAATGCACTGAACATGTTGCATCGTTGTTGCATCAAATGTTGCACTCGTTCGCCACCCATGTTGAATAACACCATGTGCAACATGTTGCAACATTGATGCAACAAAATGATGATGTCTTTCGTGAATTTTCTGTCAGTCATAATTTTTCTAACGTAATAAAGCGTTCCTACACATTCTAGGTGGTTATTCTGTACTTGGTTGGAATCATCCAGGTTTTATGGGAAGCACTGTAAGTCAATTTGTTCTCGTTTTTTGTTGAGAAATACATACCAAAGAAAAAACACAGTTTTTTAATATACTACGATTGTGACTTAAACCAAGCGTGACTTTAACCTTATCGACTAAGTAATGCTATCTTCCTACCAGTCCTTTTCCATACCTAATAACGATGAAATCTTCGTGAGGTATAGGAAAGAAAGTGCTTGATGGTATATAGCTCAAACTGTATCGAACTCTAAGCTCTCTTTACACGCTCTATTCTTAGGATTTTCCATTAATCTCTGTTTACACGCTCTATTCTTAGGGTTTGCCATTTCCAGAAGCGGAACGTAATGCAATGGATGTTGTCATCCAATATGCTGTTACCAGACTTGGATTCCCTGTCAACAACACCATAATGTTCGCCTGGTCAATCGGTGGATATACTGCTTCGTATGCTGCTATGGCTTATCCAAATATGAAAGCTCTAGTATGTCTGAATTGTTATTCCTTGCTTTTTCTTCATATTTTTGTTTTCGACCAACATTAGACCCTAACTTCCCTGTTTTGATAATTCAATATCTTTTTAAGTTTAGCATTGATTTTGTTGTTGTTGCTGTTATAATTCTTGTAAATGAATTCTTTCTTAGATTCTTGATGCCACGTTTGATGATATTATTCAGTTGGCTGTTACGCGAATGCCTGAGTTTGCAAGTGAGTATTTTATCGGGAAAAAAATCGGTATAAAAAAAATCGGCGAAACATTTTTAACTTGAACTACCTATGTTTGCTTGGCACTCTTTTTGATCACAACTTCAAAAAGGCTACGAGGAGGAGTGTTTTCTTTAAGAATGATAAGCAATATTGCCTGCTGTTTCAATAAAAAACACTCCTCCACAGAGACTTTTTGAAGATTTTGCCAACTGGGTACTGTGGATTGGTTTGCCTATTGAAAAGATCAAAGAAAAAAAAATCATTATAAATTGTTATGATCCAGACCAGGACTTTCAGATCATTTTCTAATGACCCCAATTAATTCTAATTTGACAGGTGGAATTGTACGAAACGTCATTCACAAGTATATGCTTTTGAACAATACTCGCCACGTGTTGAAGTAAGTATGTGGACTGTGCATCCGGTTTTCCGATTCGTTGATTTTCGGGAAAATCTGTTGCCATTTGGAGTAATTTTTTCAATACTGCTCTTTAATGTACCTTACGAATCTTTGTGATTTTGAGATAATGAACTGTTATAAGTAGAACTGAGGGTTACAGTGTGCTGATGTCAGCAGTTGGAGTCCCTCATTTGAACAATAAGAAATGGGTCTGAATATTGATGAAAGAGGTTTAGTACTAGACTTTTAAGAGGGATATTGGGGGATAAATCTAATGAAAGATAAATCAGAGTAGCTGATAAGAACCGACATTGTGATTGTTGCTATGGTAAGGAACTATGGAAACATTAAAAAGAGCAGATCGAAAGAACAAACCTTCTTCTTCTTCATTTCCCAACGTTTCATGTGTGTTTATGCATGCCATCGGACCTCCATGTTTGATGTGGTTCTGTTTTAGATATCCGGGACCGATTTTACTGATACGACGACAGAGAGAGGAAATCATTACGACGACGTACGACTTTTCATATTATTGTGAACGGTTGTGTCGCATTCTCGAAGTGAGATCGCTATATATATATTGATCGAATCATCATAGAATTGGTCTCTAATTTTGTTTAGGCCTGGTGATCCTGCTACTAATCGAGGCAACTTCCTGCTTATCAAGTTACTGTTGTTCAGGTGAGTGGTTGACTGTTTATTGTAGTTTATATTTTGTTAATTGTAATACATGATATTTCTGACGAACTCGACAATCCCGGCCCCGAAATCAATCAGAATTTCAGTAGTGAACCCCCCAACCCCCAATTCAATGTTGAACAATGTTGTTTTTCCGGCCAGAGGAGAACCACCGACATTAACGGAGGGTGGGGTGAAGATAGAACCAAAAAAATTATTTGAGTCATGTTTTGCCCTAATTTATGGTATGGGTTGTAGATAATGAAGGACTTACATTAAGATAAACTCAGGTGTGGATTTTGTTGTTGTTGCAGTATACAAATTTTACGGAAAAAAAATAAGTCTGGGAAAAATTTAATCACATTTCCGGCGCTTAAATTAAGAAATATGGTATATGAAATGTCAGTTTGTATTTTCTTACTTAAATGAATATGTGGAGATCTCGTCATCAGTGAAAACATAAAACATATTGACAGTTGATATCGGTTAACAGGGATACGATCTGGCGGCCACTAATTGTCTATGCTTTTATTTCAGTTCATTTTGTTCTATGTTGATATTGGATTACTGAGATTCGTCTCATGATTATGCCTGGTAGTTTTTGAAGACTTTTTGTGTCTTAATATTTGCAATAATAAACATAAAGCAGTTTTGATGCCTAATTTCATCTTGACTGGAGATCTTACATTTCTTACAGTGTTTTTCTTTAATCCATTTTTTTTTCTACTCTTTCCAGATATCCTAACATTATATCCAAAGAAGCTCTCTCAACGTTGATAAAATTTTTGAGCGCACGTAATGGTCATTACCAAGGTATACTGAGATGTATTTCGAGATTTCCATTTGAGAGGAAAAACTTGAACAGTATCATTGATAAAAACTTATTTCCCCTTTTGTTTGGTAATAACGTTCCCCGTTTGTTTAGCCGTCCGTAATCTTGGCACAAGTGCAGGTATAAAAGCAATGAATCGTGACATTGTTTTCCATTTCAGGACGCATGATAGAAAACTTAGGTGGTTTCGATGAAGACGAATGCGAAATGAAATTAGCCGTGGAAAGTAAAAAAATGGACTTTCCTTTAGATATAGGTAAGTTTTCATATACATATATAATAACTGTTTTTGTATCCTTATATTAGAAAATGTGGAATTCGGAAATCCTGCTCTTTTAAGCGATGTCAATGTGATCTGTGAAACATTCATTCGACACAATTGTTTTGACCGGCGTGGAGGAGGGCTGGAAACCGCCATATCTCATGGGCGTAGGAAACGGGCGGACTAGATAGCTATATCCACCACTTAACCACCCTCAATTTTACGAAGACTCCGGAGTTCATCTGACGATTTCTCCTTACCTAAGTTTTTGGTGCGAACGTTTTGTCTTGTTACCTTCAATTGTGGATTTTGCGCCAAAAGACTCATCGAAATGTTAAAATTTCCCTCCGTGTGCCTTCCTAACCATTGTAAGCCCTCGAAGTCACTATACCAATCAATATGGTGATATTTATACGACAGACTAAATTGGATTTGTTTATTAAGAAGTTGTTTATATACAATACACTTGGACCATGGATTATAGTCTCACGTTTCACGAACTATTCTGACTGTTCCGTTTCAGGTCATGATTTTTCGGAAGAAGAGAGAATAAAACTTACTTTGTATCTGGTCAGTAAATTGTTTCTGTTTTATCCGCGTTAATATTTTTGTATGTTATGCATCTACTAATGTTTCTTTGGAATTTGAACAGAGAGTTCATAGTGGTTTTACTCTGGTAAATGTTAAAAACTTATATTTGATTTCAGGCGACGAAATATATGTTACATTATGACGCGACCCATTGTATGCCGTTGCCACAACACCCATACTTTCGATTTCCATGGCAACATAAAGTGCTATAATCATGCTGGGCTCGTGTTAAAAAGATGAATATGTTGGTTTATATGAAAGATGTGGAAATGTTTTTTTGTTTTTTCCGGTTTATACATTGTAACTGCCATTTTTTTAAATATATTTCACTTATTCAGTGTATGAGATATAACTTTCCATCAAACGAATCTGTCTATATTAATGACATAAAAGATGATGCATTCCTGTTTCAGAAGCAAAAATCATTCTTAACACTATTTCTAGCATACAGTTTAACCCTCCCAGATTGTTAAGCACCCACCCTTCCGTGATAGGTTACTCATATGACATTCAAGCGCAGTTTGCTTGTGGGTTGTTCGGATTTTCAGTCCAACCAAGCTATCACCCTTAACATCAAAATTTTCGCGGGGTTTAAAATGAGAAGCCATTACTTAACAGCTTCAGTTTGCCAACACATTGAAAAATATTTTCACCTCCACGCTGGTTGGTTGACTTCAGACGGGAATTTTAATGACCCGAAACTTTTGACGTTAAAGGTTCAGGACAAGTAACAACGACTTTTCAGCAAGACGTCATATTTTTTCAAAATCTTAAAACACAATCAAAACAACAAGAAAAAAAGGATACAATAAATTCAAAATATTTTATCTGACGAATGGGAAAGTTTCCGAATAGATTTCAAGATTGTTAAACACACTGGCTTATCGAGATAAAACCATGGCGACGAAGTCAACAGTTTTGACGATTGAAAATTTCAACTCAGAAAATTCCTTTAAATTATTGATTTTAAATACGAAAAAAAAAAAAAATTACAGGAGAAATACGTAATGATAAGTAAAAACATTGATGCATTCACTATCAACAAAACACCTCGTTCTCTGTTGATGAGTATGGAACTAACAATTGTTTCACGAACTCATTACCATCTGGTATATCGCTCAATAACCCTACGGGAAAGAAAATATGAAAATTTCAATTCACTTTCAATCAGCGTATACTCCTATCGGACAGACATTGGAGGACGGCATTGTGTGTTATGCGGATGATACACGATCAAATTTGCTCAGTAAAATTTATCTAATTCAACTTGTCGAATTTGAAAGTTTTGTTCTAATTTGTCGAAATCGAACTTTTCATGATTCGCTCATTTTTTTTCAAAACTTCAACATAACAGAACGTCATTGGTTAAACTCATTTCATTACCATTTTTAAAGAAGGTGATTGGTTGATGTTACTTCGACAATTTGAAAAAGTTGAACTTAAAAATGTTGAAATCGACATGTCGAAGCCAATAAATTGAATTGAAAATCTGCTGATTCACGATCAAACTTGTCAATTTCGACAAATCGATTTGATTGGAGACTCGTGCTTGCACAATTGGGCCACAGCTTAATATTACCATGTTTCGTTCTCAAATGCAGAAATTCTATAGTATTTTATATTCGAAAGTTCATTCACACTCTTACATTTTACACTCTTAAATCATAAATCCGAAAGAAAACGTTCTCCTTTTCTTCTCAGCTCGAGGTTACATGCACCCCTTCTCACACACAGAACAAGCAGAGAGAGTATTACCTGTAACATCCAGAAACTCATTGAAAGTTTCGCAGGGCACCAAGTCTTCCTCGTAACATTTTAAAATCTGCGAAAAACATAATATTCTACCGATCAGATAAAGTTGTTCTCTTCCCTTGGTAGATAAAAAGAAGAGATAATTTTAAAATATTCAACCTTTTCCGCGTCCTTCAAAATTCCGTCATCGTTATTACATAAATAAGTTGACATAGTCTGCGACCAGTCCTCATCACCAGACAGTTTAGCCTGGAAAAAAGAAGAAGAGAGATTGAATGCTTTAGACAAACTAACATTGGAGAACATATATGCTAAAATACTTTCATGCAACGCACATTCAATATTTCGAGCAAATTAATTCCACACATTCAAACTATACTCTCAACATGTAAAAAAACCTTTGAAATTGTTCGAACTGAATTTGTGAGTTTTACTTGTAACCCAAGCTATTAGGAGATGTTCAGTTACTTGAACGCCTTTACCTTGCATAAATCTTGCAGCTGATCGACAAGATAGAAGAACAGTAACATTGGTTTGTAAACACTGTATTCTTTCACAACTGCACTCGTCAGCCTAAAATATAAATCAAAAATCAAAACGATACTGAAAGAAAAAAAATTCTCACCGAAGTCCTTCCTAGAAAACACACTCTCTCTATTTGTATATCAGTTTATGGCATTACGTCAAGGCGTGCCACGCGTTCGATAATTTCTACTAGAGTGGTTTTATTCTCGTCAATTTTTCTTTTTCTTTCAAGATATGGTAATGAAGTAAAAGAAAACACAAGAAGGGCAATCGTACTTATGCATAGGTGTTTTGGATGTATTACGGACGTGTGCAAGTAACAACAAGCGTTTGAGGAAAATCACTTTCTTTTCCACCCACTCTTTTAACGGTATGACGAACAAACTTAACGCAGTTGTGAACAACGGACCGTTGACCTATAAAATAACAGGAAATTCTTCACCAATTTTAAATAGCCCCGGATAAAAAGTCTGTGTTTGAACATAATCCATACCTCGTAACACGATCCTATCCAAGTATCGACTGGTGCATCGAGAAAAGACTTGATCATTTGCTCTTCATTCACCCGTTGACGCGTTCTTTAAAAGATAAAATAAGCTTGCCGATAAAAATCGAAGGAGATGATGTTTTTAATGGGGTAGGTGGGGCTGAAGACTAGGACATCAACGTCCAACTACTGACTATTTTCATCTCAAAAAATCAAAAATGTTCTTAGAAAATCCATACAAACATTTGCCCGAAACGTTTGAAAACCTCTCGCGCCTGTAAACTAATGATAGAGGAGAGAAGTGTTGATATGCAACAGTTCAAGAATTGACTGCGGTTAGGAAACAAAAGCACGTACGTGTTGAGAACATACAACGCAATATGTATCATGTACGGGAGTAGATACATGTTACTGATTTTACCACCGCCACCTGCTTCACTGCTAAACGACTTCTGATAGGCAAACCGACATAACATCAAGCGAATGTCATGTACAGTTGAATGAAATGTCGGCTCACGGAATCCTGTACATTCTTGTATGTAGTTGTTATGTCTAAAGCGAAAATATATAATACGAGGAATTGCAATTTTAATCCTGATGATAATCTCGGTTCAGAGATAAGAAGGAAAAACGTACACAATGGAGAGCAAGAATTGACGTTATGAGCTAAAACATATCAAAAAGGGAATACACCGTAGTAAGAACAGTACCTGGCTAGACATGTTGCAAAGGACGACTCAGAAACCTAAACAAAGGAGATTGATTGACTGATTGATTGATTGATAAATCAAACAGGAGAATAACAAGAGAGATATCTAACCAGTGCATTAATAGCATCATAGTTACCTTTGGACCCCAGATAGGAATGAGGCCATTACATTTAACGTTACCATTTTGAAGAGCAGCACTTTCCCACTCGTCACGTGATCGCGCATGTCTAAAAAAAAAAAAAACAATTGTGAAATTTGAAGACTATCTTCCTCCCTTGATTATTTGGTTTCAGTAACTCAAATTTATGATGCCTCTTACACGGAAACAACATCAAGACATTTTTCTGCAACTGCAACTAACCGGGAAGAAAATTAGGGACATTTTAGGGAATACAATCAAGTTTAACGACACTTCGACACGGTGGTCACACATTTATAGGAAACACATTAATTTTCTCATTACGCTTAATAAATAACGAAGGTGTTATTTACAGTTTTCACAAAATATTTACTTTCTAGATCAGCTTACCTGACAGCTTCTAGATGACAGTCGAAGTGAATGACGTTAAAATGCGAGACTGTTGTATAGCCCTAAAAGAGGACGAAAAGGATGTTCGCAGGAATGAAATTATTTTAGTTAAAAATCTGCACGATTCGACCAATTTGAATTTTTTTTTTACGCCGCCCCATTTTACGCTGGTCTTTATTGGCGTTATTCTTGATAAGTCCAGGATTAAACCTTCACAAGCAAACATCTAACGTCATGAAAATTAACGCCATTAAGGGGCGGCATAAAAAGGGCCAATAAGGTATTTATAATCAAAAGAAAGAAAATAGAAAAATCAACCAATCAGTAACATGGAAAAAAACTTACATGAGAACGCTTTTGTTTGTTTTCATATTCATCTAATACACATCTGAGAGTGAAGGTGTAGATACCAAGCACCTGACATACAGAGAAATGATATAAGAGTAGAGGGGATCAGGAATATGAGCGTAGGAAATGAAAGAAAACAAAGGAGATTCGAACTACCTTGTTGGGATAAAACTGATAGCCTTCCCTACAAATACAGCAAAACAGTCTTTGTTCTTTTTCTTCTAAAAGTTCCTTCATCTCTTTGTTGGTTGAAGATGGTTTGGCTTTGATATGACCAGTGCTACTCACCTAAGTAGAAAATAAAAGTTACTTCTCAAACAACAAGAAAAGAAGCGCACCCACTGTTGTGCTTTCATCACGCCTCCTACAAATCAACGCCCGTTTCTTCAACGCCTGCTTTTGTTGTCGTTATATTTAGAATATTTCTATTTCTTTGTTTCGTGCTAGTTAAAGGAATCAGCTTTCTGTTCAACAAGACAGCGTGTTTGTCTAACAAACTTTTTGGTTGAAAGTCTGCTATTTTCTTTTGTAGGAACGAGGCAATACGCAACAATGTTCTCGTTAACCCAGGCAGAAATAACAAAGTTTTGACCGCCGACTAGAGATAATCGAGTGATGATCGCATCTTGTTATTTAAACCTATTAGATATGATGAATAAAAATGGAAAGTCGATTATGATAAGTTCGACAAGCTTACTTCCATGCCCAATGCTTCCAGTTGTTTTTGCCGCATGGCCATGGCCAGTGACTTTTTTTCGTTACGCGTTTTCCGACGAACTTCACCGACCTAGAAAGGATAAAGAAGTAAAGAATACAAACTTTTGAACAAACCAATCAATCAATCAATCAATCAAAATCATCTTTGGAGCTGTAAGGGTTTCCTTGCATACGACCTTGCAAGTAATCCTCTTGTTGTGGATCTTTATCCAACAGCATGAAGAATTCAGTGTTCTCCTCCTCTTCCTGTTTGTGAAACCATACAAACAAACCAACCAATCAATAAACTGGAAAAAAAACAACATTAAAACGAAAACGGCTACCTTTTTCTTTCCTTCGGGAAACTCTCGGATAGCCTCGAGTAAGTTCTCGGCTAACGACCCCACACCGACTTCTGACGAAATCTGTTCAAGATGGTGCAACAAACCGACAGTTTCATCAGAACCTAATTTTGCCTAAATTTAAACCAATAAAATCAGCACAATATTGGCCTGAAAGCAGATCCATGCAACATCGGATTTACCGGGATGATACGATTTATCAACAACAGTACAATTCTGTACAATTCTGTTCATTGAAAGTGTTACAGGACACATAACATAAAACAAAGAATTCGTATTTGGTAAAAGAAATGTTGGATCTTGCCTCGGTGCCAGTGTGACCATTGATAAGCCCCGTGAGTATGCGCAATATATAAGGTAATGATGGCTTGGCCAAGAAATCCTTCCATTTTGCACTGTCGAGTATACCGGAAGCTCTGTAAAAAAAGGTAACACTGCATGTTAAGCAAAGACCATGTGTGAAAGGAGCTTAATGGGAAAAATGTCGTAAACACCTATCCACATGATGATAAAAGACGATTTCGCTTGATGTCTACACAAACAAAAACAACAACAATAAAAACACATCGATGATGAGTTGCTTCTTACCTGAACGATTTCGGTGGAGCATGTCGATGCAAATATTGCATTGCCGTGGAAACCATTCCTCTTTTTATGATCAGGTCTTTTAACTTAGAACCGCTTGGACTTTTCTACAATCACACAAAGCGTGAATAATGTCTCTAGAGTTTGATGGAGTTTATCCAGGGTAGTGAGGAAACGAGCTACTGTTATAATGACGCCCGAAAATGCAAGTGGAGCAAAGACGACTCAGTTTTTTTGGAACAAGTCGCCAAACAAAGCTAAGAATTTCGAACTCTAAAAAACGCTCTCGTATATAAGTCCATGGCCTTATAAATTTTTGACCCAAAATAAAATCTTACTGATTGGACCAAATGTCTTAAAAGAGCAGAGTGTATCATCAAAGATATTGTTGAAAGAGAGAAGATTTTATATCTAATAATCCATGGGCTATTGTGCAAAGTGGACTTATATGCCAGTGAATAGGGTATAACATTACATTCTTCAAAATACCACAACGTTTTGGTGAACGTAATTTTACTGAACACTTTGTTCCTTTTAAAGCATTTAAAGTATATATAATGAAGAACGTACAGAAATTCCATCAGCTATCATTCGAAAGCATTCGAGATGAAGGACGGTATCTGGCGATTTCTCTTTATCGAAACTAAAAAAAACCCAACAGATTAAGGATTAAGATTTAAGTGTCAGTCAAAACAAACAAACAAACAAACAAACAAACAAACAACAAACACGTAAACAACTTGATAGAACACAAAATAACAAGGTATCTACTTGTCAAAATCAAAGAAGGGCATAAAATGATCGATCAAAGTGTGCATGGTATCTTCGCTTCCAAATGTTAAGAATGGTGTAAGTCGCATCATAGCCTGTAACACGTTCGGATTTGATCGCTAAACAGTGACAAATAAACAAAATGAACGAATACGGTACACTACTCCTAACAGTACTGATGAGATGAGTCTGATGTTCTTACCACGTATGGACTAGTAATGTGATTCAGAAGCAGCTCAAGCTGTGATTCTTCTCCGGTCATGACAACAACCTGAAAAAAAAAAAAAAAACAACCTGCAAAAAAAACCCCTTTAAACATCATAATAAAAGACAGAATAAAATGTTTTGTTAATCCAACTTAATGGAAAGGGTCTTTCTTTCATAAAAAAAAAAAAATCTCCTATCTCCTGTAAGTTGTGTTGATTTTTTTTATAGCTTTGGGTTTTGCAATGGTTTTTCCTTTTATTATATTTGTTAAGTTTATTTTATCTTTTATCTCTAAGGTTGCTCTTCATTGAAATTGTTGTTTCAACTTTGTGTAGATTAAATCAAGCAAGTTGCACGACGTTAGATCGATATTAAAGTCATACCAAAAAACTCTCCGCTATAAGTCTGAAAAAAGACATAAGGTCCTGCGAAAAGTGTCAGTTATAACGATGTATCCTGTAAGCTTGACTGTTATTCATATTTTATATCAAACCTTTAGTTACTTACACCACAGCAAATCTCAGATCAAAATCTCTTGTAAGAATGTTTCCCATCTCAACTAACTCGGGAGTTAGTTAGTTAGTTAGTTTATGAATCCGACCAGACAGCGAAATGAGTAGACCTTTTTATAAATTACGTCATAACATCCATCGCCTCGTTTTTAATCTTTATAATTACTCCGCACTTAAGCGTAATAAAAGAACATCGTGAAACATTTTTTCCCCCGAGGTATCGTTTCTCTTTGTAAACCACCCAAGTGTCGTTTGTGTTTACGGCGAAAACGAGGCGGTGGATGCAACAAAGCAATTTATGAAAAGGTCTATTGCCAGGAAATAGCGAGTTAAGAAGGTGGGAGATACCGAATGTACACACACCTCCTTCACGTCCGCATCGGTAGTCGCTTCGTGCAAAATGATTTCCATAATTTTCAGAATTCTTTCAGCAATTGTGGCGCCACCGCTCGACGAGCCGTGGTCTCGTTCTAGCCTCAAAGCGAGGTTTAACGTGGAGAGCATCACTTTCATAGCATTGACTGATGGCCGATGCAAATATTCCCTGTTAACCTTCACCTTTACACAATATTCCAGTAACTTTAGAATAACTGAGATCAAAGGTTGAGCACGAGATAAATCACGCACAAACGACAACCTAAAAGAACAGAACATCGTAAGTAAATCTGCGTAAACACACGTACACACACGCACGCACACACTCACAGAAACACAAACAAATATGACCTTTTCAAGACGACCTCTAAACCTCCAATTCCGATCATTAGTCCAGCTCTTTCGTATTCCGATTCTTCATCAATATCTTTTTCTGGATAGTATGAAAAAGGAAAATCAAACATTGAAAAAAGAAAAACATTGACAAAGGTAGTTTACAGCTGCCACAATTTCATTGTCGATGCGAAGCAAACAAGAAGAACAAGAAGAAAGTTTATTACCCTTGTCGGAATCCAGATTTTCAACCATATCTTCTGTCGCGTCACCAAGCAAACCTCTCATGCGATAAATCACCTTCATTGGTTCCTTATTCTCGTTTTTCCCTCCACTCCATATCTTTCTATATACTTGATTGACTGGTAAATCAAGGCTAATGATCTTATTGTTGACAAGTAGCTCCATTCCGGTGTCATCTTCAAGAAGTGCTACTAACTCACATTCTAGAAAACAAAACAGAACCACACATTTGAACAGATGAACATAAGGGGCATGGAAATTGTAGACGGGCAGCATGATGCTTTTACCTGTGCAAATTTTATTTTTCAAATCTCGCATCAAGGGACCTAATCCCTGTTCTTTGGAGCTGTAAGGGTTTCCTTGCATACGACCTTGCAAGTAATCCTCTTGTTGTGGATCTTTATCCAACAGCATGAAGAATTCAGTGTTCTCCTCCTCTTCCTGTTTGTGAAAAATTATTCACTTGAACACAGTTACGCAGCAAACAAAAAAACACAAAGGTGGAGAATTTGTCACAACAAATAATTTTTAGATAAACTCATCAATTTAGAGTTGCATTATTCCAGTGAATGCGTGGTCATCCACTGAAAAGAGCGATTTCTATAACGATACTCAAGTACAGCATACTTTAACATTTAACAAGTGAAGATTGTGTGTAGGTTTATTCAGATAATGCAGGATAAGTTTTAAAATTCAGATATTTCCCCCACCTTATGAATAACATTGCAAAGCTGTTCAAAGATAAACACAGGCGTGCGTATGTCATTCACAGGACATTTCTTCAGAGCATCCACACAAGTTTTCATGAAGGCAGATTTTTCTGTTCCACTTGTCAACTGGTGTAAAAGTGCCAATAAGATTTCTTGGCTTTCGTCAAGAAGCTTGGTACGTTGAACAACAAGTCTGATAAAAAACGAAATGAAATTGGGTCAGTAAAAAAGTTTCCAGATCAGAAAATAATAACAACAACAACATTGACAAAAACAACAATAGCAACAACACTAACAACTATAAAAGCATTTGTTGAAATCTGATGTTAAAATAGTGCTCACTTTCTTAATACCAAGTAACACTGCAAAACTTCTGCAACAAATCTGCCGCGATAGAGAACTTTCACTTCTTCATCTTCCAAAAAAGACTTTAACAATTCTGAAAAAAGGGAGAAACCAGTTCACTCTTTATTGGATCGATTGTCCGACAATGAATATAAACAAAACATAGTAAACAAACAAACAAAAATCAAAATGAATAAATGAATCAAAAGCAACAAAGGAAAACAAACATACCAGCAAACGCGAACAAGGCATATCCTTGAGCCAGATCAAAATTGAGAGTAGAATTTTCAAGTGATGACAAGTAGTCCACCTCCTAAAAATGAGGAAAAGTCATCATCAGGTAACAGCAGACAATTACCAAAGACTCGCGCAACTTTTCTCTGTCAATCACATGTGAAACGCCTTACCTGACTTAGTAGCTCACACAGGTGATCGAGTATACCAAAATGACACAAGTACACTTTCCATTCACTTTTACTCAACATGCTCTTGAAAAGGTTTAAGTAGTCCACAGCATTTTCACCGGATACATGCAATTCGTTCAAGTAACTGAAAACAAAGACCATTTCACAAATTACAGGGGAGAATGGAGACGAAGTGGAATGGATTTAGTGAACGAAGTATAGATAGAATAGTTGTCAGTATTAAAACCAAATGCAGAGACGAAAACTGTTCAAATGTACAGACAAATTTATTGAAAAAATATTTCACCTCATCAGAAGATGCAGGATCATTTGCTTCTTGGCTGGAGTCTGGAAACATAAAATTATTTTTCACAATGAAATCGTTTTTCATGGAGTAGTGATTTAGACAAAGTATTTGTAACCAACAATTTCAAATACTAATTGTTCTTTTGGACGGAGTTTGCATACAAAATCTTATCAAAATGTTACAAAACTTGATATAAAAACAGGAAAGAAAATCTCAATTCCACACCTCCGCCAACGTTTTGATAATGTTACAGACTATGCTTCTCATGGCGCTAGATGCGGGCGTGAACAAGAGTATACGCAGCCAACCATTCAGTACTGAAACACTTGGTGTCTTGTTAACCTTTTGTCTCACTTTACCGAGCCATTTTCTACCATATTTCTTCATAAGATACACAGGGCGCGTATCCTGCTTGCTTTCACTTTTGGATTGGTTCCACGTACCCAGTGAGCAATCGGGCGAGCCTTGCAACCATTTTAGAGCGTTTGCAGGTCTTTCTTTCGCAGGTGGCTTGTTGACCTGAATCACCTTGAACAAGAAATTCATTTATTTAAACAAGACGTATATTTTTGATAATTCCATAAAAAGGGGCTACAGCACGGCGATCACGTCACGTTTTTCTAGCCGTCGGCCGTAGCATTATTGCGTCACTGCACCGTAAGTCGTAAGATCGCGCGATTCGTGCTGTAGCCCCTTTAAAATCAAGAAAAATTGTACAAATGATTTTTAGAAATAATTGGTTCATAGCATCAAAGAGTTCACTTTTAAAACGTTCTTAGTAGATCAAGATTGGCTTTATTCCGATCTTAGAGTCGCAAGTACACAGTTGAATAAATCTACCTGAATAAGTCAGGTTGCAATTACAAGAAATCCTACTGGGCATTGTTGACAGTGAGGGTAAGTGTGGCCACTCATTTCCAAGGATTAAATTCCAGGAGTTACCCAGGATAAGCTTTTTGCGTTCTTCCACAGGGGCTAGCATAACGGACGTAGTGAACAAAATTCACTAATAAAGCAGCAAATTTGCAAAGGGAAATGGAAATGGAACAAAAAGCACCAATTTCGAATTAACTGCAAGTTCAAATAAGTGAAAGTACAATTAAAGACATCAAACATCTGCACTGAAAAAAATTAAGTAGGAAAAAAGGTTTTTTTTCTCCCCCCTTAAACCTATTACTAGCGTTACCTTCTTGTTATCAGGTTGCTTAGGCTTCATGCAACCCTCAATTATTTCCAAACACGGCAAGGTAACTGCTTCTAGTATTTCAGGACTGCGATGTTGCAATGAATCCAAAAACAGCATGAACACTACAGACAACATTGTTGAAGATGTGTTAAAATTAGTAAAAACTTGAATGGCAGAAAGATTCGGATATAAAATACACAATGTAAGTATATTTTAATGACCTAACAAAAAAAAACAAAAAAAACTAGATGTCCTTCCTACCGCATTTAAATCTCTCTTCCCAAAGTGAATCGTCAGAAATGATCGACTCCTTAAGCACTGATAATTCACTATGCAGCGATATTTCCTATCAAAAGGGATTCGTATAAGTCAAAGAACTAGTACCTCTCTTTGGACAAGACATTAGGTGTGAAACCCACAAGTAAAACAAACTCACAGAAAGCATGTTCGCAGCTTGAGTTGAGAGACACAGCGAGATTCGATTACAGATGATATCGTTCAATTTGGCGTTTGCACTTTGATTCTCTGACGTCAGTTGGATGAGTAAAGTTTGAGCTAATGACACCACCTCTAACAGCCTTTGTTGTAAATTGTGTTCAACCAATTCATGAAGTAAACCCTGTAAGGTGAAGGTGAAGTCAGTTCCATGATAAAGGAGAAGAATTTACTATCTAAATAAGTTGGTGTTATAAAACAGGAAATTCCAATTCAGGTTGGGTTATTTAATCCAATTTATTTTAACATAGAATGGAAGGTTATTGACTCACCGCATCTAACATCTGTTCGTGTGTCGTCTTCAATGTCGACAATGCTCTTAGCAGTGTCAAACAATGATGGATACTGGACAATGAACAGCCGTAACATTTACTAAAAGTGCTAATGTGTCGTTCAGCCTTTCTCTTGTTCGCAATGGACACTTCCTCCACCACAGCAGTAGTGAACGACGGAAGCCTGCTGAATACAGGCGGGCCAGATGATGCAGATGGGGACGCTAATACGTCGGGACTCGCGTATATCGCCTGCGACAGCGTTTCCTTTTGTTTGATATCATATTGAGCCAGTTCCTTTCTGGTGGCAGTTACTGTTTGAGTAACCTTGCTCATTTCCTCAAATGCTGTCTTGCAGTCAACGGAATATCTGTGCGCCACGCCTTGTATGGACTGGTTGATTGAGGCCATTGCAAGTGCAGATGACGAGGCATTCTGGGAATTTGAACCAGATATAAGCGACGAAATGTTCCACACCATACTGCCATTGGATTGAGTTGCATTCTAAACGCAATTGAAACATTCCTTTTAGATGTAATCCTTTATAAATATGTAACCAAGAGGAAAAAAAAGCACTAGGGAGCAAAACACATCTTTATAAATCATTATGATGGAAACTGTATAAAAATACAAACAAGAAGATAAGAATAGTGATGTGGGTGTGGAGTAACCCAGTGGGCAAAACTTCTAAAAGCCTATGAGAAGGAGTGTTTTCTGAAGGAATGGCAAGCAATATCGCCTGATGTTTCAATAAAAACCACTCCTCCACAGAGACCTTTTGAATATTTTGCCTACTGCGAAGATAAAATTCAAATGACAATCTGCAAAGTAGTTTGGGAATGTAATGTTACTGGAACTAACACACACTACATAACACATAAAATAACCAAGCTTTAAACGTTGTGGTGAGCCTGTACTTCAGAGTGGAAGAAGAAAAGGACAATAACCTTTTCATTGACAATGTTTCGATCCTTTACAGATTTCAGTAATGTTTCCAAAGTTTGACGATGCACCGACAGTTGCTGATAGTATTGATCAGCTTTCTCCAAGGAGCTATTCACAGTTTTTAAAGCTTTATCACGATCTTCCTCGTTATTAATAGGTTCGACAGAAGTGCAAGGATGCGAGTTCAACGTGAACTCGAACTTAGCGTACTTGCAAAATCCACACGAGGTACATAAGAAGGGATCTTTTTCGTCATAATTAATAGCTCTAAAAAAATAAGTTATTAGAAGTAATTAAATTTCAATCCTACGGAGCACTTTGATGCAGATCAGGCCAGAACAAATGATCCCTAACAGATGAATACCCCTCAAATTAATTTTTCAAATCTCCACCCTGAAATTTTTGGAGGGAAAAGGTTTTTAACTTGCTAGAATGCCCAACGAAAGCATGTCAAAATTCCAACAACTGTGATTACGAAAGTCACAAGTAAATCTTGAATTTGTTTAAAAGATGAGTCTCAAACAACCAGAACGTACCGACATTTGTGGCATTGATAAACATTTTCTCCACAATTACTGCATATGCCAGGATGAGCAGGCACACTTGCGCTACATCGTGGACATTGAAGTGTCTCAGAAGAGAACTGTGCGTTGTCATAAAACTCTGCAAATTCTATCATCAAATTGTAAGCTGTGATAGGAAAGGTCAGCTCCACTTTAACTTCTGTCTGTCCTTGAACCAAGTTGATCTTCTTTGCCTTTTGCCAAACACCAGGCCTTTTCAAAAAATAGAAAACGAAGTACAATGGAATGAGAAAAATAATAAATGACTATTGAATAAATATCATTTGTTCGGGGTATCAATGCCTGGTCATTGTTGGGCAAATGTTGGGCTCTCCACGATATGGAAGCTCCTTAAAAAAAGTTTCAACACAACAATCTTGCATGTTTTCTTACTTGTTTTTGAGTTCAACCACAGAAGGAACAAGTTTGTTATTGTAAAAAATATTGATTGTCTTGACCTGAAAAGCAATTAAGTCATAATTATATAATCGGCTCATAGGAAACAGACGTTCAGTCAGAGGGTTGATACAATTCACAAGGCTGTACAGCGAAGTATTACAATGTGGCACATCTCTGATGTGGACTTCACATGAAGGTATAATCCTATAAAAGGGAACTTATTCGAACAATTGCAGACCATTTTAGCTCTCTTTATATCAGAGACTTTCAAGTTAATCTTTGAAATGGTGTGATTGGAAGCCAGTTTGATAATTTGTGATTTCGTTGTGTATCGGATGTCGGACTTCATAGCAGACAATTTGTAACTCTAAAAAATGTCACAAAAACATTTCTGAATTTCTGAAGAACTTTAAATTAAATTCAGAAGAGATTTTCCTTTAATTGCATAGACTAATCGATATCATAACAACAACAAATGCAAATCGAAGTTAGAGGCCAAACAAACAAACAAACAAACATACATTGAATACAATTTCTGGATTGTTGCATACAATGCAAGGATCGCTTTCAAGATAAAATCCATCCAGCTTAACATAGTTCTGCAACTTTCTAAAAAAACATTTCGAAACACACATTGAAAATGCAAAGTTATACTTCCTACTACTACCATCTTTGGCTCAATGTGTTTTATCTACCATCACATGCATGAATTCCAAAAATACAGATTTTACAGTATTTATATCATGTTGATGATGTGGCTCAGATGTTTGTAAAGAAGCTGCTGGGACACATCACAATATTTTCACCTTTATTGCATGCTGTTATTATCCGGAGAAAAATGTCCAAAAATAGTGTTGTGATTTTCCAGAAACTTACAGGAGTCAACAAACATAAAATTCAACAAAATAAACAACCAGAAATAATAATGCACGCACACACCTGTATAAATTAGCATTAGGATGATTCTTTAATGATGTGTTGCCTTCCTTAAGTGTATTCATCACACATGAAACATAATGACTCAGCTAAAAGAAAAAAGAAATCAAACACATCTTCGTAACATGCATATATCCATCATAACATGGTTAAATGCTACAATAGCAACCAACAAGTCCTAAAACAATCGAACGCCATCATTAACAGCTAAATAGTATTTTCTGTTGTAATCTTCGGAAATATAACTACAGGATTTCTATAACCATGATTTTTGTACCTCACCATTTCTTGATTTATATTTGTTTTAGGCTGATACCAAAGGTTAACAAATAATTTCAATGACGACGTGAAAGTGTGCTCACCTTGTTCTTCAATTTCTTGTGATCTGTTTTGACAGTGAAATATCCAAGTAGATCAACAAATTGAGAGCCTAAATGCCCATAACTTGGCAAAACATCCCATAAGTTCCACATGAGTTCGATCAAGTGACATTGTTGTTCAGCAGAGATGCTCCTGAGCAGAGAGTAAAACAATTAAGACACAGCTGACACCAGCATCACATAAAAATCCTTTCCAGTGAAATGCATTCACATACATGCTTCTGATGCGATGCACTTTCAAACACCTGGAAAGATACCTATTATTACCTTCCAATCAGAACTAGTATAATAAACAAAAACTTACTGATAGATAATGTGTATCAAATGGTGCACTTTCCATCGCAGTTGCGTAGAATTTGATTCCAAGAGAAAGTGTTTAATAAATGACGTCAATGTTGGTCCAAAGCATCGTGAGAAAACATGATTTATCAGCTCCAATGTTTGTGCTAAGAAGAAAACAGAAACCAAGTGTATTATTTCAAAATTTAACAGAAAAACCTCACAATGTCTAGATGAAATTTCAAGTCAAACAACCTAAAATAATGCTTGAATAGAAACAGTCAGACACCTCTTATTCCTTATAGCGGACACTCATTTTGGTCCCAATTGTGTCCGCTATAGAGGTTTGACAGCAATTACAATTTTCGGTACAACAACTTCATTAATAATGCAAGAAAATGCAAGAAAACAAAAGGAAAGGCACACACATTAAAATGTTTACCTTTGTTTTTCTCTTTCTTTTCTGACTTCTCCAACTTCTTGGATGATGCCTTTGTCAGGGCAAGACTTACCAAATCAATTATTTTGGCAGAGACAAGACCTGTTACCTGGTAACTTGCTTGTAACAGAAATGGCAAAATTGCTAAATAACGAAAAAAACCATCAATTACTACATTGGTTGATTAATCAAATATCCACCAAAAATCATCATATCCTATTTCATTTACAACACTAGAATCAGCTTGTTTCATTGTATTTTGGAAAAAAAAAACCTACCCTTCTCTTTACGGCAAAAAGATTGCCAGTTTTCATTGCGAGACGTGGCAATTTCAATGCAGCAAGTTATGTTCTCTGTCTAACGAAACATTAAAAAAAAAAACATAATTCACCATTCGTAATGAATAAAGAGAAAACATTTAAAGATCGCGTTGTGCTCTTTGTGATAATGGCCAATAAAAGGCGCTTTACGAGAATTTGAGTTAATCTCAAGAATTATTGTCACATACTAAAGAAACTGTTTGTTCATAGGACAAAGAAATAATTCTTGTAGAGGCATCACCAAGCACTATGCCAGATACGTGTAACAGCTCTCTAAAAAAGATTGAAGAAATTATGTGTATTCTAAAGTATTTGTTATATTTTTTAGTAAATGTGAGATGAAAGCATTTTTGGATAGGAAACACACACAATTATAATAAATTGTTTGATTCTCCTGAAGCTTCGGAAGAACTTTCGAACTCTTCTCAGGGATATGCTATATTATACATGGTGAACTTTGAGAAACAAAGTTCCAAAAATAATAGGGAAACACAAATTTTTCAAACTTTGTTCATTGGCTTCCTTTTTTATTTAGATTGTGTCATGTTAAGTTGGATTTGCAAAGTTCGAACATATCAGGAAAGGAAATGCTTGAAATGTCACAAAACTAACACCGAGACAGATTTGCAATGAAAAGAATATCAATCAATGGAAATACACAACAATAGGAAAAATTTTGAATCTGAAAAGGTTATTATGGTTGACCGTTAGAAAGGAACATTTTTTCCTCTCTTTTCATCATTTCTTTTTCTATTCTCCATTGAGGAAAACAACCGAAGGTAACTTATATCGTGTGATGAATGAATACGCAATCAAGGAAAAACGCGAAAAATAAACAGGTTCTCTGTAGATATGCAAAGACAATGTTTGGATTATCTAACAGAAGTAGGAATTATACGACAAGTTGAATTTTGAAGCAAAGTTTGAAAGAAAATGTTTTGAAGAAAGGTCTTCTTTTTATTTTCATTTATTTTTTATTTTTGTGAAATTAATATCCTTTAAAACTGGCTTTTATGTAAATAATAAAATTAAACAATAAAATTGGAATTAATGCAACAAAAGAAAGTTGATTGGAAATTCCACAGGAGGAAAGGGGGTTCAACAAAAAAAAAGAAATATTTGATAATAGGAAAAAAGGAGAAATTCTAAATAAAACAAAGAAAACCAAAAAAAGCCTAGTAAAATTAAATATTAATCATTATCATTAATCATCCAGAAGCAGGATCTAACAAAACCTTTCTCGATAGTATTTGAAAAAGACTAAATGTTAAAATTCTTAAAGACTTACAACAACGAACAAACACTGAAAGCAAACAAGTGAAACATTAACAATTCAAACAATGCATTTGAAAATGAAATGGCTTGCATTACTTCTACTGCATTTGACACCACAATTCGTTGCAATGCCAACAAAGGAAAGGTTAGCTGTTAAGCCAGGTGACTACAATGTCATCGGGCTTGTGAGCGTAGTTAAGAATGATGACATTACAAACAGTTTACGTTTTGTTGAAGCAATTCGACATTCTGTAATTGGCGTCGATGAAAAATTCAGGAGATTGCAATATCTTTACAATCAATTACACTATCAAATCAAATTTGGATATGACATCTACAACATATTCAACAGCGAAGTCACTATGGCCAACACAATTTTAGAGACCATATTCATCATGCAAAATTCAACAACAGATGACTGCACATGTGTATCGGAAACAAAGGTTTCATCCATTCTTGCTTTCGTCGTTTACTTGCCATCGAAATTCATACAAATAGCAGCTAACTTATTGATCACCCACAAAATCGCATTGATCAGTTGTAGTTACACAACTCCAAACATCAATCCAGACATTTATCAAAATGTTTATCGAACCACTCCAGACGATAAAGACCAGATCGATATAATCGTTAAGATGGCGTTGCATTATAAATGGCAATATGTAGGTTTAATCAAATCTGACACTGAATACGGAAAACGTTCGTCTGGCATCTTACAGGAAGCTTTAGAAAGAGTTGACATATGCATAGGTCTTAATACTCATATGCCACCTAACACAGAAGCTTTACGAGATACAGTGTTGTCCATAAAACGTAATACCCTTTTGAATGTTATAGTGTTGTGGTTGCTGCCGAAAGAAGCGTATCTTTTTCTCAAAATGGTTGAAAAGGAAAATGTCTTGAATGTTACATGGATCGCAAGTCCTGCATGGACTCAACACTCGTTTCTTTACCAGATCACACCATCTATATCTCATGGCATACTAGGGTTAGGGTTCCAATCCTATCGTGCAGAAATATTTGCAAAGGACAACGATTTGCTCTTTTGGAACTTATCAATTGGTAATGCTCATGAAAATGTTCTTCTGAAAAGATTTTTTGCGAAACAAAACATCACTAAGGATTCTGGAAACATAACAATGTCGGACTTTGCTCATCTTTTTTCTCTTGAATCGATCATATTAATACTTGATATCAACAGGACAGTGAATGCATTAACAGTATTCTTTAGTGGAATGGTGGAATATGATTATTACCCTGACAAACGAGCGTTTATGTATTATGCTGGGAAGCACTATTCTTTAAAAAATTTTATGTGGTTATACTTTAACTTCCTTGGGAAGTCACGCATCCTGATCTCCCAACACGATGGAAAAGGAACAATAAATTACCTAACGATTGCTGAACAAGTATGGGCCCAAAACTTCTTTAAAACTTTCGATATGGTTAAAACAGACAAAAGTTATACATGGGCTGGTTTTCAGAAAAACCCACCAAATTCCAAATGTCAAACCCATTGTAATGGAGGTTATTATCCAGAGCGATATTTTGGAAAATCTTGTTGCATAATTTGCCAGCGGTGTACAGAGGGCTTTATAAATTTAAACAAAACTCAATGCCATAAATGCCACAAAAATTTACTCCCAAACAAAAACCAGACAGAATGTGTAGAATACATTGAAGAATTTGTGACATACACTTCTTTTGCAGGACGAATCATAATTGTCATGTCATGTTTTGGCAATCTAGCAACATGGTTCTTCGGATTTACGTTGATTTTCTACATGAACACTCCAGTGGTTCGTTCATCAAGCATATTCAAATCACTGATCCAACTGGTTAGCCATTTTCTAATATTCAATACTCCGTACTTGTTGTTGGGAAAACCGACTGGAAGTAAATGTTTTGTCCATGTCTACCTGACGGGTTTTCTCCTGACCCAAATATGCACAATCACATTCATCAAGACAACACAACTAATACTTGTTTTCAGCGCAAAGACCAGGGTATCACAACAATATATCTTGTTCACAAAATCAACTGAGGCTTTCATTATTTTAGTGTGCACGTCCATACAAATAAGCTTGTCACTGGGACACTTCCTCGGAAACCCAGCACCAATCAAAGAGAGTAAAATTGCACTGGAGTACAAGAACTATATCTACTGTAATACTGACAAACATTTTAAGATACAAGTTATCTACTCTATATCCATAGCTGCTGTGTGCGTTATACAAGGAATACGTGCAAGAAAGTTACCGAGCCATTATAATGAATTAAGATTCATCGTTTACAGCATGTTTACCTATTTTGTGCTCATGATTGCACAATTCCCTGTTAGTTTTCAACTTACAGAGTATCATAAACTTTTACTTTTCAACACCACGCTGTTATTTTTGGCAAATTTTTCCACAATGTTCATCATGTATGGAAATAAAATATATATCATATACAGAAGGCCAGAAAGGAACAGAGTTGAATATTATAAGCAGAAGATGGCCATGCATACGTTAAAACAAGTCATGGAAAAACGTAAATTAAAATAAAAACAGCAAACTATTTAACATTTAAAAACGACAACTCATTTGTCGCTATACTTGAAACAACAGCCACTCGCATTAAAAGAAACAATGTAATAGTGTAATATAACTCCACAAAGAAAATGCATCAAGTGGAAATTAAACCAACAACCTCTGGCTCTACCTTTTGCTCTACCACCCAGAGTGCTCTAAAAGCCATATGCTTCCAGGCCAGGACCGTAATCCTTCAAACCAGTGGACTATCATGATAGGGCACAACTCCTAACCAACCTGGGACTTTTGTAAAGCTTAATAAAAGTAGTACGCAGATTTGCATGAAGTAGTACATGATGTTATAAATAAACTTTCTCTCTTCCATGGAAGTTTGATGTATAACAGAAGCGTTTTCCAAATGTTTTGTTGTTATCATGCTCTTTATTAAGTACCAATAGATTCATTGTAGAGTTTCATGCTTTAACATTAGGTTGTAGCTCATTTGCAACTTTTGAGCAAGGCTAATCAAAAATTGAAATGTTACAATAAATAATGAGACCTAACGCAACCATGAAATAGATTGCATGTTAGTCTATCTTGAATTTAAAGAAGGTTGACATGCTGTGAAGTTTTCCATGTAATATCCAGTCAAAAAAAAATGCATAAATGAAAAATTATAGCAAGGATGGGAAACCTGAGGACATTCATTTATCTCTATCACTGCATACATTATAAAATGAAAAAGAAACACAAATTGTTGTACCTTAAATGAGAAAGGTGGGATCTCAAATTATGCAGATCTTTTATGTAGCGATATTTCTCCTTTGTTCCGCATAACGCCAATAGCAACTGAAATAAACGTTTGTTAGTGAAAAAAACTGCAATTGTTTCAATATATATTCCAAACTGCATAAATAGAATCTGAAATATCAAACACTACCTTACGAACTTGCCTTCGAACAAATGGTGTATGTTGCATGAGCATGTACTAAAAAATTCCAACACAAGGAAAAAATATACCAAAATACGGGAAGATAACAAATATAAAGAAAATAATAAGCAGAAATTTGACAGGACAACATTAAATATCGAGCAGAGTTGTATATTACGTTAGTGATACAGAATTAATCCGATGTTGGCAAGTTGAATATCTGCTTTATCGTACATTCTTAAATTCAACTGATTTAAGGCAAATATGATAGTGGTTTACGATTATTTATCTGAATAGGAAAGTGCATGATAATAAAAAATAAACCAGTCATATAAGCTGCCAATAGGAAACACTTCCTCCTTTCCCTTAAAGTTCTGTGACATTGTCAATCGGTCTTACTTCACATAAAATGAATGTCCAGTCCTTATCAAAATACTTCTCTTCTGCACCACCATCCATTAACTTGTGAATCTACAACAACAGAACAAAGTTACGTAACAAAAAAATTCAATGACGCATCTGAATAAATGGCATGCCTTAACAATGTACAAAGGGTTTTCTACATAGCAAGGAAAAAACTAGAAGTGCTCAGAAAACCTTCAGCAAGTCCGGCTGTGCAAATAAAATTAAACAGACCAATTTAATACTTTTTCCTTGAAAAATTCAATACAAAGTTTTTTCATTAATTCCTTCATAAATTCATGTTAATGTCTTGTTTGATATCCTGAAATCACGTCACTGATTCAAAAAAAACCAACCAATACACAAAGCAAAAAAATACAAAAAATTGTATTTAATCGAGTAAATGTCCTGGGCATTTACTTAAAAATCAAACATTTCTAGGGGCTTATTTGAGGGAGAGGTTTATTGAAAATATTGAATCTTGGAGGGTGTGTTTAATCAGAAGGAGCATTTATTTGATAAAATACGGTATCTACATTTTTATCCAAATTCATTATGTATGCAACAAAATGTAAGCATACATACCTGATATGGAACTCTCAAAATCATTTCTGTCACAAGCTGTGGAAAGGCCTCAAATAAATCCAATGCGTGACTCTGAAGAGAAATAACAAGATGTTCGGGTTCTTTTTTATACAGCAAAGCCCAAAAGAAACTTTGTTTCTGCGTAAGATAATAAGCTTTCATGAAGAGACGGCGTCTTCATAAGTTGACAGTCTTTTGTTTATTAAACATGAGATCTCATGAATAAACAAACTATGCAGACTACAAAAGATTTTAATAATGACTTCATGTAACATAAAACTGTACACAAAAATTTTTTTTTTTTTTTTATGTAATAATCATTACTACACAATAATGTGTAAAGTTTCTTTCGGGCTGTACTCTATCAGCTACTTTACTTTATAATCCTACCTTTACATACTGCTCCATGAAAAAAGGCATCATATCAGGTGTTGGCAGAAGTGGTTTTATCTGTAATAAGTTGTTTGTCTCAGTAGAATTTATAGAACTGCCATCATCCTAAAAACAAAAAATATAGAAACATTGGAAAGGTCCTGTTCGATGGTAAACTATTAGATAAATTATGCTCAAATTAGAAATTTTTCTCAAAATAGAAATTGATCTTTGATAAACTGTTTGGGATAAGATCGCAATGATTTGATTAAATTCCATCCTAAACTAAACTATTTTTTTCTACTGATTAATATTCTGAATATTTTAGGTAAGATACAATGATAAACTATTCCGTAAATCAATTTATGTTAGTTTGTTTTGAGCGTAGTGTATTTCACCATTTGAAAAGACCATAAGAACTAGATAAAACTGGTGCTGTCATACGTGGAACTTCTGGTGGGGCGCTAGCTTTTAGCCTTAGCAGTTGGACATCTCTGTAGAAAGTACAGTGATATAATGTGAATTCAGGTCATTCCCAAAATATTTACCTGTCAACAACCTTGACACAAAAACAAGGCACACATTAAATAGGAAATGAGTATTTCCTCAAAATTCGTACCTGCTCAGATACGATGGGAATTACAGGGATTACAAATGCTATTGACTCACTTACCCCAGCTATTTTAATGTTTTGCCAATGTGTGTGAAGATTTTTAAGTAAAAACAAACAGTGATCGATGAGCCCAGCTTCAGACAACAGCTTTGCAACATGAGAATCGAATGTTTTCGTCTAAGGCAATAAAAAAGGACATCAGTGTGTATATCACTCATTAATGTGGAGCTTTATATAGAATATAAACGAATATAGTTTATAAATGCAAGGAGTTTTCTAGGAAAAATTAACCAATAAAAACTCTGTAATTGCATCATTAGTTCAAGTGTAAACAGGTCATCCCTAAACCAAACAAGAGTCATTGCAAAGTCATTTGAATTACAGTAAGATCATAAATTATTATCTTAGCCCTGCAATGTAGAGTCTTCTTTCAATAAGTGATTGTGATTGGCTGATTGATGTCACAGGACCAGTCGATATTTTCCTGGAGGGATTGGCTCCATAAAAAAAATGGAGAAGGCTATTATTGCAGCAATAAAAATGTAAAATGTTATTGTGAATCAAATGAAAACAGAAGGACAATTGATCTTATTTTTCAACAACAAAAAAAGGTTAAAGCAGGGCTCGTTGAACCATATTAGCCGTGGTTGTTTGCATCAACCTCAGTTTAGTCCATGACGTCACAACTTTGGTCGCTATTTTCCCAGAGAGACAGGTTAAACAGTTAACAAGCCATTAATATAGCCACAGACATATACATGGATAGTAAGTATTAGTTGTGTTTAATGATTACTGAGAGGAACTCTGTTTTAAAACAGTGTTGGATCTTCGTCAAGTTACCTCATTGCTACTTTCTTGTTTGGATGTGGTGCATCGTGACATCAGAACGCTGAGAAATCGCATCAATACCAGTTGGACCTCGTGTTTTTCGTTTCGCTCGGCAACTTTGGAAGCATCCTTTAAAGTAATAGGTTTAAGTTAACTGATTTTTAGTGAATGAGGCAAATCTTTTAACAAAATGGTCGTTGGGAACGTGATGTACTTTTCAAGTTATGCCATCGAAAATCAATTCAAAAGAATTTTCAGCAATACTATTCAGTGAAAGTGTTTCTGAATTCTGAAATTTAAATAGCTCCATCAGTTCATCTGTTTTTTCGCAATGAATCCACAACCTTTCTAGTACCTGCTGTTGCATTTCCAATGGGCGCACACAAGCCGAGATGACGTCTTTCAACACGAGTTGATCCTCTTCACTCTCGGATAGATTGGAACAAAGAATGAGAAACACCTATGTAGAAATAAATAAAAAATTACCAATTGCTCTTTATTTTTGTTCTCAGAAGATTCCATCCATGATGTAATCAGCAAATTGTTTCCATATTAACAAACACTTTCAACAAAACATAACACAACAACATCATGGGCATAGTTTCCTTTTGCCTCAACAGCAAATGTAGAATATGTTTGAACAGAATGATGATAATGGGTAGACTATCTTTCATTGGTCATGCATGGAAGATGACTGATTTTAATTGAACAGACTTACTTGCAAAAATGGAATAACTTGCAGACCATTGAGTTCCATCAGATCAGGTATTTTTTCATTGAATATACACAACAATTTGTTCCATAACAGTCGGAATGTCGAATCCGGTTTTTCGGTAGAAATCAAATTGGTATTCTCAATGAAAGTCAGAGCTTCGGTGAAAGAATCTTGTCCACCATCAGAGACATCAATGTCAGCTTCATCGTTATCAATTAGGGTTTCCCTGTGATCGTCTAATTAAAAAACACAAGTAAGTAAAGCAAAAAGCAAAAAACAAAACGAAACAACAGATGATTGTTAGATCTGTCTTGTGAATTCAGAAAACTATGTTTATCACTGACTTACAAACATGCTCCCTTGGGGGCATTTTTTTTACTATCATTAGACACAGGATACATGATGCTTTCATTAAACACACAATATAAAAACATTTCCATGAAGTGTAATCTTCGTTTACCTTGGTCTGCAGCTCTCAATTCTTCATCTTCATCATTGTCTTCATCAATGTCCATTGCTTCTGCTCCTACCTCATCATCATCGTCACCATCTTCCTCATCGTCTGGTTCGTCATCATTATCATTATCCTCATCACCTTGGACTAACAACAACTCCTGTTCAGCTACATTACTATCTTCCTCGTTTTGAGAATTGCCTTGTCCTTGTTGATTTTGTAAGCTCAATGCTAATGCTATTTCCATCATTGCATTATCATCTAAAGTGCATAGGAGGTTTCTTTTCAGAAAATCGAGTGGGAATGTAACAATATCATACATAATCTTCTTTCAATCATTTTGGAATCGAAAATGATAGACAGATAATTGCCTGACTTGCCAAACATTAAGGGAAAATCCTTCAACTTTCTTAAAATGAGGCGTATCATTATGGGGACAAAATGAAATCCATTTACCATCTAAAAACATTTGCAAATCTCCATTGTTCATAATTTCATTCTCATCGATAACAATACCATCATCATCTTCGTCAACTTCGCCCTCGTAAATATTAGCATCTTCGATGCCCATATCATCTTGTGGTTGAATGTCCTCAGGCACATCGGCTTGTTCCTATAAAGAGAAACGATATTACGCGAGTCATTTAAAAGCTTTCATTACTTATATTAACCAAATAATTTTTCATGACTGAAATCACTGAAGAAGAAGACAAAGGCTTGAACAGGTTTGCGGATAAACAAGCACAGAAAAACAAAAATTCAATAAAGTTCAATTTTTGATATCTTTTAAATCTTTTCAATCATTGTCAATAATGTGGGTACAAGGAATTTAATTGCAAAAGTATCATGGTAAACAGACCTCTTGTGTGGGAGTAGCACTTTCGTCATTTTCAGTTTTCTTCTCAACATCATCATCAGCTTCTTTACAGACACTACTGACAGGAGTCAGTATAGTCTGTCTGGATTGGAGAGCTTTAACAAGTCCCTGTTTGGCTGCAAAACTGACACATTGATCCTAAAACAATATATTTGTATAGTTTGCTGGTGAAGGGGTATTATAATCCCATCAGATGCCATTAACTGCCATCATCTTTGAAGCTATTACTTTTATACAGAATCTTTTGTTTTGCCTTAGTCATTCTCACACCAGACGTTTTTAATTACTAGATTTTGACTACGAACAAAAATAGAAACCTCATCAAGCAATAAACTGATTATCAACTTTGACATGTGTTCGATTAACGACGAGTCGCCAAGCATGAGGGAAAACAATACTTCAATGATGAGTTCGACTAAATGGCCAAGCTGTGACAACTCTAAAATAACAAACACAGAAAAAAAACTTGGCAGTGTGGGGGAGTATGACAAAACAGGTATAGATTTTCATTTGAGGTAATTTGAATACTTTCATGCATATTTCTCAAATACACCGTTATCATTTTTTTACCTTTGTCCATTAAAGTTTCACAATTACACACTTGGAAAAAATACAAGAATTATGACAATCTACCTTGTTTGTTTAAATTCAAACTGTTTGATTCTGCATTAATACTCGTGTGTAGCTTATGTAAGGTAGTAATGAGGCTATCAGCAAATGCAGGGATATTTTCTGAAACTAAAATCAAACAAAATCAAAACATAATTACAGTAGTTCCAAGTCATTTTTTGAGTGAGGAAATCGTCCCTTTACATTATACTGCCCAGGATTGAGTTGGGCTTATGATTGTCATAACAAAAGGCTTACAATGAGAAGTGAGAACCAGCCTTAAGCGAAAAATGTAATGTCTGTGAAAAAGGAATCAAATATCGAAGGAATCAGGTGCTATAAATTAGACTAGAAAGGGTGTTCACCTGACAAATACTTTACAAGGTTTTCAGGTCTTGCAGCACCAATGGACTCGAAAATACTCAGGACCAGCAAGAAGGTTGCCATTATTTGAGCATTTAGTTGGTTACTCTCGCCTATATCATTTTCAGCATCATGAAATGTACGAAGCAAATATGAAACTTGCAACTCATCCTGTAGAGCAAAAGATATGTTACAAATTTTATTTAGGGCATCTACAGCATTTACTGGTTAACTCTTCAAACATGCTGCAAGACATATTATATAACAGTTGACTATCCTTGAAAAGCAGACTCAGGATCTTCAAAACATGCAATAACAATGTTTTATTGAAAAGAGTTAAACACACCTTCATGTTGTGATACTTAGCATCACAGGAGTACAAGCTTCTTAATAGATGAAGTGTCTGCTGACCAAGCAAGGATTGTTGACTATAGAATTGTGGATCTGTTGCTACGAGATCTGATGAGATTGCCAACAGCTTTGTAAACATGGGAGAACTCTCATTCGTTTCAAACTGAAGGATGCTTATACACTTGTTAGCTGTTGCTAAGAGTGTGCCAAACAAGCTAATAAGAAAAAAAAATTATTAAATAGTTTCACTAAGAAAACCAGTGCACTAAATTTGAAACTTACACCGCTTTCCTCCACCTAGCGCTGTAATCACGCAAAAACAACGAAAAAACCCAACCAATAGACAGAAGACAGTTTCAAAGAATTTCTTGACTTCGGCCAAAATCCAAAAAGGAAACATATATTAAAGATCATAATTCATATTCTGTTGGTCCTTTATAATTCTCCCCATGTAAAAATACCTTTGCCACTTTTAAAATGGAAATGTTAGTGGCTGATATATTGGAAGATTTTGTTTGTTGGACCAGTTACGTAAATCATCAGGTCCTTGACATGATAAGCTCTTCATTTTATTATTAGCTTTATCTATATAATTATTGCTTATCACTTCCCAATATACAGGAACATATTTTTACAAGTAGGAACTAAACATTAAACAAGTTGTATCAACTTCATTATCAGCCTATAGGATAAAAAAGTACAGAGAGATTTTTTGAAAACACAAACATACGAATGGTACAGGTAAATTATCAGATGTTTACTTACAGTTCTAAATAAGAGCTTGGTCGTTTCCGTTCATATTGAATAGAGACATCAGTACTCTGTGTTGTTTCGTTCACGTTTGTCTGGTTAACAGCTGGAGATTCTTCGTTGTAACCAAACGCCTCTTTACTTTTAGTATAAACTTTTATTGAATCAACAATACTGAGTCCATATGGATCCGACGAAGGACCAACTACAAGGAAAGAAACAATAGAAAAGTAATTGGGATCGTCAAGGGCCAGAAATCTAGACTATCTTTGCTGATTTTTTTTTACACTTAGAAAGAATCATAAACAATTCAATTGAACAGCTTTTGAATTTATTGGTAATCCTTTATATTTTTGTCCGAGAAAGGGCATTTGGGGCTTTTTTTTTTTGTTCAATTACGCAGCAAAAAGCATTAAAGTTGGTGGCATGTAAGCATTTTAATAAAACTCAAAAGCAAAGTAACCATCATGAATCACCAAGTAGACAATTCTTGAGAACTCGCATTGGTTTTTGAATGAAACATTGTTGGCGCTGGGCCATGCGATTCAAAAAGTTATGGAAATTTTCTCACAGAGGTCATATCGGAACTCTTCCAGGCTTTCCATTGGTTTTATTATCTTTAGTTAAAAATCTTGAATTTAGAAATTCAAAACTTTTTCAATCAAGAAAAACTAGGTCAAGCAACACATAATGTCAACACAGCTAAGCTCCTCAGTAGAACATAGAATCACATTTGCCGTTAACAACACTTCATCTTCATCTTTGCTCCTTAAACTAAACTTGAAATTTAAAAAAAATGTGCCAAAACAACTGAACACTTCATCATGAAAACAAAGATAAGTTTAACGCGTTCATTGTATCTCCCTGCAGAATAATGTTTAAATTGTACACGCCATCCACTTACAGATAACTGTTACTTTATTTTTTTCAGCAACTGTTACGGATTCTTCGTGAGTTAATGGTATATCAAACCAACGATTTTTCGCCATTCTCATCTGTATGATACGTCCGAGTATTTCCACATATTGTGGCGACCTTTCCATGGATTGTACACCAACTTGAACACGAATACCAACAATTACACTTGAAGAATTCGTATGTGAGATTTCAACTTTGAATCCTGCTTGCTACATCATCATCATAAAAAATAAAAAATAAAAACAAATTTACCGAATATCCTTGGATAAAATACTTCTTTTAATTAATTAGAAATCAAAAAAATGGATTCCATTAATTTGAGACATGGTGAATTTTCAAGAATATTTAATTATTAAGTTTCAATCCTCTTTCAAGCAACTAATACCAAGTGTGGCATCAAGCAACTAAAACAAATATTTAGCCATACTCTTACAAATAAAAATAATATGAAAATTTGAGTGTACATCCTCCTACCTTGGTATTAGCAATGTACATTCCAGCAGCGTTTAGTCTGTTCTTGACTTGATTTTTATTGTAAACATGCAAGATATCGGTCCCACCAAATTCTACATCATTTGTAACCTGGCAGTGCTCAAAAAAGTCAACAGGGAACCGGTTCTTACTGCGAACATTCACTTTACTTAATGGTTTGCTCAGCTTATCCTTTTTAGGTGCAGCTACTTCACTTCCAACAAGCGTGCTAAAAACATAAATACATAGAATAGTGAGCAAGAAAAAGGGGGTTACTTCGTTGACATCATTCAGAATCATCACAACGTCAAAACCAACATGTAACTTTTAACCCGGCAACAATTGTACCTGGGTAACATATTTTTCTTGGGTAAAAATTCAGCTTGTTCTTGGTTCGCATTGTAAATTCGTAAACTGCCATCATCCAACAAAACTATCAAGGTTGTCTTGTAACTCGTAGCAGCTTTGTCTTTGTTGTCGTTAACAGAATGATGGCAGCAGACTGCACTTTGAACTTTGGATGATTTTGAGGGGCTCTTCACCTCCTGAATCTACACCATCAAGTTAGAAAAAACAAGAGAATTATGCTCACATAAACAGTAAGAAAAATATCTGATTATATTCAAAGCTCTCCAGACATTAACAGAAGTAAAAGTTTGGACTTCAAGGAGAAAAAGCACAGATTCTTGCAAAAAGGTGTCTGAATTAATGAGGTGTCTGCTATAACGAGATGTTTGGTATAGTCTCATCCAACTAATTTTTTTTGGTTTTATGCAGTTTTATTCGAAAGGAAAGTAACATCATATTTAAATATTATGATCTTACCAATATTTTATCAGTCTTCAATGCTAACACTAATATGTTCCCAGTGTTCTGTTGAATGCAGTGAATCAATCCAAACTGACCAGGTACTTCACTCATTTGAATTAATGGCGAACTCGTAGTGATGGTAAATATTTCCTCAAATTGTGTGATGTTTTTATCAAGTGCACCAATAAATGACTTGCCTGAAAGAAGTATTAGCATACAAAATATCGAGAGAAAAACAAAACAAACTTGTTTTAAGTCCTTTTTATGAAAAGGATTATATGTAAAACTTATTCAAGAAAGTTTGGCTTCACTTACTAAGTTACGTTATTACATAAATATATAAAGATATCGAAAAACAAACATTTTTATTGTAAAAAATGCTCTAAGATGATCGTTTTTTGTTGGACTACTATCATCGAACAAGTAGATGTTGTTTCGTACCTTTGCTATAGCTAAAGAACAAAAGTTTCATCAACTGGGAGTAATAGACAGAAACTCCACCACCGTTTAGCAAACCACTTCCTGTGTCTTCTACATCTGTGTGAGTAACAGTCAGAACATTCATCATGTAGAAAGGTCCAGCACTACTTGCTTCATTTAGCTTTTCCGTGTAGATGTGGCCTTGAGACGACATGACTGCTATACTCGCATTTCCATTACTTTGAATGAAAGTGGCATCACGAACTTTACCGCTGGGGAGGACAAAGTGATGAGTAGACTCTCGTTCACTTTCAGAGAGATCATATATCTAAGAAACATACAAACATTAAGACGATAGAAATATTAATTCTACGAAGAGGAGGTGAGAAATTACTTTTTATTATGGCAATTCGTTTGACACTAGAAAAACATTCATAATCATATTCAATGATTATCTCATTGGCTATCTGAGAATAAACATCAGTAACATTGATAAAACGGACATCAATACCTTCACAAAATCAGCTGTAACTAATCCGAGTTTTGTCTGTGAACCTGGTACCCAGACTGCCTTAATGATATAGTTGCCAGTTTCAAGTTTAGGTGAAAGGGCAAGATGTACAGGTGTTCCGGAATGACCCAGTGTCAACACATGACAATCTTTCAAACCAGTGACAGCTAGGAAATCATCATTCATGGCATTACTACTCATGTGGAGAACAGTGAATGGCATGACAGTAGAGGTCAAACGATTTAACGTTGTCTTCTTTTGGTTTGCCTCTGGTGGTTTTAACAACCCAGACATTTGAAGGATAGTCACCTAGTTAGAAAAAATGGAAATTCATAAAGAACCTTAGACTTCCCAATTATACAAGATTGTTTGTGCAACAAGATGCATTTAAATGATGTTTGAGTCTTCTCGTTTAAAGACAATGTGTTGCTATAAATATAGCATAATCTGACATCATGATGATCTCAGCACATGAGCTTGAACAATAACAACAGGTGAGAGACAAGAAAGGAATTGTTGTATTGTTTGATCTTCATAAAAGTAGCACGTGAATTATCAGTCATAAATATAAGCTTCTATTTTTGTTGCTTTTAATGATGACTTTCATAAAAGTAACTGAAAGGTCTGCATCAGTAATTATGTCAACATGAGGTGGTATTTATATTGTCTTTAACAACAACAAAAAGTTACAACATAACAATCTGAGATATACTGTAAATGTTGCAATATTTCTGACACACACACAAGGAAATCTAGAGGAAACTCACCTTAAAGGACGATGATAATACCAGGTGAACAATTTCTCATAGAAAACACTCAATTAGAACATTTACACTAACCTTTCCCTTTCCATGTGCAACAGCAAGGTGTTGTCGGCGACCACGTGGTGATGCTATCAAACACATGGCCTTATGATATATTACATGGGCTGACATCAACTGACGAAGCATCTGTCCCTGATCACCTCCATAATTTAGCTTGATGTTCTCAAATGCTCCCTCTTGAGACCCAGAAACAGCATTCTGTAATGTGGGAAAAAATAAATCATCATTGAAACATAAAACAAGAGACCATGGGGCCTGAAGGTTAGCGCATTGGGCATACAAGAAAAGTGGTACACAGGATTCTTTAGGAAAGACCCTATACCTAGGACAGTTCATATAACATTCTGCGTGTATTTACTAAATTTCATAGTCTTTCTCCTATGGCGGCATAAAAAAATCATTGCAGAAAAGATATGATTTATCAACCTTTCCACCAAAATATTTTATACCATATTTACAGCATACTTTAAAACCCCAATCCGGATGGGACCTGGACATTTTGGAAAAACCAGACCGTATCTATTTTTCTATTTTTTGACCTTACTTCATTAAAAAATGCATGCTAATTTCAAATTTGATTTCATTTTTAGAATTTCGACTCCCAAAAATACCCTTTTTGTGTACTTTTAGTCCAAAAATGAAAAATACCTCCCGATGAAATTTGTTGCGTAGACAAAAGCATGCTAATGTCATTATTTTATTATATCAATTTAAAAGCTGAAGTGAATGTTTATAGTATAACCAGAAATTGGGAAATGCAGCTATAAAAATAATTATGACAACATAAAATCTGACGACACCAATGATGAAAAACAGTAATGATAAATGAACCTGTTCGGTGTCAAAGTTCTGATATGTTCTGATAAAGAAAACAATTCCTAACAGATCATATCTGTGATACAACAATTATTTTAGGCAGTTCCCTGAAAAATCTAAAATCTCTAAATCTGAAAACAAAAATCAGTTGGCAAGTCAGTAAAATCGAATTAGTAATTTAATTCTTGATTCCTAAAAAAATAGAGAAAATGAACTCAGAAGTTCAGCTAAATATACAAAGTACAAACATTGACGGCGTCTGTGCAACTACTAAAAACCGACCGACCGACTCAGTTTAGAAGAGAGGAATAGGATGCAAAGCAAGAATTTTTCAGGGAAACTGATTTAAAAATTTCTGGTACCTTAAAGGAGAATTAACGTCACAAAAACAACTTCCACTTAAATAACCCATTACACATGTACAAAGTGAAAGACATTTTCCAAAATTTGTAAAAAGTCCTCTAACAGCCTTAAAATAAGTTTTTAAAATATCACATGACTTTTTTGCTGACTACTGTTTTCTGTTCGTGAACGTGCAATACAAGAAGAACTTCGAAAGAAAAAGTTTCTAAATTATATACCTAAGTCTGTATTACACTACTGATTTCTTTTGACCATTCTTCGCTTTGCAAAGGAACTTGAAATTGGTGGTGTAAAAAATCTTTTTGTACACAAAATGAGTAAAGACATAATTGATCAGAAAACAGAAGGAAAAAAATGAAAAACCCGAAATTTCTGACTTCATTCTTTCTCTTTTACATGATCAGGAAAAGAATAAAGTGAAATTGTCTCTCCAGGTCACTCTTTCCTAGATCTTTTATTGGAACAACCAAATGCTTGACAAACAGACATGTTCTTATACCAGTAGGCAACATTATAATTAATAATTAGCCAAAAAAAATTATAGACAAGAAAAAATTACGTATGACATGTTATCAGTCTATTCAGAATAATATGAAATGAACAACTGCTCTTGAAAATACAGTTGTCACCTTGTGACGTCATTAAATCGAGCATTGAAAAAACTTAATCTCTTATTACTCTGTAATTATTAATGAAAATAAACTAAAAAAATTCTGTTTCTTATTTTTATAGAATTGATTTTTAATCAAATTAGTAACAACTTTCTTTTCACGTTAATTTTCACAAACATTTATTTTCGCGAATTGATTAATGATTGAAATTGTGTGGACATTTATTTTTGCGACTGCAGCAGAAATAATGAAAAATGTGTAATTGAATAAAGAAATAGAGAAATAAAGAAAAAAGAAAACCAAATGTAACCTGAAAAACTAAGAACTGTATTTTTTTTCCATTTTCTTGATAATTTTTGTGAATCAAGATTTTTCAAAATATTTGCGAATGGGTTTTTCTAAAAAAATTGGCGAACATTCATTTTCGCGAAAATTTATGTAACATTAAAACAAACTTTTGTTTAACTAAATGTATTTAAGAAAAACTGAAGTTATCAAATTGCAAAATTTTAAGAGAATCAAGGTCCTGAAAATAGGGCATTTCATTACCTGTCAAAGATGTAAAGTGTAAGGGTTCTAAAGAAATTGATAGTAAAATTATTTAAAACTGTCTGATTGATCGTTAAAAATGCATTTACACTAGTTTACGTTTTTTCTTCTTGATGCTGAAGAAACTTTTTGAGCCCAGTAAACAATTTTTCTGGTATTTTTCGGGAATTAAGCTTTTTTTAAATATTTTGAGGAATAAAATTTTCGCAAATTGTCAGTTCAGATTAAAATTCACAAAATTTAATTTCATGAAAATAGGGGCAAATTCGTGAAAATTTCTGCTCACACAAATTTTGGATAGAACTGTTGTAATAATAAGAATTTCTTCCATTGTTTTCCTTGTAGAATATAGAATATGAAATGATCAGATGTCTTTCGGTGAAAGAAAGATAAGTATATTATAAACTTGATAAAATAGTTCTGCACGTCTCTCACGTTCTCACGTTCAATAGTCTGTGTTAATTGCCGTGAACTACAGCAGTCTATATTCCAGCCTTTAAAACTGCAGTGACAGGCTACAACTAGGGACACAATCACGTACAAATGCGAATGAAAGATCAGCTGCTGTACCAATTATCATTAATATACTTTCACAAAGATGGTGTATTATTTATCAATTCTAGGAGGTTAAAGAGATTACTTGAAACTTATATGCGGATTTTCTTTGCCCATTGCCATAACACAAACAACAGATTTGGTAAGATTTGAAGGAATGTTTTACTACAAAGAAGCAACCCAACACAACAATATTAACTAAACAATCCTTGTATCATGGAAGCAGAGAGAAACATACCATCAAGTTGTCCACATTCTGGCAAATTTTCTTGTTGGAATATAAAGATTCCATTGTTGTAATCCTACTGTCCTTCTCCATTTGAATTTTCTTCTTAATCTTCACAACTTCTTCCTTAAAAGCCACATTAGCTTCTCCAAGCAGATCTAGCAGGACGTCAAGAGTACCACTGTTTTTCAAGAGCTTCTGTAAATCAGCTTTAGAATCCTAATTGTCAAGTGAAAAGCAGATGCATTTCCTTTGTTTTGATTTATTGCTAACTCAAAACATGATTTGACAGAATTTGACAAGATACATCTGTTCACGTCAAATTACTAATTTAAGTGATAGCATACCTTCATAATTTGTTTCAAAAGAAATATATCCTCCGTTTGATGTTGTAATGCTGTGGGATCACCTTTTTCTGAACTTAATGCAAGGTTCTTGTTGGTATGTGAAGCTTTTGTGGTTGGTTCACCCCATGCCGTAAACGGAGACACCGATTTTTGATTGGCAACAGCAGAAGAGCCTGTTTTTGTCATGGCCTATTGAAGATATTTGCGCTGATGAATAAACAGAATAAGAACAAGGAAAGAAACCATTCAAATACTTGGAAACACAAAATGTGCAATTTCAAACATTATTCGCCCCATACTTATTCAACAATTTTGCAGATGAATGAACCAAAAAGCAGGGTTTGCATTATTCCAAAAAGAATTTTCTGTTTACACAATTCAATTTGCCGTGAAACATTAAGTTCAATTCAGTTCAATCAATTGAGTAGTGTAAATGGCATATAAGAGAGTGGATTACCTTGCAACTGCCGTCTTCCTTAGCACCACAGTCACAGAAAAACGATCCATGCTTCGAATAGGTGACATCATGGCCTTTGTGGCAGACCTTTGCACATTGAGTGCAGCATCCAACACCATCGTTCATCTTGCATGTGTGGCAATGGTACCAATGTTGGTGTATAAAATCTCGTTGGGTAACGGTAAAAGTGCACACTTTGCCAGCAGTATCATCATCCTAAAGGGACATAACATGAAAAAAAATCTTAGATGAATCAATATCTGCAAAGAAATATCAACATTGGGTGTTGTGACTGAGAGAACATCAAGATCCAGGTTATGGCTACAACTGACTTAATTACGAATGTACCTAGCACAAAAAAGAGGGACATGTGGGGAAAACATGATGATGACCCAGTTTTAAAATCTTCAAAAAGTCTCTATGTAGAAGATTTTTTTTTATTAAAACAAGCAATATCGCTTGCCATTCCTATAGAAAACACTCCTCCTCATAGATTTTTTAGGATCCAGTAAAATAACAAACATAATATCACTATATTTATGGTTTTCGTAACCAAGAGCTAGTTGCTAGTTGGAAAGCCAAAAATGCGAAATTTGCGAAGCAGGAGGAAACCATAACGGAACTATATTTCACTCAATGAATCACCTGAGCTTATTTACAGGAAAATTAAAATTACAGAATAACAATCAGAAAGTATTTACCGATTCTTCTGCATTGGATATATCTTCTTCATTAACATTGGTGATATCAGAGAAATCCATCATATCAAATATATCTCTTCTGTTTAATGTTTCTTCTTTTACAGTACCTTCTGTATCTGCCAACGTTGTTGAGATTAACTTGGTGACATATAAGGCAAGGGTATTGCAACATTCTCGAATGCGATTCTTGGGTAGGTTTTCTTCACTTGATAAACTTTTCATCCAGGTGTTTTGGCTGAAATCAAACACACCAGTTCATGATATCAGTTCATCCACATGTTCAAATACTTCGAATTATGTACATGCACAAAACTCGCTTCCTATCTGACAACAATTTTAATTTTGATCTATGATTGCCTATACAATATTTTTATCAAAGTATTTTGTTAAATTTATCAATGACAGCATTTAAATATAACACTATTATAATGCAACCAAAAATTGACTTCAACCACTTACTACTCCACCAGCCACTGCAACACACTCTTGAATAATCGCAAATGGCCCCTTTCATTACAAGCAGTTGCTACTATTGTTATAATATCAAAAATATTGGAGAAAGTGAAGTTTGCCAGTAAAATCTCCGTTTCGTTTATAACCTTGTCGAGAATTTCAGAACACACATTGATTAAACCTTCGAGAAATACATCTAAGCACAATCTGGAAAAAATAGAAAGAAAAATATTGATTAAACTAGAGCTTAATATAGACAGTGTAATAAAACAGTTAGCAATTTATTGATAAAACCAGTATTTGCTTGTTCTTATTTTTAATAAGATTTTAATTAGAGCAAAATGAATACCTGTTTTGTACACAACAATTTATGATGGTACGCAAAAGCGAACAGCCATTGCTCGCTAATCCTTGTGATATCAACATTCTGCGTATCCACTGTGTCATCTCTGCTTCATCTTCATGACAAATTTTAAGAAGTGACAACTTGATGTTCTCGGCATTGCTCTCTTCTCCTAGTCAAATAAAACAAACCGTTCATCATAAAAACCTGCAAATTTACAACAACAATATTGACGCTAGCGTTACTATTGTTGACTCAAGTGTAATAACTCAAATAAAATCTTAACAGAGTATACAGCAGGTTGAGTTTGAGATTATACTTGCAAGAGAATTTCACGAAAAATTCAAAATTCTTACGATGTGACAAATTTGCATTAGAAAAATATCAAAAATGTTTTGAATCAAAGAAGCCCCCACTCCTGCCTAACATGTGGTATAATGATGACAACAGTTTCGCCATTGAGGTAGATAAATACCCTTGCCTAGTGGATACAGAGATGTATGTGGCCTTATGATGTAGTCCTTAAAACATGCTAACTCTATTTCTTCAAAGTCATCCATCTTTCCTTGTTCTTTTTGCATTTCTCATTGTAAAAATGGTCAAAACAACTGCAGAATTTTCATAATAAACTTTTTTCCAGAGATTTTCATGAGATTCTCATGAGAATCTATAATTGGACCGAGCTTAATAATCAGAATTGAGAATAATTTCATTAAATAATTGACAAAATACTGAAAATTACTTCTTGCTCAATGACAGAAAAATGACCTACTTAAATTGAATATTTTGGTGAATAGGGCCATGTAAGCAGAAATATATTGGTCTGAAAAGTGTGATTTGATAATCGAACTGAATAGCTTCAACAAGCTGTCCTCGTGTTTCATGTAGTACTGCATGAAGATTGATAGCGTTTTCGAATGGTCAATCATACGTGTTAGAAACCCCATCCAGCTGATTAACACGTTCTCGTCAACAATACTGAAACAAAAACCAAGATAAACCTTGTATATAATGTACCAAAGATTTTATAGATTAAGGTATGTTTATACACACAGATTGGTTATGAAAACAAAATGTTGAAGATGCAATGTGACACCAACTTTTGTTATTGCATAATAGTCCTTCAGAAAATTCCCTTGTCTGGAAGCCTATTATTCACTCACTTTGATCATATGACAACTTTCAACTAATGCAAAATAATGATTTATTATTGTCTGATCAAAATGAATGCAAAACAAACTACAGTCAGACAATTGAAGTTAAAAATACTGACAATAGCACTTGGCAATAGGCTTCCAGACCAGGGAATTTTCTAATGACTATGGTAAAAATAGGCGTACTTTGCATCAGGTAATTCTTCCACCATCCACTTCTCAATAATCTCGAGCATTCGGACAAATACAATAATCTCCAATTTATCTTGACCAGGTTCATCCAAACAGAGCATCATCAAATTTTCGCATTGCGTTGAAATATGAGCAGCCACATGGTCGACCCAAAGGAACGAGAATTTTGACATTCCAACAGCTTTGAGTTTCTCAAAGTCTGAGCTCAAGTTTTCCTGCATCCATGGAAACAATTCTTCACACACGTCAGCTAGAGTTCGAACACATCTTTTCAAGGATGAAGCAGCTGCCATGTATGGCAGTTCTAAGAACAGATAATTTAAGATTTCACATCTATTTTGACTCATTGAATGCTGACAAAAACTGAAAAACAGTACCACTACTAAAAAATTTACCAACAATGTAGATTGTTAAATCGCCTTATACCTACTATAAAACACAGATAATAACTAGAAAATTCTAAATACTAACCAGCACATGCCACTTTCATATGAGCTGATATTACACTAGTGATGCATGCATCGATGACAACACCAATCTCTGGATTCTTCGCACCAACATTCAGCTCCAATCCATTGAAAAGTCTGGGTATTAACTTGGAATTGGATTCAACCTCTAGTTGGTTCCACTTTTTAAATGTTTCTTTAAAGCTGGGTGCTAAAACTAAAACACAGTATGGGGAAATTATAAATTATTATAATTATAATTATAAAAATTATAAAACAACGAAGGAGAATAGTAAATAATAAATAATAATAAAAAAATTTTTGTTCAAGTTTATAATGTTCATTTTTTGCAGCATAAAATTGCAAAATTTCAGCTGTGGATTTATCAACAATATTTGATCGGCAAGTTTTAAGTTAAGTATACTTTGTAGAAATGCTGGTTCCGAGACTTCAACTTGGTTATGCGTCCTGTTCCCGTCAGCTGGTTCAGGTAGATCAATGCCCACAATATCCAAATAAAAATTGAATTGATCTTTGGAGATTTCCGTTCCTGCTGTTGCATGCCTGATAATCAATTCCCTGAAAATTGAAAAATTATGTTATCTCAAAGAAATATATGATAATGCTAAAACAACAATAAGGAATTCGTTATTCAGTAAACATGAATTGCAAATGTTATACTTTGTATACACATGTTTAACCGTCTGGTGGCCTTGTGTTAGAGTGCTCGCCTTCATTGCGGCAGGTCAGGGTTCAATTTAAATGCCCTGGGACCTCCTTTGCAGGACCCTCATTGATAGCAGTTCTATCAGAACTGAAGAGGCTATCCTGGATTAACATTAATAATAATAATCTCTTAATACTTCCAATTATCACATATTTTCATCAGTGACCAAGAGCATGAACAAGTTGGGAATCTTAACAGAAGTAAAAAGTAAGTAAAATTTTATTGAGTAAAATACCCATTTACACCACTCACTTTGATTTTTCAACTTCGACCTTCAATAGATAAACAACATCCAAGAGGAGATTCGTCACCACTTCACCGTCATACTTTCGGTCCTTTTGTTCCAGAACATATTTCTTAAGGAGCAGCCACAGAAACATGATCAAACCATCAGCCACAACATAAGGGATAAAATTCAGTGTGTTTTGGCAATTAAACAAGTTCGTTACTAACGGAATAAGCTTTTGCGCATATTCAAATACATTGGTTGGATCAATTGACAAGTTTAGGAGAGACTCCATGATCTCATTGATTTCTTTCTCTGTTTGTTCGTCAGAGGTATAAACAACCTAAAATAGAGTAAAATGGGAAAAAAAATTATAAATTTCATTTTAGAACCCTAATCAAAACGTTACAGCATTACACATAAATAAAGAATATAAAAAATCTTGGTTGTTTGCAGATACAACAAAATTCCTTAATAAATGTTCAGACACCCTTGACATTTCTTCTAATGATAACTATGAACGAATAAAAATGGTGGATGAGAATACTGATTCTCAAGGACTTTTACGATGGTATAATACATCTAGACTCTCTCACATTACTTTACAAAATTTCCATCACCGAAAACAATATATAATCATAAAAAATCTCAGATATTTTTTAGGTGTCTTAACAAGAATCTGGTGTAAGAAAATATAAGTAAATAAGCATAACATAACTCACATTGATGTCATTTAAAATGTCTTCTTTTTTAAGTTCAAACAGTGCTGGCATCCAACAAAGATAGAACAGATAAGCATTATGACTTCTCTGAAGCTGAAAAAGAATGAAAAGATGTTGTATAGTGTCAGAGTAAACCTTATTTTGTGAAACCTTGTGAATGCTTGGAAAATATTATATCACAAGGTATCACAAGCTTTTATGGTCATCTGTCACTTACCTGTCACTTATTTTATTCTATTATTATAGGCTTTGCTTTTACTGGAAAGAGATTTTCGCAAAGAAATCAATGTAAACAATACTTTAATAATTTTGACAAGTTAATTCCAGGCTTCCACACAAGTTTATTCGGTTAAACAAAAACAATTATAAAGGTACCTCTTACTGAAGACCATCGTTAACTAAGAACCTGATAGCAACTCATACTGATATGGCTATACATTCCTATCTTTCACGATGAATGAAAACCTTATTAGAAGATGGTATGAATAAGGAAACATAAAAAACCTACCTCGGTTATTTTACTGAGTGATGTTAGAGCATCAGCAGGCACTGGTAGTACTTTAAGCAATGCCCACATGCGTAAAAACATATTTCGTAAACCTAACCCATGTCTTAGATCATGTGAGTTGCGTTCATTGATCTCTGTTAGTAGATTGGACATGAGGTTCAAGAAAGATTCGTAGAACTCCATATAATTAACGGTTGCACTGCGGAATACAGCACTAATTACCTGAAATATAATAGCATATAGTAGAACCCAAAGAATTTGAACACTCTTTCAGTAACAGGAGCCTCTTGATAACTCAAACATTCAGCAATTTGAACAATGTTGATTGGTCACTTGCAAGTTCCAGTTATCAGGAGTTTGCTATAATTTGAAACATTAAGGACATCTACATTTTCTAGGTGGGCATCTCAAACCAAACAGTTTACCAATAGTTGTGAGTTAACCATTATAGACTTGTTGATTTTAATGTGAACATTTTGTTTGATTGCTTGTGTTTGTTTTGTCATGAAACGTTTAAGCTGCTAATAAAAATCAGCAACCTTTATAGAAACGAAGTAGGAGCTTACTTTCAGAGCATTTTTTATTAAATTAATGCAACACATGGCATTTAAATGCCTATGACAAAAATTAAGATAATGTGGGAATCAGACACATTAATAAGGTTAACCATCACCATGTAGAAGTTGAAGAAGCATTTTAGATTACATACAAATGAAAGAAGTAGATCAGATATAAGCAAATAAACCACAGATTCTCATAAACATTAAGAAAATATTTTGATCAACACAGTAAAATCACATCAACAAAATTTTCAAGATGACCTAAAGGAAGAAGCATGGCACTGACAGCAGAAAAAGAAAACAAAAAGTAGAGAATGTAGTATAATATACATCTATATACATTTTTTTCGTGAAGCCGATAGACGTATTTAATCTAGTTCTCAAAATGTGAAATGGTGATCATTTTTATAACCTTTACCATAAAACAAATTTTTATAAGCTTGTTCAACAACAATGGGCACACGTTTTGTCAATCAAGTTGTCAACATCCTACCTTTTGATCAGTCTTCTTTACATCATCCAGTTCGAAAAACACAGGGCTTTCTTGAGACACAGGTAAGTGATTCTTAAAAGCAATGCCGTCCTCATAACGACAAGGTAAGTAAGCTGGAGTGTGTTTCTCTTCACTTGACATTGACAACAAAACATTTTTTTGAACCTATATATACACAAGGAGAAAAAGGTTATTTTGTACAACCTGTATAGAATTTTCATTCAGACTAATTCTTCTTCTTTCAAGGTTCGGTTAACATTTTTATCGAACGCCCCCACTTCTCTCACTTTTTTTTTTATTCATTTATAGGGATCTACAACACTGTTCCATTTTCATATTTCCAAGCAAAATGAGTGTATTTTTCCTGTTTAGTTTAAAAGGGAAATAAAATTGCTATACCAACAAGGGAACATTTTCATTTTTATAGTAAACACCCTCTCAAATAAACACATGGCTAAAAATATTATAGGGTAAGTACAATATATAATAAACATTAATGTAAATGAAGTGTTTTATAAAAAAGACTGATATGTTTAAAATTTCTTTTTTTTACAAGATTTTTTGCCTGATTTCTAAATTTCAATTCAAACTGAAGTGAATGAAGAAAGAGGCTAACAGTACCTGTAAAGTGAGCAATTCTTTTGGCTTTTCTGAATTGTGATGAATGAAGTATTCCAACAAGAGCATCAGATGGCATCCATGTACAGAAGAAATAATAAGCTCTTTGGACAGTTGCATTATAGCTTTAAGGCATATTTCGATAATCTCCATTCTCGCCTCACTTGGTAATAAATGGAACAACACTACCATTACTTGTGTATATTCCACATTCGTAGCTATACAAAAAAAAGCAATATTAAAAAGAAGATCTGTGTCTATAATATAATAATACTTAAAGACAATGTGTTGTTATAAATATAGCAAAGTCTGACATCATGATGATCTCAGCACACGAGCATGAACAACAACAACAGGTGAGAGACAAGAAAAGGAATTGTTGTATTGTTTGATCTTCATAAAAGTAGCACGTGAATTATCGTTGGTCATAAATCTAGGCTACTATTTTTGTTGCTTTTAATGATGACTTTCATAGAAGTAACTGAAAGGTCTGCATAGGTAATGATAATGTCAGCACGAGGTGGTTCCTCCAGTGGTATTTATAATAACACATTTTCTTTAACATTATAATAAGACGTTATATAACATGTTTAGACCGTTCACTCCGGCCTTTACATATTATTTAAACAAAATGTTATATGACAATGTTAAAAGTCTGTACAATCCATTCTTACATGGTAAATTCCATCTTACATGTTAGAAAGACCATCCAACATTTCTGAACATGTTCAAAAACATCTAACATGTTAGACGATCTTTCTAACATGTTCTAACTTTTCATATGACAATGTTATACACTGATAAAACGGTCCGAACATTCGATTTTTAACATGTTTATATAACACATGTTTGAATGGTTTGCATTTGTGATTTTCGTTATTGATGTTACATAGTCAACCAGAAATACTAGGGATAGGATGAAATGTAACTGCATGAAGACAGTATGAGCACAGAAGATGTTCGCTTTTTGAACACAAGAAAAAATGATATTATAACAGCCTACTCACAGTCCACTTCCCCTTCTGTTGCAGCAAGCAGTAAGGACCTAATGTAAAGCTTCCATGCCATCTTAATGTAAACAGGATCATCCACCTCTGTGTTGGTAAACTCTTTTAGAACCACTCTTATGAATATCGCTAGTGTATGACAGGAGAGCTTCAATGGCCAATGTGATTGAGACAAATGAATGTTTAGAGCTTCTAACAAGGTGTTCTAAAACATTACAAAAACATTATGTGAAGAAGGAGATATAATGAGGTAAAATTACCCTAAAGAATGTTTTGCACAAGCCAATTATATTATGGTCCTATCGGAAAGCCAAAGAGAAATCCATGCTCATATCTTCATGACTGTCAAACAACTTCACTTTGGATCATAATATTTAATGACAAACATTAAAGTGTCTGTAAATCAAAATAAACTTGCCTGTCTGCTGCCACTAATGACCCCATCAGTGATGAGGTTGCAAAGTAATTTTGTCACATATACAAGTATTTCGGGTTGAGTTTCCTGTTCTAATACCGAAGCTAATTCTTTAATGTGATCATCAGAAAAGGCTGACACCACATCAGTTAAGAAACCTTTCTCATTGCAAACTTGAAAGAATTTCGTTGAGAATTCCAGTAAACTGCTAGCAAGCAAATGGAACTAGAAATTAAAAAAAAACAGTAAATTGATAAATATTAAGTATAAATTTACAGGTTTTCTGTTATTATTGAAACAATAATGTACTATGCATCTACTGGTTTCGATCCTGCAAAGTCGGTGGTGTAAACCTTGTAAAATTTGTTTGGATCAGCGAGGTGAGAGTCAGGCCTTAACACTTCTTATAAGACTTTTCACAGGAGAAGTTAGCTGGCTAGAAACTTTCCAAATTGAGTATTGAAAGAAATACCGATTCCTTTAATCTGGTGTTCATGTTCCTGCTCATCGCACTGGTGACTACATTTTATTGGTTTCAAAATTGGAACATACATTTATGTTAGTAAAAGCCTTTCGATGATTATAGACATTATGTGAGTAGCATACACACTAATAACAGAGATCTTCTGAAGGTTCATTTTAGCAATAAGTACATCATCCAAGAAGAATAACATTGCAACAAAAAACTATAATTATAACATACAATTTCTCCTGATTGTGCTAGAGCGTCTTCATTCTTCTTTTCAAATTTTTCCTCACCAGGTGATTTAACGGAATCAGTTAGATTTTGTGCAAAAATGTTACCAAACATTGAGCCTTCCTCAGCAGAGCTGTCATCTAAAACAAAATGTACGTAATCTGTCAATCACAGTGCTCCTTTCCTGATTTTTAAAACCTCTAGCGTAGAACTATGTAAATTAGGACGTCAATGTCAGAAATTTCACAGTTTCAATTTCTTTTTCATAAAATTGAAAAATGAAATTCCTACGAAATCTGCACCAGGCTCCTAACCACAAAATGAAATACCACAAATTTCCATTTTTTTTTTTTAAATTTGCAGATACGCCCCATTTTTCAAATAAGTTCACCATTGCTTCAGACATCCTACTAATAAACTTCTTAGGAAGAGAATAAGTGTCGTTTCAGCTTACATGTTAGGTAGGTAAAATGATATGTAAAAAGAGGATGATAACAAATTTAACTTATTCTTTCCGGAAAACAAAATGCCTGGTTCCTTTGAATACGAAACAAGTATTTTGAATCACTTCTTATTGAAATGAATTCTTATTGCTTGGCCATTCAAACCACTTCCTTGAATTTTACATGAAAGCCGAAATTAAATCATGCAAATTTCACTTTGTTTCGTCAACCATTATTTCGCGAAATCACATGTAGTTCTTGAGATTCTTTTAACTACTGCAAAAGTTTCTGACATTAAAGTAGTCATAACATAATTAACAGAATTATAAGAGAACATAATTATGAATCGTGCATTGGTGGACCGAATATAACTGTACCTCCACTACTATCAGCTTTCTTTTTGGAATCATCATCATTTTTCAAGTCTTCTGTTGTTTCAATCTGGTCTCTGGAAGCTAGCTGGGACAACTGGATCCCCTGTCAGAAAGGTATAACTATTATGATTGCTACGCCAAAAATTTAGTTAGAATGTTAAAGGAGGATTGACGTCATTTCATGTTATGAAATGTTAACTGTTTAAAGTCCGAAATAATCTTAAAATCAAGGCTTTATAAAGTCACGTGACATAAATCATAGCGTCAGTATTTTCTTTACGCTTGAAGTTCAGTATAATTTTATGATTTAGTTTCTACTGTAAGGTTCTCGGACATTGAAACCGATAAAAGTTACTCTCCTAGTGAAATGTCATTTGTTGACAACAAAGAGATTAATAAAAGAAAAATATTACCAATTTTGTATTAATTCCAATGTAATTGAAAATGCAGTGGTCATTAAAATATAAAGTTTTGTAAGGTAATCTGGTAAAAAAAAAATAGCTTCATTCGACATGCTTATTTGAAATTCTTTTGTAATTCGATCAACAGGGCCAATAAAAAATACGACCTACATGTGCTAGGAATGCAAAAACGAATACAATTCTGGTCCGCGTTACTGATCGTGACATCAATATGTAAATATCAACTTTGCTTTTCCGTCACGTGAAAGTGGAACAAAAATCTGTAAAATTTATTGAAACCCCAGTGCACATGGCAGAAAACACATCTTGTAACAATGTAAATCACACCTTACTATTTTGCAAATGGATACATGCTTTACTACAGAGTACTTTATCAATTGAACCACTTAAAACAACAGGTGGTTCTTAAAGTAAAACTGCCTAGACTACTTTAAATTGCATTTACTAAAACAATCAAAACAACGCCGATAAATCGTTTACTTTACTATGATCACTTTTTGTAAAAATAAAGTAGACGCCAAGGTGGGACTACTATACGATCTTGATAAAGTAGACGACTCCGTTTAAGTAGTCACAGCTATTAGCAGGTGGAGATGAAAAAAGTTAAAAAACATAGTTCATGTTGATTGTTTTGTGGAGTTCTTTAAGGGCACCTTTTTGAAGTTAATACTTAAAAATTCCATCCTTAAATGAAATCTAAATGATTGAATGATTAAAATCGAATACTTGAAACGAGTGTACCTTTGTGTGTGATGCAATGAAAAGTTCTATTAGGAGTTCCGGTAATGGTAACTTTTTTAATATGAATTGAAGTTGCTGCAAGGATGTGTATCGAGTAAACATATCCAACTCATCGATGTCTACTGCAGATGAACTAGATTGAGTTCGCTCAGCTTTAAGCTGGTCAACCAAGTTGGAAAGCAAAGACATGACACGCGACGTCATTGTTATCAGCATGATATTCAAACCTTCAAACCTGAAAGAAGAAGAAACAATGTAGGCATTTCACCAAGATTTAATGGAATTTAATCAAAACGCTTGTGAGGTAGATATAGGTAGAGAGTTAATAGTGTTTAGAAAACCAATTTTTGAAGTTGTACTCAACACATTAGTGGTACAAAATGTACTGAAATAGCAATTGATAACAACCATACAGTCATAATAAGAATCAAATCCAGTTACAAATAAATAAATTTTCCTTTATAAAAATCATAGAAGGTTTTATTGTGCTGGTAACAACTTTCACACTGCTGGTGCGTGTTTCATACAATGTAATAACATGCACCAACTGAAATTCACAAAAGAATACAATTATAACCATAGAATGAAGTAAGAAAATGGTAGAAGTTGTGAAACCTCTCTATAGCAGATATACTTCATAACAGACACTTCACACTTTCTCTAGGAGCAGATGAGGTCACGGTCAAACTCTCATAAGAAAACTTCTTTATAGCAGACATCTCCTTATAGCAGAACCTTTTTCAGTCCCAATGGAATATTTACCCTAGAAAAAACCTTTGCAAAGAGAAGAAAACACAAAGAAAACAATGCATCACCATTTCCAGGTTTCCTTTTTTTCTGTTGACTTGCATTGATCTTTCAACAGAATTGACTTCAAACCATTCAAGATAGTGATAACACATTGAATTTGCAGATTTAGAGATACATAATTATCTATGCGTGTCGATAGCGAGAGTACTGAGAACACATGATCAAGTATAGCAAGCTAAGGGTAAACAATAAAACAAAACAATGTTAGCATAATGTTGGACAAAAAAAGTATCATCCTTTATTTATAAGTCACATTGTTATGATTTGGGAAGCTTCTGTTTTTTTCACCAATAATTCAAGATTCCGTTTTTTCTCCAAAATGTTTTAAACACTAAGCAATAAGGCAAGAGCGGCAAGTGACTGAGGCAAGAACACAATGAGGCAAGAACACAATGAAACACGTACACTATGCTCTGTTGATTTCCAACCAAATTTCCGGCAAAAATCTTCAGATTTCATGGTATTGCCGTTCAATAAAGACACTTCTGCCTTATCGACATCATAAATACCAGAAGCCAGAAATAAAGCTGCTTTTGTTGTCTTTTCGGATATTTGAAAGAGCAGTTTTGTTATGTTCGTAGATAGCGGTTCCATAAACGGCAGTCCAATTACTTCCTTTACCAGGCTTAATTCGTCTGCTAACAACCAGATACTAATGAGAAGATATAGGTAAAGCTTTACTATAATACAACATTTCGGTCTATTGTAGAAATCCTAGAAATTGGTATACAATGTTTAGCAAAGGTTTATACACAAATCTATTAAGAAAAGTCCCCTGACTTTCCTTAACTTCTATTTCCCTAATTTCTCACAAGTTTCTTTCAATATTCCCATGACCTTTCCTGTTCAAAAATGGTACCTTCCATAAACTACAATTAATAGAAGCTTTGTACCAGTTAATTCACAAAGCTAACAAGGAAACAAGTAATTAAGACTTCCATAACTATTTCACGACCATATGAGTACCTGTTAGTTTGCAGTATAACTGAGTCACTAGATGATGATTCTTCCAAGTAACTGTTGTACTTTTTTGACATATCAGAAAGATGTTCAAAATCCAATATGCCATTCAAAATTATTTCTGCACCATTTTCTTTCCACATCAAGGCCGCTATATAATCCGAGATGCTGCGTTTTTGTTCGATTTTATCTTTCGAACTAAAACAAACCAGTGAACATCAACACTACGTTCACACTACACAATCACTCAAATTTCGAGAAGATTAGGGTAAAAAAATCAATAAAAACAATTCTCTTTTCAACACAAAAACCACTGTTAGTGAATTGGTCGTTCATCCTCAAACGTAAACATGGTCACAAATAAATTCTGATAATTACACACGAAAGTTTATTATCAAGACTTTTTCAAAAAATATATTATATGTGTGTAAATTTTACCTGTTAATTATACAGCAACACAACTTATTTTATTTTTTGAAAAAACATGTTTTTAGCAAGATTAAACTGAAATATATACAACCCAAATTATACTAAAAATAGGAAGTTATTCAATAAGTTGTATTGTAACTTTCTAGAAAAATAAGTTACAGAAAAAAAATAAAAAATATAGATAGATGTGTTTGAGAATGAACAAACTATTAACTAAACATGATCCTTATATTAATTCACAAAATGCAAGACCCTAATTAAAAATGAGAAACGAAGACCAGAACAGATCAAAACTCCAAATACCCCATCCTTACCCTCCATCAATAGACGTTACCAACGTCAGTTTTTCCAAGATTGATTCAACCTTGTCATCAGCTGGTCTTAGTTCTGTTTTTTTCGCTGGTAAATTTTCTGGAATATCTAATTCTGCACACTGGATTGTGGTTAGTTCATCTTTTGAAAAACATAGTTGGGATTTGCAAAGTTTTTCAATAATGTGAACTAGTTGAAGCTAAAGAAATAATTAAAAAGGATACTTAAAAAAAGAAAAAAAAGAAAACGGCAAAGGACTGAAATCATAATTTTCGCTTTCGAGTTCACGAATTGGATTACTTGTTACGTAGTAGCTACAGTGAAAACAAACTTAAAAATGGTAGACATTCCGCCCTGAACCAGTGAACATACGTGTTTCAGTTTGTAGTAAGTTTGTAGATCGATTTGCCCGAAAATCCTGATTGTGATAGTAGCCTGGAATCAAGAATAACTTTCTTTCAACTAATCATTGTTCAAAAAGACGTTAACACAAGTTCAAATACTGGTCTTGTTTTTTAAACAATTAAGTCCTCAGGAGATTTCGGCAGCAAGGTTGATGCCTTTAAGGTAACCAACAATCTCCACTCCCTGAAAACCTTTTATTGAAATAATTTATGTATATATCAATCCTCTTTAGATCTTTAGATGTCCTCTAAAGGTCCTTGACATTGAGTTTTAAATATCATTCAAATGTTTTTCCTAAATATTTGTTTGTAACTTCTATATTGAAGCAACTAATGAAATTAAATTAGTTTCAAATCAACCATTCAGCAAGTATTATCAAGTAAATGAATGCTTTTTATTATCACAATTGCTTCATAGGCGTATTCAGGGTCAGTAAAAATAGTGGAGGAGTCCAACGTTATGATATTTCTTTTCAGTCTTAAAGTGACGATTAGGTTACTTGCACGTTTTCCTTTTCTACTTTAAATGACTTAACTCTCTTCCATAATTTGACTGAGCTCTAGCTACGCCTCTGTGCTTGTCACACAATAAAACAACTCCTGCATGCAAATTCCTCACAGTAATCAATCATTTCAAAACGATGTTAACGAAATAAATGCTATGGATTCTTATGTAAACATAAAACGTAAACGGTTGTTTCCAAGCAATGATGAAATGATTTAATACAATTTACATTTCCTTACAGGCAACATTTATGTTAATAGTAGTAAAAACATTCATTTCTTAACATAAATTTTCCTTAATTTATCTATCCATTTTCTAGTAGCAATATACCAACCAATCTTATTTCTCTAGGAAAAATTCTCAGCTAAACATCAAGCATTCAAACAGACCTAATGTGCAACTATAGTAAACACTATTTCTAATCAGTTATACGCACAATGTGCTTTCCAATCTCCACAAAGGTAATGGATCGAGTGGGAATTGATCTTTTTATCAATAAAAAAAATGAGAGTGGACATTCTAACGGAAATAATATAGAATAAAAAAACAGGTCAAACCTTTGTCAACAGCAAAGTACCAGTTGAGTTCTGAATATGCTTTAAACAAAACAAAACAATCACCTTGCATATTTTATTAAGAACTGGTTGGTGATCATCTGAAACAGTAATTCAAGTGTATCGTTATCATGTGGTTCTCACGACAAACATGAAAACTCAAAGCCAAAACAGAATACAAGTCATACAGTTCAGCCCAAAAGAGACTTTACGCAATTCACAAAGGAATGTCTCAATTTTTACATGAAAACACAAAAGTGTACAGTTTTATCTTTTCAAGTAAAGTCATTTTCAAAATCTTTTGTATGTGTTCAACGTGATTTGTTTTAGACATGTGATTAAAACATGAAAAAATAAACAAAAGACAGTTAACTTAAGAGACACAGAAAGGCGAAAGCTACCATGTGAAGTTCCTTAAGGACAATAGTATTTTAGGTACATATAGTTTATAACTTACAATCTAACCAGATAACAGAAATCAAATTAGCTGACAATGCGATAACCTGTGATAAAAATCTATCCACATCTGGTTGGTTCGATCCAAGGAAGTCGTTTTCACTGAAAAGAGTAAAAATACATGAAAAAAGGAGTTTAAAGTTGTTTAATTGTTTTAAATTCAATGGATTTCCAGCTGTTTAAATATTTCAGGAAAAATAGGCCCTGCTGAGGCAGGAACCTGGTTCTACCAAGTGGGACACTTGCCTTGTGGGATGGGACGATATCGTCCTAGGACAGTAATTCCTCATAAAAATACAAAAGGTATTTTTAGTCAAAATACACCAGAATGTAGGATCTCGTTTTTAACGTGACCCAACAGTGTTTTATCCCGCCTTCCATAAAACAGCTCATAATGTGCATGAGGAAGTAGCAGTATATAAATGTACAAAGTATAAGCTTGTAATTAACCTGATAAAAATATTAGAAAGTCATATATTGCAAGCTTGAACCTTGTTCAAACTAAAAATTTAAAAAAAACATCGTATATTTAGTTGTCACCATGACCCCTTTTAGAGAATTAAATCAACCAAAAATGTTTTGAAGTGTATAAAGATGATTTAAATTACTTAACAAGATGTATACAAAAAAGGTAGGTAGAAATGACCTAATCATTTCAGACCATTCAAGTTTAGAAAAAAACTATGAGGGATATTTACACTGAACACTTACTATTTCACCTGCAGGCCCTACCATGGTTGGGGCCAAGGTGCTAGAAAATTTTTGAAAATTTTTTGAAATTGATTACCTCAATAGATTACCAGAAAAACATTGATTTTTAATATTTGTAAAATAAAAAAATGCTTTTTTCCTAGCATTATAATTTTGGGCTGTTTGTTTTGAAGTAAACAACCAGCCTCTCTTCGATGGCTTGAAACTATTTACCAAGAAAAAAGGAGAAAGGTACCACTTTAATTTTTGTGAAGCAATTGTGGAAAATAGTGAATTTGGCAGAAAATTTCTGGAGAAAGGTCACAATTAAATAATCTAGCAACACAAAATAATTTTTTGCAGCAATTGTTAAGTTTACACAAACTAGATAATTTATATGCAACATATTTACTTAAAAAAGGATTTGTTATCAGATTTTTACATTAATTCTTAGACAATGTTGCCAATGCCATATATCTATATCTTGGTATCCACATTTTTGAATTGAAACCGCCCTTATTATTATTAACCGATTTAAAATAACCTCCACTCTTCTAACAAAGACAAAAAACTCCCGCTATCGAAGAAACTCACAAACACAAACAGCAGTGAAAAATGACAGAATGGAAATAAACTCGTTTATAAAAGTCACTGATTTTATATTTAGGCTTCCCCAAGAGACGAGGCATTTCACGTTACTTTTGCGCCATATGCAAAAAATATTGCTCACGCAGTAGTGAAACTTTTTCCAATTTATGCTGTGTTGTTTTATGTTATGATTTATGGCTCTGGTCTGAAAATGTACTTAAAATACCCCTAAAATCAAATGTTTTCAACCATGTTGCAGCTTTTGGTTGGGAGACACTAAAATATATCCCGCTTTTAGTAGTAGACCAGTAAAGTTTTAGGGTATGCATATGCCTTATTCTGTCTTTCGACTTTGGACATTGTTGTTAAACTCTTATTCAGCATGTAAATTGGGAAGTAAAATAGGAAAAATTAACAAGTGAAAGTAATTTTTTAAGAAAAATTTTGAAAACAAAACTCCTTAAAATATTCTTTGAAGATACTTATTTCCCATAACATAACATATAAAGATCTAAGCTGCAAAATATTCAACATTTCAGGAAATAAAAAATATTTCTTCTTTATCTTCTGGTCAAACTCTTCTTATTTGATCATTTTTTCTTCCCATTTCTAAAATACTGAATGTGTGTGCTGAAAAAATCTGAACTACGTACGAACTGACACCAGTTATTTTATAGGAATTGTAACATACCTATTGCATATTTCATTGCATGTATATAGAAATTCTTTTCTCCAAACATCTTCATTTGACGCAAGGGTTGTAGAAGACAAGCGCTTTAGAGTTTCAATCAGAGAATTCCAATATGTATCTGCAGCATCTTCCGCCATTTTAAATTCGATCACTGCGTTCACGAACGGGTTGTTGTTTTTTTTCTCCGGAATAAAAAGAAAGACAAAACGAGGGAGAGAAAAAGAGCTAACAGACAGTGCCCCCTTTGTCAAAACTCCTTTTTTAGGTGCTCATGAGAAAAATTTATACGCTATTCGTTTTTAGCGCCCCTCTTTTAACAACCCATCTAAATTTCATAACAATTTTATAAGCGTTTCTACGTTTTGTGAATTTTCATTCCGCTCTTATGTGCGGGCGGTGTAGGTTTCATGTTTATAAAGATGTCCGACTTTTGGAAAGTCCGTTAACACACTGGGGAGAATTAAATTAGAACACCGCAATGTTTCATTCAAATCATTTTTCTCAGTATTTTATAGACCTTCAAATTCATCAAAAAAAAAAAAAAAATTGCAAACGAATTAATAATCAATATCTGAATAAAATCAGTAAAAACAATGTATGGTGATGCAAACAATGTCTTTCAACTCCATAGAAACTAAATAGAAATTTCCCCATTCTCAAATTTATTAAAACCAAAAAGGACCTCTATTTCAATTTTGCATTTGCATTGGCCATTTGGCCAAGGATTTCAGAATACTTCTCACTGGTTGTTCACATTGCGCCTGTTACTTATTTCTATCCAGAAATTCATTTTGCAAGGAGATCTAAATGTTTACACAATGGAATCTAGTGGTAGATAAAGAAAGCATAAATTGGTAGATAAACTCCATCATTGTGGGGTATATCGGGAAATATTACCGCTGTACTTACGCTTTAAGCCAAATTTCCATGGTCTATCTCTGTTGGCGTATGTATGTGTAGCGGCGAAAAATGGAGCGATAAAACGCCTCCTGGTGGAGATTTGGAGGAGTATTAGGAAAGAAAATTTTCGAAACACCCTGTTATTTCACATCGAAACGCTGTCGTGATGTCTGCGATTTAGATAGATAGATAGATAGATAGATAGATAGATAGATAGATTGAAATTTGACAAACAAGCTAAACTTAAGTGTTAAGTGCCAAATATAGCCATCTATATAATCATGATTCAAGAGTTGTGGTAAAGCAAGTGACTGAAACACTATGAACCTCGTGAATCTGAATCTCATCCAATCTGTTCGTTTCATGTCTCAACTCATAGCTTTCTTAATTCACATCTAAGTATTCGAATTGTATGGGTTCTATTATTATTATTATTATTATTATTATTATTATTATTATTATTATTATTATTATTATTATTATTATTATTATTATTATTATTATTATTATTATATAACGTATCAGAAATTTTTTGTTCCTTTGTAAAAATAAAATTTAAAAGCATTGGAGTGTAAATTTATGTTATTTGCACGTGTTCCTTTTTACAATAGTTCCTTTTGAATAAAAAAGGAACAGATTTTGAGGGACACTTGAAACATTTAAGGTTAATGCATCGATAATCATCTATTAAAAGAGAAAAGAGTCTTTGTAAGACCGAGATTTTATGTCGTTAACGGTCTTTACTGTTCTGTTTTCCACTGAAATTCAACAAATTATAAAAGACATCTTTGTTCCGTAGTTTGTTAGTCAATATGATCCCTTTAATACATTTGTTATTAAAACAACACATGCGTGTATAATGCCGAATGTTAGTGGAAAACCCTAAATCAATTTTTACAGACCTATTTATTTCGGTCTGTCAATGCCCGCACGCTTGCAATTAAAAATGTAAGTTTGGATTGGGTAAAAGTGACGTGTGTTATCATTAAAATCTGGCATAAAGAGGATCGCATTAATCATTTAAATCAGTGTTCGAGAGAGACGTTGAAAAAACGTATTTTATCAAAAAAGAAGTGGCAAAATGCTGTTGGAAATGACAGGAAACCAAAAAGATTAAGTTTGAAACCCAATAGCGATGGTGTTTACGCATGTCCAGTTGTGACGTGTGAAAGTGAATGTTTTAAGACACAAAGGGGATGCAGGAAGCACGTTTTTACGAAACATGGGTGGTTTTATTTTTTTGACGAGAAGCCTGACTTTAATACTGTATTTCCTGAATTGGCAACTCGTCTATCCACTCAAGAAAAACAAAAACGATCCTACACTACTTTAATGCCGATGTTTGTAAAAACATGCACGGTTGGCAGATTATTTTCAAAATGGCTACAAAGTCCAGGTGGAGGAGGTAAACGTTTATGCCAAGCAGAACAAGTAACAGCCAAACTATTAAAAAATGCCAAATTCTGTTGTGATGACGTATCTATTCTCTGGGATGTACCAGAGTGTGTTATCGACTATTGTATTGGATCTGTTACAACGCTTTCCGACTTTGTGGATTACTTGAAGAACACTTGGAAACTTGGTCGTTCTGGAATTATTGGTTATATGAACGCTATTTCTCATACACTTGACTATAGAAGGAGTAATGCCATTAAAAGTGAGAATATCCCTGTGTTCATTGCAGCTGAAATTTACTTAGACAGGGTAAAAAAGTGCTTAGCAAAGCAAATGAAGATTGAATGGAGCACAGTTCTGAGCATGGAATACCTTACGACTATTAATTGTTGAGCTAGTCTTGAACATCTACAAAGTGTTATTCCTTTTCATACGGACAAATTTTCACAGATATTGATTAACGCCATACATTATCAAAAACTTCAATCAGCCGAAGTAGCACGTCAAGGATAACAGTGTATGCAAAAGCGGAGACAAGAGGGGACAATGGGGGATAAGGGGGGATAAAAACGCTTATGTAAGGAACTACAATATTTAAGTGCTCATACTTTTTTAAGTCTGGTATGAGTCGGACTTGTGAGGATAACTTTTTCCTTAGGACATAGGGAATAAGGGGAGACAAGAGGGGACTAGATGGGATAAGGTGTGATAAGAACGTTGATGTGGGGAACAAGAATTTGTTAAAGAATCTGTGTCTTCGTTATTTCCTATTGTTTGAATTGGTTACAGATTTATTCTGCGTTTTAGGCTCTGTAACCGGGAATAGGAATGGATGAGAAATTTTTTGGTATTCTATATTTCATCGTCACTTTCATGCTTTTGCGCATTTCATATACCTTGAACACCTTATCATCAAGGTTGGATATCAAGAAACTCCATTACAGCATCAATAGCAGTAAGTTCTCCATGTAATGCACGTCATGTGTTTCCCGTCCAAAATCCAAATGATCATTTTCTATTGACAAAAGCTGATACAAATTTCCTTCTAATTGATCAGCTTCTAAAACTGCATACGCCACTGCCTTGTCGGATATTATTATGGTATTTTCGGTTTCCGGCATAACACTTGGGACCTGCGAATATCTGAATTCATCATTTCCGGACATCATTGCTGCAGGATTGCAATCAAAATCGTTATAAATTGCCCCAACACCAAGCTCTTCCTCGTTGTTTGTTGTGGCGAATATGGGTGTATCTTTTAATTCGTTAGCCAAATAATAAAACACCTCCATGCAATGTCGCCGAAGCCAAGCTAGAAATTAAAATTGGAAATTCAAACATTGTATTTACCTTGCAAAGGTCACTAATCTACTGAAATTTAAAAGCACAGTCCTCACCGGATACACTTCCATCTTTTTTTGTAAATGCTTTAGTGTTAAAAACTTCGAGTCTTTTACGGACTGCTTCTCCATCACTGTTATCACCAAAGTCAGGGTAAACATTTGTGGTAATAAAAAAACCGTGTTATAAATAAATCGCGATGCTTCTTTGTGCTTTTGTGGAACCATAATCAAACCTCCTGCAAAAAGATCAAAACGAAATTCAAGCAATTAGTCCTGTGTTTCAGGATTTCGTGTTTGAAAGGTAGAAGTTACCTTGCAAGATTCTTTTAGCATCTTCACACGAAAGACTGTTGGACGTCCATTCGTCCATAAACACCACTTGAGAATTATTGTTGATCATGTGGCCAGAAAACCTTCCGTCTTCAACGACACCAGCTATGTAACGGGAGGAAATAATACCTAAAATGAAGCTTTTAATATTCAAAACTAAGAACAAAACTGAGAGAACTGGGGAACAAGCAATAATCAATTATATACATTGAAATGGGCAAAACCAACTTGTTTTACCGCTGTCTGGTGGTCCAACTAAACACAACTTCGGCTCTTTCATGGGAAACTTGCCGTGCATAAGTATCTGATAATACTTCTGGTAGAATCGTTTTCGAACCATCGGATCTGGAAAACTGTTCTCTACGCCTGAAAAGAGTATCATTCAGAGACGGAAGTTATTCATTAGGAGAAGAACTAATGATTCAATATAGTAAATGATTATACACACCTTCAATGAACTTGACAGGGTATGGAATTACACCTTCATCGTACTGGTACCGTATGAAAGCACGTGGAGATCCTTTCAGATAACCAGGATTCTTTTCAATTTTTTTGCCTTCAATGTCAAAGCAGTAATTTTCGTTTACTTCTATGTAGTTGTAGTCAATTACCAGCGGTTCAATAAGGCGACACGAACTTTCAGACAACAATGCCGTCAAAGATGACACAAATGGCGTGAGAACATCAGCAATATGACCATTGCCAAGCAAAGATAATAGATACTGCTTCACAGGACTACAGTAAACATACGTATATGCTGATTCATCGATCTTCTTATAAACACATCCATCACTCAAACCATATCCATTGTCAGCCATTATTCTCTTAAGTAAATCTACAGCTTGGCAAATCTTTGATGTTGGCTTTGTTTGCTTTATAGAAACTGAATATGCATCTAAATATGTGTAAACAAAAAGGAAACATTAGATAAATAGGACTAATTAAAAAATTTAAGATGACAAAATTTTAATAACATGTTACCATTGTCTGCAAGATTCTTTTAGGACAACTGGATAGAATACTGGATCTTGTTTACGCCTTCAATCAGATTTTCCCTCGTTTCCATGTCCAGGCTCTTGCAAAGCACAATTTCTGCAGGTTTTCCAGACGAAAGCACTTCGTCATGCAAATCCGGATTTCCCTGCTTCTTCTCTGATAATTTCTTTTTGGGATAACTGAATAAGTTCAGATGCTTTTAGTGAGTTCCAGTCCTCTAAAACAACAAACAATGAAGCAGCATATGCATCCAATGATGTTTTGCAGCCTATAAGTCAAATTTCAAAATATATATGATAAGAAAATATTGAATTGAAAACGTGACAGCTAAAACTAAGGAAACTTTTACCTCTTCCTTTCACAATCTTGCAGCTTTGAAGTTCAAGGCCAGACCCCATGAACAATTTAGCAAGTATATCTTCGTAAGAAAACAAGCTACATTCTGGCCAATCAAGAGCTATCCAGAAGGACAATCCTGGCTCCTCGACGTTTCCTTCTTCTTCACTGTCAGGAATATTCTCATGTTCACCGTCACTAAGAACTTCTTGCGTTAGACCAGCCAACGATTCACTATCGTCAACTTCCGAAGACTTCTCCAATACCTCAGCTTTTCTTTTTGTAGATTTTCGCTGGCTAGCAGTAAAACATGAAATGAAGGCTACCACATTATTTTGGTCAATCAAAATTGAGTTAATTTTCTGTCTTTGTGCCCAGATACTTCTCAATGAATAACCCGCTTCCCACAAAACACGAACAGCGCACACATGATATTTGGATACAATCGGTGACACGATATAAGCCCTTAAAGCTTTTTTTAATGTAGTGTTTTTAATACACGTTTTGACACTAAATTCAGAAGACATACTAATTCTGCTTTCTACCAAGTTTGATTCATAAAAATGGAACACTTTTTTTCTTATACGGTTATTATTATTATTATTATTATTATTATTATTATTATTATTATTATTATTATTATTATTATTATTATTATTATTATTATTATTATTATTATTATTATTATTATTATTATTATTATTATTATTATTATTTACAGAAAAATCCGAATAAGGAAATCAATGCACGAGGAGAAAGTTAAAATATAATAAAAGTGACTTTTAACTTCTTTTTATTCACTGGGACGGACCAAGGCTCCATCTTTGAAATATTTCTTGAAATAATTCTTCTTCTTAGTCTCATATCCACTAGTGCCACAGCAACACTAAAATCTTCTTATACTAATACTAAATCTTGCTTTTTTCTTACCTAACTTTTAAAGAAAGAACGTTAAGTAAAAATTTTCGAGAAGTTCGTCAATGGATGTTTGTTTTTTCCGTATTAGTATAGGGAGAATCCCCATTATGGGAATCTCTAGCTCCATCTTACGGGTTTTTATTACTTCGTGCAGCGTTGTGCCTTAAGGAAGACATCACAAAGTCGCCCGGAGGAGAACGCAATGCAATGTTTTTTTGCATTCAAAAGTTCATCAAATTTTTTCAACGTTCATTTCTTTAAAGAGAAATGAAGACGCTGCGAGTAACATTTTTTGTTTTTGTTTTTAAAAAAATTATATCCAACGCTTTAAGTTCAGTAATAAAGAATAACAACATTGATCGGTATCAGTAACTATTCTATCCGACGAGATAGACGATGTAGACCTGTTGTGTGTTATTAGTTTATCATTTTCTACCGTGTCTATTTTTTTAATCTGTTTGAACGTAGCTTTTTCGTATCAGTTAGTTTTGACTACTATGCCGAAATGTGTAGCTAGCAGTTTATTTGGTATTTCATTGTAGTGTGTGGATTGTTATTATTAAGGTTCGCTATTAGGGGAACGAAGGTAGCAAGATCATCATTATATTGTTTTGACAGTGTTTGATCGACATCTTTTTGTTTTAGGTTAGAAAATTGAGTAGTATAGATGAATGTAATACAAGAAGAGATACATGGTTTTTCTATCATGATGCACGAGTGGAGTTTTGGGTTTTAACATTTCCACAATTCATAGCAGAATAAAGATTTGAAAGATAGGAACATAGCAGAATAAAGATTTGAAAGATAAAAACGTCTGAGAAGGTATTGTTTTTGTTAACTTTAGTTAATAGGGAAATGTGAAGGTATTTTCATATATTTCAGAAGTTTAATCGTGGTTAGGTAGGAGTATACGTTATATTGTCTCTTTTCTAAATCTCTGAACTATGATATAATTCCAACATGGAGAAACACAACAATTTTTGTAAATACACAGACTTATCATTGCAGTATTGCGTGTAAAACCAATTTATGGAGAAAAACTGTAAAATGTTTTTACCCGGGATGTTCGAACAAGCCACCTCCTCTGCTTAAATAAGATACGATTCTACTTATCACGCATGCGCATATTAATATGTAATTAATCTGTGGTAATCTGAACACATTCGGTAAAAACCAGGCTAGATTGGTTTCAAAGAAACATTAAACAATTCATATAAAAACTTAATTCAAAGTGTGCAACCAGCAGAATAGTATTAACTAGATGCCCTCACAGACAAAAGGATTTCTGCACCGTTTGGTGTTTATTTACAAGATTTTCAGAGAATAAAGAAAAGCTTCATTTTACAACATTTTGTATAGCCATATGTATCCAACCTTTATCTCTGAAATGGATATTGTTGGAAATACAGGAGATATATCTCCCTTCAGTAAATTTGGCATTTGCCATTAGCACATTTAAAACTGATTGAATAAATCACCAATCAGCTATAATTACTATTATGCTTTTCAATTTTGTGGGGTTTTCAAAGTGCCAGAATTTGTGATAGATATACATAAAAGCATATGATAAAAAATAGGGGATAAAAATATCTTTGCAAAATCGTAAAATATAAAAAGAAAAGCACGGACGGTTGTAATGCTTACGCAGAAATCCAAATACTAATTTTTCACTTCTCCAACATTTGCTGCAAGTCCTTGTATACACTGTGAAAGTTGCTCACTAATTCGGACGGATATTCCATTAAGGCACTGTCTGTTTCTAGGCCCAGTCTTATGGCACCACAGTAGCTGCAGAATGATATACCAAGTCCTTCATTACCTGTCTGGGGTGGCCAGAATATGATAAATTCGACCTCGTGTTCAGTGATTGATACGGTTTGTTCGGAAGCATTTAATATTGACGCAATAGCGGATGTTTTGTTTACGAAGTGATAAACAAAAGCTTTTGCGATGTATTGTGGGAGAAAATAAGAGCTTATCTTCCAACCAATGTAATTACTGAATGGCTCGCCTGATACTTTGAAAACGTGTGTTCGCTGGTGAACTTCTTGTATCGCTTCGAATATGTTGTTTGTTGCCGTGGGTAGCTTCAACGGGATTGTCGCCACTTGGTTTTCGAAAGATTTTGCTTCTTGACCCGAAGCACGGATGTCAACGGGTATCAAAATCAAAAAATCGCTGGGGATTTCCATCGTATGTTGCTGAAAATATCTGTTTAACGACACTGTCAAACATCCAAGAAGAACATCGGCTACAGTTACATTGAAGCGATTCTTGACGTCTTTGACGAGCGACAATTCGATTGAATCCGACCAAACAACGCGTTTTACTCCTGTGACGTCGTCACAGTGAAGGGCATGCTTATCACTCTGTTGCATTATCATTTTTAAGTAACGCAACGGGAGAAACAGCGTTCCCATAAAAAACAACAATTTTCTTTGTTTTTCCGAGAATTTTCTCACTGTCTTTTGATAACAAATTTTGCCGTCTGATAGCCGATACAGTAGATAGTGCGCTAATGCCGAGCCGTCTGCAATGGCGTGCGACAATCTGATATGCAGAGCTGTCTTGATTACACCACCGTCGAGAAAGGGTAGAACGATCATTTCCCAGGGTGACTTGTTGTCGCAAAGTATGTTATCATTAAAGGCCTGGTTACACCGTTTACTAACCAAGTCCTGAACATCCTTTTCGCTTTTGATGAGAATATCAAACGGTTTATACACGTGATCGTTGATGTTAAATTTACCTTCATCTTCAACCCAATAATAATTTATATAGCCTGAAATTACGTGCTGGGTAGCCTTAGAGTATGAACCTTTGTCTTTTCCGTTTTTCGTATCGGCTAAAGACAGAAGAACTTTTCTCTTTAACGCCTCGATGTTAATCTCACCGGCCAGTATCAAGACACCGTTAATGACGAATCGATTTTTTTCGCTGTCCAACATCCATAATATGTCTTCGCTGTTGAATACCGTCGCATTATAAAAAACTTGATAAGTTTTCGCTTCAATTTGACGTGCTAATGTGACGACAAGCAAAATCGGAAGTGTTGGCAATAAGACGACAACCAGAAACAGCCACAAGGACAATGTTGATACCAAATTTACGAGTTCTTTCATTTCTGGCATCTGGCTTCTGTATTTTCAAAACTTTAACGTAAATTTCACCATTGAATCAAAGCCGGTTCTCATACGTTGCAAATTTCAGTTTCATTTATATATCTACAAGAGAAATTCCGCACTTAATAAATTAATGTCATGATGTTTGGGTTCAGTATTCTTTTATTTTGCTACCAAATACATTTTTAATTATAACACAATTTAAAGGAGCTGCGACATGAATCACGTGATTTCTGTATTTTTGTTTACTTCTTCCTCGGCAGCCGTAGTGTTATCAATAAACAAAATTAAATAAGGCCTTGCAGCTAGAAGTTATACAAAAAAAGAAGGATGGTGTTTCAGAGCACAAAAAAACGAAAGATAAAGAAAACGAAAGAAGCGGCTAGAGGGTATGTCGAAATTTGTGGAGGAGAATGTTAGCTATAAAACCATTAAAGAAAGTCGTGCAAGTAATCCCATTGGTGATACAGACTGAAAACAGAAATTAGGTTTATGTGCTCCTCCACAATTTTTGACCCTAGATCCGCCGCAGTTTTCAAGACGTTTGAAAAATTTTGAAATTTTTGTACAAATTGGTGTCAAATTGTTGATTTCTATGTTAAAACGAGTAACAATTTCTATTATTATTTCAATAAAGCTAATTTATTATGAAAAATAAGAATTCTGCTGTTTATATATATAGCTTTTTTTATTCTCTTATCTTTGTCCTCGCCTCAAATCGAATTTTGGTGCTGCATCATAAGTCATAAGATCACGTGATCCGTGTCGTAGCTCCTTTAAAAACACACGACTTTTTTTCATAACGTTTAACGTAATATAAATGTGAAGAAACCAGGTGTTTTCATTCAATTCGCAATATTATTAAATTTTTAAACACCAGTTGTGAACTGTGTTCTTTAAATTAAAATTTTGTTTCAATGTTTAACCATGGCATTTCTTATCCAGCACGTCTGCTGTTTGTCAGAAAGTGGAAAGGAAATTATTAAATTCTATTGGACCATAAATACATCTTTACAGAGGTGTAGCTAGAGCTCAGTCAAAAGTTGTGGAGGAGTGTTTACTTATTTAAAGTAGAAAAGGAAAGCGTACAAGTTACCTAATTGATACTTAAGACCGAAAAGAAAGATCATTGTTTTTTTAGTGACCCTGTATACGCTTATGAATCATATCTGTCAGAACATTAACCGCAACAACACAGGAAATTCTGTGTCATAATGTTATTTGTTTTACTACTTATATTGACGCAAGCAAATACTTTCTACGCATTTCAGTAAGCAGAATCACTGACAATTTAGTCCATTCGTTGTAGGATGAAGAGGAATGGGAATAAGTCCATGTTCACACGTTTTGGATTGAGAGCGCTCCGGAGGGATTTCTGTTCCAGGTTACCATGGTGTCCAAACAGTATACAGCACAATCCGGAATGCGAAACGAAATTATTCCACTCCGATGTAGAAAAAGGAATGATTTCTCTCCGGAGCGTGAACTCACCATAGTTCATTAGAGAATTCCCTGGTCTGGAAGTCTATTGTTATGACTATGGACACATCAATTCGCGAAAGAAACAAGTGAAGATGGCGGACAGTCGATATTTTATGCAACCTTTGTTTATGCATGACACTAATTCGACTCCATTTCTCCGTTTCATGCTCTTTTAGGAAATTTTAACCAGAAATTTTAAAAACGAACACAAATTTTTGCAAGAGGAAAGTATTGGATCAAGCTGGAAAGAAAACTTCAGAATGTCAGAGATAGTTAGAGCTGTTCCTGCAGATGTTTCTTTACTTTCTTCTTATGCGAAGCAAACATGTGTGGACAGGCTAATGCGGAACACCGCCTGTTAAGTGTGGACACCACAATCCGGAATGTTTGCATTCCGCCATGAAAACCAATGCGAAACGTGTGAGTATGATCTAAGGGTTATCTCAAATCATCATATGGGACCTCTATAAACATTGGCGATTACCGAAATCATTTGGGGTTCGAATTGCCACGTGCTCAAATGTGTGGGACGGAGGAAATGTGACGTCATCTCATGACGTCAGTAAACGACACCGCCAGTGAAGAAACTGATCAGTTGAACCAGTTAATTTTACAGTTCACTATTCAATATTTGAAAACAATGAAAAAATGTTATTGTCAACTTTTTCAGGCTAAGGGGAATGAGAAAGAAGAAATAGACCAATTCACAAAAACACAAAAAATCACGCGATACAAGTCGCTGCCGATTTACAATTGTTCTTTACCAAACAAACAAACAAACAAACAAACAAACAAACAAACAAACAAACAAACAAACTTCTTCGACTAACAGACGATTTCAGACCATGAAAACTTCATGGTGTAAACCTTGTTAAATTTGTTTGGGACAGTGAGCACGAGGTCTGAAATTGTTAGGTAAAACACACTCTAACTATAAAGGAGTAACATTTGCTGTTCTACAGTGGAATCTCTGCAAAGCGAAATTCGTTCTGAGATATAAGTCTTCCGCTTTATATAGTTTATCGGTTTTGTAGAAAGGTTCTTTACACAGGTGTAGCTAGAGCTCATCAAAGTTTGTGGAGGAGAGTGTAGTCATTTAAAAGTTTGTGGAGGAGAGTGTAGTCATTTAAAGTGGAACAGGAAGCGTGCAAGTAATTTAATCGACATTTTAGACTGAAAAGAAATATCATATCACTGGACGTTTTTTGGACTGAGCCTAAATACGCCTATGCTTTATAAGAGTAGTTCTTTGCCACGAAGAGCTGATAAAATCTCACTCAAACTCAATTATCATAAGATATAGTTGCTTTGCATAAAAGGTAAATAAAAAAAATTCCCCAGTTATTATCTTTAGAATCTCGATTGTCTAAAATTTGTTACACCAGGAATGATGGTTTATGGTAAGCAAAAGGCAGGCTTGTCTGCACGAAGTGTTGGGAGCTAGCCTCGATCTGAAAAGAAAACGTGATTAGAAAATTCATACTATTAATGGGGGTTACGTCACGAATCACATGATCTTACGACTCAATTAGAGGCCAGAGATGCGATAGTATCTTTTTTGCTTGTTTTTTTGTTGTTGTTATATCAAACATTCATTTACAACAACAAAAACGAAATGAAAAATATAAGAAAAAAAAGTAAATATACAAAGAGAAGAGAGAAAAACAACAAAAGAATTAAATCCATTTATGTCGCCTCTACGAATAGGGAGACATTAAATCGACACGAGGTTTTCAAGAGCTTGATAACTGCATTAAAATTATACTGGTTAAAACAAGATTCCACCGGAAGCGAATTAGTACCATAAATTTCGTCACCTAGTCCACTTCAACTAAGTGGTGAAACAGGATCAATAAGACCTGTTGTCGCCATTTAGAAGAACTTACCTAAGTGAGTATCGAAAACAATTTCTCGATTGCGTAACTAAATTTTGGTTAAAGTACATCCGTATCCTTTACACCATATAGAAATAAAAAAAAAATGCTAAGTGGTGAACGGAAGAAACATTTTAATTTTCACCAAATACCAACGACGAAATTGAACAAGTGTTGTATCGCAATTTGCCGATATGAAGTAACGTGTAAATAAGAGACCGTTTACATGAGACCCGAAGTGAAGTCAAACCGCTTTGAAAAATTTCCTGGGTTCTAAAAACAGGTAGCTGTATAGCTACAGTTTTACGACTTGTCGTTCTCTTTATAAATAAATTCACTTCGCACACACAAGAGTAGTAGACAGCCTCCCTCTGCTCTGGTTGTGGTGCGGCAGCTTCTGTACTTTTAAAAATTGTTTGGTGTCTTGGTATCCGACAGTTTCTTGTGTAACTGAGACGACCTGAGACCATCTGTAAAAATCTACGCACCATATTTTCTAAACCACGTCGGCCGATTTGGGGATTTTCGGAGTACATGAGAATCCTCTCTCTTATCGCCTTTTCTCCACTCACGAATTTATTCGTGCAAACAGATTTTTCAACATCAAATTTTCTGTGTTTATGTAATGGCTTTTAATGCGCATGCGTCGATGTATTTGGCAAGTGGAAAATGGGCTTAGCAAAAATCTGCGGGAAGTTATAGTCGGCAGTCGAAAAAATGATGTTTTGCAGGCATTAATTGGAGCGAATGGCTGTCAGTTTCAAATTTCGTGTACTTTTAGAGGACTAACTTGCCTTCCAAGTATCAATGTATTGCGAAAGAATCGTGTAATTTAGATCTTGTCACGTGGCCAAATTTTCGTCTTAAAACGACTGAAAACTGAAACGGCATGGCTGGATCAAAGTTGACTTGTGTTAAGTAGTTGGATTCTGAGTTTATAAAAACACAATTCAATCAACAAACTACTTGACAAAAAGATCCTTAATAGTGTTTTTTTTTATATTCGGTATTATACATCTCGAATAACATAATGCTGTTTTAGTTGTCGAAAGTTTGTTGCTGATGATGGTCAAAAATATGACACTGCGCGATGGAGTTTTAATTGAACTTCTTCATTTCCAAGTATCATTTTATTTTGAAACTTTACATTTTCACGAAAGATTGTTAGCTTTCGCCATCTTATTTTGTTTATCAAACAGAAGATTTCAAAAAAATCGTGTTGAAAACAATGACTTCATGTAACTTTCAATGTATTCACAGCCGCGTAATTTCTTTCGGCCTGTACTGTATAATACCAAATAAGGTGGTAAGGTGATTTTTTACACCTTTTCGGTTGAAAGTCTTTTATTTGTTTGAAAGAACGAGGCATGACGTAACCATCTTCTTATACTAATACTAAATCTTGCTTTTTTCTTACCTAACTTTGAAAGAAAGAACTTTAGGTAAAATATCTCGGGAAGTTCGTCAATGGATGTTTATTTTTTCCGTATTAGTATAGGGAGAATCTCCCATTAGGAGAATCTCTAGCTCCATCTTACGGGGTTTTATTACTTCGTGGAGTTTTTGTACCTTAAGGAAGACATCATAAAGCCGCACGGAGGAGAAGGCAATGCAATGGTTTTTGCGTTCGAAAGTTCATCAAATTTTTTAAACGTTCATTTCTTTAAACGAAAAATGAAGACGATGTGTGTAAAAGTATTTGTTTTTGTTTTAATTTTTTTATCCAACGCTTTAAGTTTAGTATTAAAGAATAACAACATTGATCGGTGTCAGTAACTATTCTATCCGAGAGATAATCGATGTAGACCTGTTATTATTCGTATTATCAGTTCATCATTTTCTACCGATGTGTATTTTTTAATGTGTTTGAATGTGTTTGAATGTGTTTGTAGCTTTTTCGTATCAGTTAGTTTTGACTACTATACCGAAATGTGTAGCTAGCAGTTTATTTGGTATTTCATTGTAGTATGTGGATTGTTATTATTAAGGTTCCGCTTTAGGGAAACGAAGGTAGCGAGATCATTGTTTTGATAGTGTTTGATTGATATCCTTTTGTTTTAGATTAGAAAATTGAATAGTATAGATGAATGTTATACAAGAAGGAATGTGTAAATCATGGTTATATACATATTTACATGGTTTTTGTATCATGATGTACAAGTGGAGTTTTGGGTTTTGACTTTCCACAATTCATAGCAGAATAAAGATTTGAAAGATTAAAACGTCTCAGAAGGTATTGTTTTTATTAGATAATAGGGAAATTTGAAAGTATTTTCTTATATGTCAGAAGTTTAACCGTGGTAAGGTAGGAGTATACATTGGTTAGGTAGGAGTATACGTCGTATTGTCTCTTTTCCAAATCTCTGAACATCAGAATTTTAGCTTTTAGATTAACTGTACAACTTTAGAAATCTCTAAATAGGCCAAATAGCACTAAAAAATAGGGATAATAGCATTCTTTGAATGATCGATCCAAAATATTTGTGTTAAATATGATATAATTCCAACATGGAGAAACACAACAATTTTTTTTATATACACATCATGGCAGTATTCCGTGTAAAAACAATTTATGGAGAAAACTGTAAAATTCTTTACACGCTACACTTGTCTTCTTATACTAATACTAAATCTTGCTTTTTTCTTACCTAACTTTTAAAGAAAGAACGTTAGGTAAAATTTCTCGGGAAGTTCGTCATGGATGTTTGTTTTTCCGTATTAGTATAGGGAGAATCTCCCATTAGGAGAATCTCTAGCTCCATCTTACGGGTTTTTATGACTTCATGGATTGTTGTGCCTAAAGGAAGACATCGTAAAGCCACACAGAGGAGAACGCAATGCAATGTTTTTTTGCGTTCGAAAGTTCATCAAATTTTCTCAACGTTCATTTCTTAATGAGAATGAAGACGCTGTGTGTATAATTTTTTATTTTTGTTTTAATTTTTTTATTCAACGCTTTAAGTTCAGTAATAAAGAATAACAACATTGATAAGTATCAGTAACTATTCTATCCGAGAGATAGTCGATGTAGACCTGTTAAGTGTTATCAGTTTATCATTTTCTACCGTGTCTATTTTTTTGATGTGTTTGAACGTAGCTTTTTCGTATCAGTTAGTTTTGACTAATATACCGAAATGTGTAGCTAGCAGTTTATTTGGTATTTCATTGTAGTATGTGGATTGTTATTATTAAGGTAAACGAAGGTAGCAAGATCATTATCATATTGTCTTGATAGTATTTGAATGATACCTTTTTTAGATTATAAAATTGAATAGTATAAATGATTGTAATGCAAGAAGAGAGTGATTACATACATATTTACATGGTTTTTGTATCATGATGCACAAATGGAGTTTTGGGTTTTGACATTTCCACAATTCATAGCAGAATAAAGAATTGAAAGATAAAAACGTCTGAGAAGGTATTGTTTTTGTTAGCTTTAGTTAATAGGGAAATTTGAAGGTATTTTCTTATATATCAGACGTTGTATCGTGGTTAGGTAGGAGTATCCATTGGTTAGGTAGTATACGTTGTATTGTCTCTTTTCTAAATCTTTTAGTTCAACTGTACAACTTTAGAAATCTCTAAATAGCCCAAATAATAGCACTGAAATATAGGGATAATAGCATTCTTTGAATGATTGATCCAAAATATTTGTGTTAAATATGATATAATTCCAACATGGAGAAACACAACAATTTTTGTATATACACAGACTTATCATGGCAGTATTGCGTGTAAAAATCAATTTATGGAGAACTGTAAAATGTTTTTACACGCTACACTAGTAATCTCCTAATCCCAAAACAAAATAACAAAGTTTTTACAACAAACTATTGTGATACCACTCAGGTAAACATGTAATTTATTTGGGATATATGGTATGCCAACGACACTCAAGGAATCATTTCTATACCCATAGGCAGATCTAGAACTTAGGCCAAAATTTATGGAGAAAAGTTACGGTATTTAGAGTATAAAAGAAAAAACTTGCCAATATAGCCATATCAACTCTTAACGATGAAAAGAAATCTGACGTTGTACTCTCCTCCACTTTTTTTACTAATACTACTAAAATGTCAGAAATTTTCGCGAATCAAGTGAATTAGAAGATTTCGCGAGAATTAATTTTCGCGAATTGACCGTAGTGAAAGATTTCGCGAGAACTTATTTTCGTGTATGAGCAAAAATCAAAAAAACATTTTGACCATTTATTGCCACATTAATTTGTTTATATTTGGAATTGACCAGTATAAGACGATAGATGGTTAACGTTCAACATATCTTTAACTAATATGAACCTTTAACAAATTACAATTACCCCTCATTGAAGTTATCAAAAATACTTCCATCACTATCAGGAGAATAAATCATCTTTTTCTTGGGAGAATTTATTTTCGCGAATCGAAGAAAAACATTTTCCCGGGAAAATTGCTAACATTAAAGTCTGAATCTACCGCTGTTATAGACGAATTTTTAATGTTTTCATGACGTTAATAGGAAGGTTTTAAGGCCGGTCTTCACTTGAGCACGCGCTGGAAGCGCCCGGGGGATCTATTGTTATGCAAATGAGATGTTGCGTCATATTCCGTTCGCCAGCGACCAAAATATGTTCGCCAGGGAGTAGAACTCCGGTCTACTCCCGATCGCACAAGTTTCAAACGCTCCAATAATATTCGTCGAAAACAATAACAAAACATTACACAAACTCAACAATAACAAAACATTACACAAACTCAAAACAATAGATCGCCCGACTGGCCTTTAGCAACTACGACGACAACGGAAACGTGATTGAAACAAAACACTTGTTTTCCATGTGGATTTCGTTGAGAAAGATTGTCTACTTCAAATTCTACTATTGGGAAATCTTTGTTAGCTAATTACATCATTAGCAGAATTTGCACGTTCTACACTCGCAACGTGAAATATTGTGTTTAGAAGTCGTTCTGACAACAAAGACGCGAGAATATTAATAAATTTGGTTTCACATTTGGTTTTCATCTGACCTACTACGTTTCTTGTTTTTTTCTCAATTTCTCAATCACATGTTTAGTTATATCAAGGAAGTTCTTCAAACTTTCATTGCTTTGCCTTGCTTTATTAATATTCGCAAGAGATTTTTTTTGGTGCGTATTGAAAGAAATTTTATTTCGTTATCATAATGTCTCCTCAGAGAACAAAACAATCGAGAGGTGGTACTGTGTAAAGAAAATTAAAATACGTGCGAGCATGCGTGCACATACGTTAAGAAACAATGTGAGCATTTGTAAACAATACATCACCTTATAAATCTATGCGTACCTATTTCCGCGTGGATAAATTTTCGAAATTTCGTATTTTTTTACATATCAGTTGAAACATGATTTTGTGATCGTATACCACACAAGTTTAGATATGCGATTAGTTAGCGTGAAATGGAAGAAAACCTAAAAACTTCTCATACCTTGGCAAAAGGCACTAATACGCGGTTTCTGATTGTTAGCATTTTTGATAACAAACAGCTTGTGAAGAAAGAAGATTTAATTTGGAATAAAAGTGACGCGCCATCTTGTTCTCTTGGAATACTAACCACGTAAATACTCGGTCGCCACTTATATCTGGCGGAAAGTGTTTGCCGCCACATATAACTGGCGGCCTCTAGTTATAAGTGGCGGGAGGTTTATACCGTTAGATATAAGTGGGCGGAGCTAAAGAATGTCCTATATGGACCACCGTAGATTCCCATACAAAGAGTACTACTTAAAAGTGATCATGGTGTATGGTAAGATGGAAAAGGAGACTTTGCTTAGGTCATCGAACAACATGGAGCGATGTGTAGAGTAATCAGAGCACTGCAATAGATAATGATCTGTGCATTCGATGGCGTTGGATCCACACAAACAAAATGGATCAATGGTTTCTTGAAAATCATGCTAATAATACCTCAGCTGGCTAGAAAACGTAAATGAACAAATAAATCATACTATCGCCATGACGTGGCCCCTTTTAAAAGTATCATGGACCAGGGCTGGCCCATGGTTTTTGTCTTCTTTATTGGGCAATATTTTTCGTTTCGTTAAACATCTTTTCCATTTTCACCTGTTTCCTGTTTTCGGTTCACGGCTAATAGTTTGGATTTCTCTTCGTTCTGCTTTTTAACCATTTCACTCCATACAGCGAGGTTTTTCCTAAAAAAAATACAAGAAATATGAATACCTCTCTGTAGAACGGTCGTTTAAACCAATTAACAGTCACAGCTCTAATATCAAATTTCAAAACAAAATTTGCAGATTGAAAAAGTTGAAAATCATTTTGGTCACTGGAAATATACCTGATGGTATTTTTTTTCATGCACTGCGCATGCTTATAGTAGATTTTTTCCCTTCCGCAGAAAATTTACTTGAGTGGAAATGCGCCTTGAAGGATGACCGCCGGCTGGATCAGTAGAACGCAGTTTTCGAACAAGAAGAATAGACCAGATGTGTTTTCCTTCTTTCCAAGCACGGTTAAAAGTAATAACTAGTTCTGTAATAATTATAAGCTAGCCTTGAATTATTCGGTGCAACCTTCTAGTCTTCGTTAAATAGTCTGTAAATAGTCCGTTCTTTCATCAACAAGAAAGAAAAATTTATAGTACGGTTCTATAAAGTTAGTTCATATGAGGAAGATTAATTTTTTTCTCAAATGAGGGGAGCAGAGAGAGAGAGAGAGAGAGAAACAAGAATTCTGCATAAATAACTAAAGACAAAACATGAAATTATACTTGGCGCCGTCAAGTAACGGTTTACATCCAGGTATAAGATCGGACAGTAACTGATAACCAGGAATGCAGATACCAACCAAGAAACCAACCTGTACATAAACAAAACACGGGATTAATAATATTTGGTAGTTACAAATATTTGTAGTTTTTACGGTAGCAACGAAAGCGAATACCGTATTAAAACACCCTTGGACAAAAACAGCGAATCTAAAAAAAACTAGGAAACTGAGGTTTTGGGACTGGAAGTTCATTCAAAAGAAGATCAGAGTTGGGTGAATTTAGTAACCTTATGGAGGACCTATCGGAAACGATGAGTATTTTCAAGGCCACGGGGGTACGCCCATGGTGTTTCACAGACCAATAAGTAAAGCCTTACTTGGTGATTAGGGAGTTTATCGGCCGTATTGCGATCCATCATCGGAACAGGAACACGCCCTAGAGCTTTCTCTTCATCGCCCTATGTACAAAACACACGTTATCATCAGTTCATTGATTATTGATAAAACGGATTTCAAAAGATAGTCGACGATTAATCTCTGTTTATACGGTCAAACCTCTCTATAGAGGACACCTCATTATAATGGACACTTTTTGCAGGAACGAATTCTCCAATTTCAACTTAACTTGTCCAAATATCTACTTAACGGAATCATCCGTTTGTCTGTACTTTCATCGTTGAAAAAAATATAAAATAAGAAATATTTATCTTACTTGAGCATAAAATTCTTGAAAAATAACTTTGACAGTTTCATATTGGATTTTCCATGGTTTGGCACATGCTGATAAATCACATGCTGTCATTGTTAGTGCACGTAACATCCTCCTAAATTCAGGAAAAAAAAGTCAGAATTTCGAAGGTTTGTTTTGATGAAACTGCTTCTCATACTTCCTGGAAAACAGTGTTTATATAATGTGGCATTGCATATACGTCAACTACGGAGCAATTTATCCTGTATAAATATTCGACTATTTCCCGTCTAGGTATAACCAACAGTAATCTCATTTTATGCAAACCCAACATTTGAATACTAAAATCTGCGAAAAAACACGAAAAGTATAACCCAATTTTTACATTTCAATTTCCAATTTTTTTCGATGTAGCGTGAATGACCAACGCAAACTGGCAAAAAAACCCCAAAAACCGCTTCATAAACAGATATTAGCACAGATGAATGTCGAGTTTACCACCAATAGGCTCATCCAATACATAACAAAAGAAAGTCATTATCAAGAAAACAAATCTTTTTATCAATGTATTTGTCACGAAATCCTGTCTACATTAAAGCCAAGTCTTTGGGACATTTTTTGATAAAATAGGTTTATATAACCAACACGGTGCAAAACACTAACGCGGATAAGGTTCACTGTACATCGTTGTAAATTCAAGTAATGAAAAACACCTTCTCAGTGGGCAAAATTTTCAAAATGTCTCTGTGGAGGAGTGTTCTTTTATTGAAACAACAGGCAGTATTGCTTGTCATTCCTATAGAAAACGCTTCTCCTCACAGACTTTTTGAAGAACTTGCCCAGAGTTCTATTTTCGTGAATTTAGGGGAACCTGGGTGGGTCATATGTATCAATTTCTTTACGTACATTCCCGCGATTCTCTGTTTTACACTCTGTTCAAATGCTACGAAGTTGAAGGTGCATTGTGCGGAGGGTAAACACACGCTATATACGTGACTATATACGTGTCTATATGTTCCAAAAAACTGATAAAATCGAAAATGCAGTCGCCATTTTAGAACCGCTACTAGCTAACAGAGAATCAGAAAATGTGAGGTCTTACTTGTGTTCGTCATTCTTCCAATCAAAAGCTTTCTTCTTTATGATGATTTCCAACTTAGCTTTGTTGCCAAAAAAGGAAGCCAAATCAGTGGACAGGATGCAATCTTTAATGAGACCAAGTACTTGTTTGTATTCGGTCGAACTCAAATGGGAAAAAATGTTGTGGCCTTCGTGCTAGAAGAAGAAAAAGAAAAAGAAAGTATAACCAAAAAATATATCAAATGATCAAATAAGTTTTTCATTAATTCTTCAGTAGCTCCTGCACCATTGCAAGAACAGCTGCCCCGTTTGAAATAACAATTCGTTCAAATCTTGGGTTAAGACATAACACTGTGTGAGGAGGTTGGTGATGTCGTTATTTGACCCAATGCAAAAGCCTTTTGTTTTGAGTAATGAAATAAAAATGCTTTCGTACTTGTAAAATAGTGATGGTTTGGTTGAAATGATGGTGTTCCAATGTCGAGGTGGTATAAACAGCTGCCAAAGGAGTGGATTCCACTTTCATCCATTCGTTATTTTTTCCTCGATGGTCCAAGTCATGGCATAGGCAAGCCACATACAAGGCAACAGCCTAAATAGAGAAAATAGAGTGAAGTAGAGAGAATGTTATTCGTATGTCTTTTTTTTTATCTTTAAGGTACCTTACCTTACCGGGTAAGAAAATCAGAGTAAAAAATGTCGGGGAAAAATTAAGTTTGGGAAAATCACCCAAGTTGCCAGCAGTGGGAATGTTCAGAAAAGAAATTTCCTGTTTACTTTAAGTTTCACAAAGACTAGCAGATGGAATTTTTTAACTTTTAAGCGTTCTTTACTCTCTTCTTCTGTAAACAGGTACAGGTAATTTTTGTTGAGCAATCATTTCAACTCATGTGCAACTGTAAGCATTGTGTTAATTAACACCTAAACCACCCCCTTTCCCACCTTCAAGAGATATACAAAACGTTAAGCATACAGCTTCAGTACATGCCACAACTAATATGCCATCTTACTCGAATTTTTTTTCACGAATTTCGCTATTTTGTCATACTCTCCTAACAAACCTTGATTTAATAACCTGCATTCAGTATCCCAATAAATTTTTTTCCTACTGAATGTATCATTTTTGAACTAACCTCCAGTCCTGTTATCAGCCCCTTTGAGTGTTTCACAACGCAATACATGCAATGTGCCACCGTGAATGCGTGCGACCAGTTGTGGTAAGGCACACGACGATAGTTCTTTCGTACGGTTAATGTAAATCGTGTTAATTCTTCCAAATCAAATCGACTTAAGAGAAATCCATAAGAGAAATAAGGTCTCCAATACACATAATTTTCCACCAGAGCACATGATGCGCATAACATGAATTAACATCAAATGCCTGTAAACTCTTTCCTCATCACAGTTGAGAGGTATCGTAACGCTGTCTAGGATGCTAGGTGGTGGACCTGTGCATCTATCTATCTCCAAGTTGCTTGATCACAGAAGGAGTCATTTCTTCTCTTCATAGATTTCATTAAGAAGAGAGATACTTTACCAGATACCATAAAAAAATTTCCAGCTTATTGACTATGTAGCTTAATATCATTAGTTATTACCATCTAAACTTTCAAAGACGCGCTCACAACCAAGCCTTAATCTTGTTGATCTGTACATGAAGAGAAAGGATGAATAACGAAAGAAATTACTTGTCTGTTTGGAATAATTCATGGAAAAGTGACACAGCAAGATTCGCCATCTCGATATTTTCTAAATCGAATATGTTTAATTCAAATCTAAACAAACGAACAAAATCAATTAACCAATGAATATCAGTTTTGAGATAACAAAACCATCAAAACTTAGAAAGGAGAAAATTCAGGTAGTTACCGCCGTGCTTCAGTGATATGTCTTGACACGTCACAATTTTTGACGGCCTGTAATTCAGTTTCTGTGCACATGCTATGATAAGACAAGACCTCCAATGCAACCTGAAAAGATTGTATGTGCAGCTATTTGGAAGAACGCATGAAATTCTATTTGCACTGTTCAATCAAGTAGTAAAAAAAGAAGAGAAGAGAAAAGGAGTACAACATGTCCCAGTGGGCAAAATCTTCAAAAAACACTACGAGGAGGAGTTTTTTCTATAGGAATGGCAAGCAATTACGCCTGCTCTTTCAATAAAAAAAACACTCTTCCACAGAGACATTTTGAAGATTTTGCCCACTGGTGTGCACAAGACATAAAGAGTTCCGACTCACTTTATACTTCTGCTCTGACCTTCTGATTTTGTCGTAAAGCTGAATATAGAAAAGATAATAAACAATACAGAGCTTTCATTAACAACAACAGTACAGAAGCCAATTTCTTCTCGGCTCTGGATGCTTTTAAATGATACACCGCAATACCCGTCACACCACAAATTGCCATGCAAGCATATTTGAAAAGTGTCCCTTTAATTTGATAAGTTACCTTAAAAACACAAATATATAACGATTGACAAACCTTGGCGTGATGCAATGCCAGTCCACAGTATACAGCAAACGTTTGAAAGGCTTTTTCATCAGCGGCAGTGAAGACGCCTTGTTTTTTGTTAACCATCTGTACAACACCAATGAGACTAACAATAAATGATAATTTCAGAAAAATATTTTTACGATATGATAGTGGAACCAACCACAAGAGTCCTTTCAAACAGCAGATAGCAATTCATAACGATGTGGTACAAAAGCATAATTTTTTTATTCAAACTGAATAGCCGTTTTTATGCTGACATCTAAAATTCGTCTTGACGAAAATATCTATCCGTCCGACGATAATATTTATCCGTCAGTGTAAACTGTTGTTATCAAAAATTTTGAGCTAAAATTTATCCGGCTACTTTTCGTCCGTCCAAGACGAGTTTTACCTTAAATACATCTTGCAAACAAATAAAAAATCGGCTATGTGATCAAAGTGAGTGCAAAATAAACTGTCCAGACCACGGAACTTTTTAATGGCACCATGTTAACATAGGAAAATGAATTAAATGTCACTTACTTTCCTCTGATGAATATGGGCATGCATAAAAGTGTTTCGGTTCGATACCCAGTCTGCACATCAATGTCTCTAAATTAAAAATAAAAAAAAGAATTTAGCAGAACCTTATGCAGGGTATCATGGTCTACTTGGATCCAATGAATTTTTGACAATGATTGCTTTTCACTTACAAGTTCTTTCACAGATGTTTGTACGAGTCAATGGAACTCAAAAAAAAGTGAAAGTGTCTTTTTTAGTGAAACAGACGGCTCATTTTTTCTGGTCGTATTCCTTTCACTCTTAAATCATTTCCACCCTCCTCCACACTCTCCTTTGCATTATCCCACGTATTCGTAAGCATTAGGCGGGTACACTTGCCAGTAAATCTAGCATTGCATAATCACTTACCGATTAAACCTTGGATCCTCATAAGCTTTTTTGATATTCAATGTTTCACCAGTCGTGGCTACATGACCAGCGACACCTTTTGACTTTGGGAATCTAAAACAATCACCAGGTAAAAACATGATCATTCTTGCAGCATGTAGCATACCACACAGAAAGTAGCAGGAAAATGAATGGTCATTCGAATTCGATTTTGTCAAAAGCAACCTTGAAGCATGATACAATATGTAGCAAAGTTTTGTTCGGCCCATAAAATTACGAATGGAACGCCGAAAAAAAAAACTAATCCGGAAGGGAAGAAAACATGATACCTGATCTCTTGCTGCAATTTTGTTTCCAGACCTGTACCAATATCAAATATTCGAGCATATAGTTCGTCTGTTTTGCTGTCAACCAGAAATAAAGAAGTGCGGTCGGCATCAACGAGTGTTTGGGCAAAATTCTAGCATGAAAGATCAAGAAACTAGATTCTAAAATGATTAGCAGAGGAAAACAGAAAAAAATATCGAGAGAGAGAGAGAGAGAGAGAGAGAGAGAGAGAGAGAGAGAGAGAGAGAGAGAGAGAGAGAGAGAGAGAGAGAGAGAGAGAGAGAGAGAGAGAGAGAGAGAGAGAGAGAGAGAGAGAGAGAGAGAGAGAGAGAGAGAGAGAGAGAGAGAGAGAGAGTTAACATCAGTTTTTGACGTTAAATGTATATTGAAGAACTTAAACGTACCATTATCTTCATGATAACTGTATCCATGCTGACAATGTCTTGAAATATTGATCTATACAAATTCAAATATATTCATTAATTGCCATAGAGAAGGCAGTTAAGAGAGATTAAAAAAACGTTGGGTTGACTTACTTAGTAACGTTCAAAAGGAATTCATTCAGTTTTCTTTGTTTATGCATAATGTGATACATCTGATGTTAAAAACAAAATGGTACGTTAAAACAAACACACAAAACAATAAACAAACGAACAAAACAAAATAATGAAGCATGGTATAGGAGAAACTGTTATGAAATTACTGATCAATTATCCATGTGGAAAGTTTCTTTTTCCACTGTGCACTTTCCAACTCGATGAAACAAAATAATTTGAAGATAAGGATTTCGTTTAGGAAATCAGAAGATATCCGAGGCTGCACAATAAACGTTGGTTTGATTTGAAAGGATTCATGTTCATTTATTCATCATTATCTAGATGTCTATCTAACGGATTAGTATCTTGCCAATTTGTGGTCAAAACTTTGTTATTCAGGCCTGGGATAAACAAGGTTATTATTACATCACATTGTTCTTTCAAGCAAAACAAGAAAAGTTTTTAAGAAATCAATCCATTAGATACACACACCTTTGTAATGAATATTCTTTGTTCCTTATTCGGTGTGAAAATTCAAAATCAACACTTGACAATTGACGAAGACTGATAGAATTCGTCATAATTTCAAGGGATTTGTGATGTCAAGCCAATGTACCCGAGAATGCTTTGCATGACACAAAATTTTGTTGCCAGATAAGGTATTTCCAGTTTACATTTCCAGTAGCAGTAAACGTTTTACAAAATCCTTGTCAAAATACAACTTTGGATTTCTAACTCAAATGTTAACGCTAGCAATGATCATCCACTATCAACATTATTCAAACAGGACCCAGTGGACAAATTCTTCAAAAAGTCTATGAGTGTTTTCTATAGGAATGGCAAGCAATATCGCCTGCTGCTTCAATAAAAAAACACTCCTCCACAGAGACTTTTTGAAGATTTTGCCCACTGGGGAAAATCAATTCCAATAGAAAACACACCTCAGCATAATGAAGGACAATACCACCCCATGCTAAATAGCTGTTGACAACCTAGTAAAGAAATTGTAGTGGTACTGACAACTTGTCATAACTTAATTAACACATTCAAATATTTGAATACAGATTTGGGAATAAAAATACTGCTTTACTGGCATTTCAATAATAATGTCCCATACCTGGTTATCTATATCATTAAAAGGTGGAACAGACATGCCTTTTGTGAGTTCAACCACACCTAAAAAAAAGAATAGAAACAAAGAATCTTTAAAGTTGTATGGAAGTGGTATCATCTTTGGGTGTATTTACAGGGGATCGGATCCAAACAGATCAGTACCTAAACGTGGTTCAGATTGAACCTGGTGGTTCCAATCACACTTGGATCTGCTACCCTTACCCCTATGGGATCAATTTGGAATCCATTTGGTCTTGTTTAGAAAAGGAAAAGGTCCAGTGTTAGTAAGTGGGATCGGATATAAACCAGTACATATTGAAAATGAGATGAAAACATTTCCATTACAAGATATTTCTGGATATGGTATCCGTAGTCTTTAGTGTCAAAAGTTATTAAAAGTTACTGTTTCAATTTTCGATTTGATATTAAACGCAATTAATCGGATCGTGTAATCGAATTATTTTTTCAAAATGAATGAAGTTGGACTGATGAAAAGACTGCTTTACTGCATTCATATGGATCCTATCCCTTGTAAAAGCAATTTTTTTCAGATCCTATCCCCTGTAACTGACCTCCACTCAATGATTTCAAATTTAAAATTGCCATTAGGATCTGATCCATGTTAACCTTCTCTTAGATGATAAAAAAAACAAAAACACACCTATTAAGCTTCCATCTGCTGTGATAACAGGCAAACAAAGGACACTACTGGCTTGAGCATCTAAAAAAAAATCATTATTTACAAAATAGGACTCGTCTTAAGTGAACCCTGATTAGGATTGGAGTTAGGGTTGTACAGTCAACTTAATTTTTTATTTTATTTTACTTAAAAGGGAGAATTAACGGTTTTTAATGTTTAAATAAATTTATACTTTTATACTTGAGTTTGGTTTTAAATGTTGATGACAGAAAAAAAAGAATATCTCCAGACAAGGAAATGAATGAATTTTTAAGAAAAAGTTGAAATACTTTGCAAACATTCTGGCATTTCCCACAGATGCAAAGACTTTGACCGAGGGTAACTGCTGAGAAGTATTAAAATAATAGAAACGGTATTATGAAAGTAGAAAAAAATCTTACCTTTTATTCCAATCCCTTCTGGAAAACGATCATCCTAAAAATAATTAAATTATATTTTTAAGTACATGGTAACCAGGATTAACAAATAAAAATAAAGTTTCTTTCAGGCTGTATGTGGTGTGGTGTGCTGTGGTGTGCTGTGTGTGTGTGTGTGTGTGTGTGTGTGTGTGTGTGTGTGTGTGTGTGTGTGTGTGTGTGTGTGTGTGTGTGTGTGTGTGTGTGTGTGTGTGTGTGGGGGGGGGGGGGGGGGAGGAGGGGGTAACCAAAGCATTAAATTTGTTCATCCTTCTCAAGACAGAGAATTACCAACCCTTTCAATACTTGACAGCATAACAGTTTCTTTGGTGGATGCAACATAACTAGATATCGTTGAGCCCTCCTTAATGATTACCAAATTTATCGCTTTGCTGATAAAAAAAGAAAAGAAAAAAATTTGTAGCATTTTGGTATAACTTTGGTTTATGAACATATAAATTAATTGGGACAAAAGAACAAAGTGTGGCCAGTGCATGCAATTTTTTGCCCTTACATATTTCCCTTATTTCTTTTCCAAGCATTGGTCCATAGAATTTAATATACCAACTTTATTTAAGTCTATTGGCACAAGAATTGCAATTTAGATCACAAAAAATGACTGACAAATTGCATAGGCCTCATTTGAACTAAATGGTCACACTGATAAAGAAGAACAAAGAATGATCCTGTCGAAGTCTCCTGACATATAAAACTTAGTAGCAGGGTACGAATTAGGAAAGAAAAATAGCTTCGCAAAAATAAGAACTAAGAGGGGATTTGTACTAGGTAAATAATCTACGCAAATTGACTTTTCTAGCAGCTAATGTTCCTGTGCTGAAGTGAATCTTATTTTGCTGATGATAACTTCACATATTTCTTGTTTAGCTAGTATAAAGAAAGCTTCACAGAAACTTAGAAACACTTCACATTTTGCCAAGTGTGAGCCGCTTGTATTATCAAGTACCAGATTACCAGGTCATAAGGAAAAGAGATTATTAGCATTAGAACTTCTTTCAGTGAGATAAAGATTTTGGATGACAAAATGTAAATAAACTAACTTTGACTGCGGAATATACTGCCAGATTCTCTGAAATAAAGAGCATTAAAATTTAGTTTTATAGTTCCTGACAAAAATCGTGAACAAACATTAAACAAACATTGTAGGTGACTCAATGTCATCAGATTGATAAATCCGATCAGGAATTCTGAAGTCGACAACACAGTTTATTGCAAACATCTGGAAAATGTCTACACCATACAAAAAAACTTCATACACACAAACTTAAACTACCAATATTTTCTAACATTTCAATGTAAAATAATAAATGTTGAAAATGGATTCCTTGATTTTTCTATAGACAATAGAATACCTTTCCATCACTATCTGATAAGTACAGGTTGTGTCCTGTCGCATTCACAGCTAAAATAATAAAAAAAATAATCAGAGTCACAGAAAAGCTATTTCACAAATAAGCAGATTAAAAGTTAACTTTGGGTCCATTTTTTTCATGCACAGAATCAGTTTTTTTCCCAACTCTTATTTCCTTTCATTTCTTTCAGACACTGGAAGCAAAGAAAATCTGATCTTAACATTCGAATTTCATAGCAGAAGGTATGGGAGAGTTTGGGGAGTTGGAAGTACAATTTGTTACCAGTCAAAAGTCTGTTCTTCTAAAAACAGAATTTTTCCTATTTTTTTCAAAATTTTCATAAGGTTTTGAAGCAAAGCTAAGTCTAGCATTTTGTAAGATTAACATAATATATTCCTGGAAACTTCATGATATATGTAAACAAATATTGGTGATCACAAATTATTAATTAAAAGAAGACTCTAAATTTGAAAAGTAATTACGCATAAAAATCAAAAACCATTATTATCCATAACAGAATTCACGTTGAAAAGACATTTTTTATTTACTGAGTCAGTAGACGTCTACTGTAAATATGCCGATTTCAATAGAATTTGACACTTCAGTCTATATTAAAGTATTTTGAGTAAAAAGATCCTTCTGATGGCTTGAAAGAAATGACTTTAACAGACTACCCATGTTGATATTGTTCAGTTTCCACCAAATCTTTTCAACATTTCAACTTATTTCGCTTTTCCTGTATTTTTAGTCTGAATTGATTGTTTGTCCCTTTGAAACTTGTATATACATTTGAAATAAATCATTCTCTGCAGGGACCATAAATCAAAATTAAAATTGTGGTATGGAACTGTGACTATGTATTCAAAATCAAAATTCAATGGTTACAAACTGAACAGCAGTGGTGTTTAAATAGAACGTTTCTTCATAATTGTATTTGTGGACACTTTTTGTGCACTAAAGTAATATCATTATCGATTTAAGTTTTTTACCAACATCGTATCAGATTTTCCTTCCATTCCATGTATGGCATTCATGGTTGTTTTCTTGCTTTGATTTTTTAAAGACTAATATTTAATGAAAAATGTTCTTACAAACTCATTAAGATTACAAGACTACATATTAAAAAGGAGCGACGTATGTATGAAGTGATGCTTCTTCTTTTTCTTCTTTTTTTTTTAAGAGATAATGCATTCGACGAAAGTTCAACAACACAAAATCAGTATCAAAGACTTTTCACATGGTGGTTTGCAAAATGTTTGAAGAATAAAATTCCAAATATTCATTTAAAAAAATAAAAACTATTTAATTTAAACGACAAAATATCTTTATTTTTTACTGAAATAAGCTTTAAAAAACGAGTTTTTGTAAACAATATCTATCTATATACAGCACAGATGTTTGTCTCTGTTGTATATCATTATATTACAAATAAACAACCCAAAATCCGCAATCCGCAATCCTGTATCTCTGAAATCTGAAAACAGCAAAAAACTGTTAGATAGGTAGATAGATAGATAATGTGTAAACCAAACGTATAAATCAAATTAAATAATTACTAAATTATATAATTATATAATTATTTTATAATTATTCAATTATATAATTATATAATTATTTTATAATTATTATTTTATTAAATAAGTAATGTGATTAATAGTTATATACCAGAAGCACAGCAATCCACAAGTTGATTCAATATCCCACCACGAACATCGCCATGAATCGAATGCACTTCGGCAATGAAATTTTCCATGAAATACTGACGTTCAACAGTGGAAGTGTTCTAAGAAAGAAATAGAAAATAATTGTCGTTGAACTTTCCATGGGTTTAATAAACTGTTCCTTTGTTGAATTAAAATAGTCTGTAAAAAAAACAGCTACAGGAAAATGTTGACATAAATTGCATATTATTAGACCATAAGCTAAAATTATGCTTTCAGTGTAATTGGAGCTCAGAATAAAGGAATAATGATCTTAAGTCTCCATGAAATGTCCTCCCATAATGCATTGTATGAGTACTGAACAGCAGCAGATCTAGGGTGAGGCAAAAAAAGTGGATGCCTTCTACCTACTTTCTTTTCTACTCTACATGACTTAACTCTATCCCATAAATTTTGCCTAAGCTCTAGATCAACCCTATGCTAAAAAAAGTTGTCTCGTCTTGAGAATCATTTGTCTAAACTTATGAACTTTTGGACAGATAAAGAGATACCTTTTCTAGATTGAATTAGAGGTGGAGATTGTGTAAGAATGTGATAAAAAGCCTTTTCATAACAGGATATCCAATTTTACAAAGAAGAAGAAAAAACACAAAAGAATAATCCAAAGCAAACCCTGTTGTATGTTTTCGTGAGACACGTAGTTATGTTCATAGTAGGCATCTTCACTTCTTACAGAGCAATTCAAACAGTATAAGAATTGTTGTATTTTTTTTATTTTGTTTTCATGATTTTCTTCTTCTTTTGTGCTTTAGATTGGCAATATCAATTTTAACAATAAAAATCCACGGAAACTACTATTTGGGCAGGTGTTTAAATATCAGAATGAAAGATACAGTTACCATTACTCTCAAAAACAGGATAGACTTGTTTTTGTAACATCATTTTGAAATATCAGCTTTTAACACTCACACGCAAAGTTTAAAATTTAGATTTACCACAGAATTATCAATCAAACAAACTGAAGTATGTCCTCTGGAGATCAAAAAAATTAAGATGGAGTTCTTCTAATAAAATGTTTTCAAAAAAATTTAGACAATCCTGAAAACCGTGAAAATAAAAGGTTATTTTTCCACTCTTTGTATTTATTATGATCAAGAAGTATTTCTTCAGCTACTGATTTATACATTTGAAATTTACGTAATCATTTACACCACAAACCAAAACTCAAGTGCATTTCCAGTAAAAATCAATTGCAACAGGAAATCTGATAGTAATTCTCTTTTCTTCGTATTCCCATCAAACTGGTGATTCATTAACTGGAGCTAATTATCATACTTCACAAGTAATGTTTAAGCTGCTGTCCATAAATGGTTTGTTAATAATAAGAAATATAAGAAATATAAGAAAACATTGAAACAACTATTACCGTTCAATTATCCAAAATTGAAAGATGGTTAAAGGAAGCGTATAAGGTGAGGAATTGTGGTGAAAACCATACCACTATTTAGAAAAACATGTTGCAAACCACGCTACTTTTATCAGTGAGAAAAACAAAATTTATGGACAGAATGAATGAACGATGGTTCAATGCATACTTTCTTTTAAAGCTTAATGTTACAGTATACGTTTCATACATCTAACAAATCGAAAAAAGTTATTTTTTAGCAATCTCTCTAAAAAACTCTTTAAATGGTAAAGATATTTTCTTATTTTTTTACTGGAAAGTGATTTATTTCCGAAAACGTTCTTCTCATTATTTGATCAAGATTTTCTTAGATTGATCTTTCCCATTTTTGGAATGAATAATTTAAATGATTTTCTATTTCTGTTTACAATAGTATCACCAGTCAAAGTGTTGCCCTTCATTATGAGCATGCTTGAGTTGTGATCTTTTGCAAAACTTTTAAAACGCTTTTTCACAATGTTATTTTTTTAGTGAAGTCCTTTAATGAACTAAACAAAATCTGGGGGAGAGACTGCTTCCATGTTCCACTTCTTTTTTCTTCTTTGCGAAAGTTGAATTATACTCAAGATATTATGTCATAAAGTAAGAGATTGAATGAAAAAATGCACTTTTCAAAGAAAGTTAAATAACTTGGAAACAAGGCTTTTAGAAGAAATAATTAAAAAACAAGTTCTAAAAAGGGAGACATTAGCACTGGAGACTAAGTGGTTTTGTAAAAGAGGTTGCTTTTATGCGTTTTTATGTGTTTTTTCAATGTCTTCTATCTTTTTACTTTTAAAGAATTTCCAAATAAGTTTTATATTATTTGATAGCTAATAAAAATACTTTCCAATGATATAAGATTAAGAAAATGTCAGTTTTTTACTGTTATAAAAAAATCAAAACGTATACTGTATCCTTAAACTCAATGATAGTTTTATATATTTCAAGCGTGAGAGGAGTGCTTATTTATCTACTGTTAATCACTACAGCATCAAAGTATTTCAAGTTTAGCTGAAAGTTATTCAAAAAAGTTAAAAGTAAGTTATACCAACTTGTTAAAAAGTTTATATTTTAGGCATTTAGCCATTTCGTGTTTAGAAGCTTAGCAATTCAAAAGACCAAAAGCCATTGCATTGTTTTGTTGTTGTTAAAGATGAGGGAAAACAAAATCTCCCTGCAAACAGTCACTACCTGCAAAAAGCCACTAACAAGTGGGTATTTTGAAGTTTATCTGCAAATCTGACGTCAAGTTTTCATCAGCGTTCATTCTTTAATTCTTTTTCAATTACAAAGATTACAAAGAGCTCACATAAAAATGAAACTTAGATCAATTAGCCAAACAATGTTTTAATGGAATTGCCATCCTATTTTTGTACTGCATTCAAACGGAGAAGAAATAGCCTCAATGCTTTTCAAATCAGTAGGAAATCAGCAGGGCATTCATTCCAAACTTTGCTCTCAACTCTCGTACGTTTGCGAAAGGTCTACAATGCAGACACTTTTATACCTTTTGTTGGGCCTCATCCCAAAAGAAGTAGTGCAGAATATTGCAGTGAGGGGGAGTTGGGTGGCCAATCAACATGTTTGATAAAGTGAGTATTCAATCTCTGCTTCAAAACCTCTTGCACTTATTTTGAGCGATGGATAGGAGCACCACATTAAAATATAATAAGCATTCCACCCTCCTACCCCTACACTCAGTAGGTGGTTTTCAAAGGGAAGTTTAAAAGAGGAAATACAGTATTTTGGGAAGACATACTACGTTTCAAAACTGAGATGAATAAGAAGCAGAACAGAATGTTTTTTTGTTTTAGTTGCAGAATAAATTAAAATTTTTGTGCTTTATATCATTAAAGAATCCAACGGAAAAAACAACAACAACAAAATTTCATGACTGGCAACACTAATAATAATATGAATGCCAAGAAAACATCATTAAAAATTATTTGACACATGCAAATTTTGCATTTCTTGAAATTATTGTTGAAACCTGAAATATAGCCGATATAAGTACGATATGAACGTACCTTTTAACAGCAGAGACTCAACAAAACCCAAATCAAAACGACAAAGGCTATAAAAACAGTAACATACCTCAAATTTCATTGGCAAAAATGTTAAACGATTTTTTTTCTCAGACAAATAAGACGAGTCATTGCCACCATTTTTATCAATCATTTTAAAATTCTGAGATAACTAGTAACTACGAAAGAAAATTTGTAGTTTTAAAAGAAAGCTTTTTCACTGTCTAGTGTTAAAAATGAAAAATATTCCATTTGAAGCCAAAATAAAAGCAAGACAGCTGTGTTTTTGAAATCAAATATCGCAAATTATCAGCCACAATGAGAACAAAAACAGCTGATTACAATCTATCCTTGTGAAAATAAAAATCTATGCAATCCAAAATAAGTGGGGTTGTTTTTGGAGAGCAACAATAGAGTTCTTGTAAATGATAACCTCATTCTTAATAATATAGAATTTTGAACCATCAAAACAAATGCAACAACACTATCGTAAAACTAACAGGGCAGACATTTAGGTAATAACGTTTTTAAATTTAGATGGACTGTAATAACCCTCCGAGGTAATTAACAAGAGAAACTGCACGGTTTTTACATGGAGCAACCAAAATGCATTTTATCTTTAGACATAAATAAACATTATCCCTAGCTCACGTCAGTCACATTCTTTCTATTGTACAGGGATTTTATAGGGAACATATTATCAAGTACAATGCACATCTGATGAATACAATTACGACCATAATCATGATTTTTCTTCCTACTAAAGTCTCAGTTTTTAGATTATAAACGTGGATTATTACACTTTGCTGTTCCGTGAATAATCAAAAATGTTTAGTTCACCTTCATCAAATTGAATATTCAGCCTGAGACCTGTCCAAAAATGTAAACCTTCCAACTCAGAAAAAAACCCGTTTTGATAAGCTGCTAATACATTGAAGATAGAAGAAATATTTTTTTCAATACTTTTTATAATTCATGCTTTAGTTTGTCAAGATATTATTGCACTAGGCAAGGCGAATTTGGCCAATTTTCTAGGGTTAAGTTTGTCTGCAAATAAAGCTTGATATGAATGACCAAAATTGTCCCAAGTGCATTCAATTCTTTATCAAGTTTTAAGGAATAGGAAATGTAAAAAATTGTTTATTGGCACAAGGAGTGAAAGACAATGAAAAACAATGTTTTAAAAAACAGGTGAGCACAAACCCTCCATTTTGCAGCAGGTGGTAAGCCACAACCTACAAAAATAGAAGGAAATAACCAATAAAACAACGAAAAATGATTAGAGGGGGGAAATGCCGAATTTCCAGCCTTGGATGATGTGAAGATGTGAAGAACAGGTCTATTTGTATTGAGAAAACAGACATTTAAAAGTTTTTACTTCTAACAAAGCTCTTCATAAGTGCTAGCTTACATCGCCAGGTAAAATAATCTTTATCTTATCTTAGATATACCATCCCACCATCCCAACCCCACAAAAAAATGGGTGCAAATTTATTCTTTGTGACAGTGTACCATGATGATTTGGGTAACAACCATATTTCTCGCCACTTCTCTTTAAGCCAAAATAACGTGTTTATTCACATTAAAACTTCTGAGTTTCTGAATTCATAAACCTTTCCCTGAACTGTAATTTTCGCAATTTGTATCGAATGGACACTATAATTCAGTTCAAGCTAACACCCTGCAAATAGTGACTCATAAATGCTTTCAAAACAACTCACCATCAAAACTGACAATTGATAAGCGCTCTTGGAATTTCTCAAATGTTTTCATATCCAACCAGTTTTCAAGTTCATCACGTGTGACATAATCGCGAATATAAGAGTCCATTAAGCCAGGACTTGATTTCAAGAACTCATAAATAATAGCAGGATCCAACTGGCTCAAGTCTGGAATGTAAAAAATCGAACACCAAATTCGTTGAAGTCATTCTGGGAGAAGAAATCTCAATACAAAAAGGTTGTTGTCAATAATTCAACATTGAAAAAAAAGAGGGGAAAACTCTCGCTCAGAAGAAACCCATAAGAAAGTTGTGCCAAAGACATCTCAGTTATAAGTGTTACATCAGCATCGATCTTAAACATAATATTTGTACTTTCTTATAAAACTTCCAATTCTTTTTTATGCAAATTCACTTTATTGATTGTTACTAGTAATCTCATGGTTTCGAGTACAATTAAACGATTATTCACGAGGAAAATTACACGTTTTATCCTTGTTACGGGTGATTAATTGAAACATTCCGATTACTAGGTAATCATCATAGAAAGTGTGTTTGAAACCAAGTTTTTGCAGGAGACGTCAACAATATACAGAAGCAAAATAGAGTGAAACACTGCAATATTTGCAAATTTTACTCACCTTCCAGAAACACTTGTGAATCAAACCTATTTAGTTTGACTGGTGGTGAAAAAACATTTTCTTTCACATGGAATTCTTGTAACGGTGTTCGGAATGGCCCTTGATTGAAAGCAAGTGAAAGGTCTGGATCGGTATTGAATTGAAAAGCATTAACGACACTGAATTCCTTCTGTTTCGCCTTTTTATCAGACTTTTTGGTACGAAGAGATACTGCAGACGAATTGCTCGACAGTGGTGGTAAACGCCTGCCACCTACTTGCTTTTGAGGATTGGACATTGTGTAACAACTACATCATCACTCCCAAACCATCTTTACAAAAGTCTAGAACATAGACATCATGTAAAAAAGGAGAAACATGTTACATGAAATCTTTCGAGAAATTTCAAAAATCGACAAAAGTAAAAATTATACAGCCAATACACTTTCAAACACTTTTACAGTTAATTACATTTCCCACATTTAATGTGTAAACTTATGATAGGAAACTCAAAAAATTTCCACATAAAAATAATTTTTCAGGTAATAACAAGGAAAAACTTTTATGAATGCTCACTTAGCTTTACCCTATCTGCTGGTTTTTTTTAAAGCTAATAATTCATTTTTTTTTTTCTTCTTCAGAATACAAAAAAATTCAAGTTGAAATCCAAGTGATTAATTATTAATATTAATAAAAAGAATTAAACAATAACAAGGGATACAGCTGCATTTTTTTTCCATCATAGAACTTTGCTATCTGTCTGTGCTATCTAACAAGAAACATTCCACTTTTGCAACAATTCTCACCACTTACTTATGGAAACGTATAGGTTTTTAAGGAGTTTAGGCTTAACTTTTGTGAATGCTGTTTTGCTCTATTCTTGAGCTTTTCGGTATTGTTGATGTGAATTCTTGTATGGCTTAAAGCCAAAAGCTATATATAATAAAAACCTTGAAAAGCTTTAGGAAAATCGGAAAACAACATACTGATACTGTTATTGAGCTGGATTATCTTTCTTGAGACCAAAAAAAAAATTCACACTTGATTCAAAGACTAAAAAGAATAATAAACATGCTTTATTAAAGTTTCATTCACAACACACACTCAAACATTGCAGTATGACTAATTTTGCAGACAGGTGTTTGTAGAACAAAACAAAACTTCTCAGCTCCATTGTTTTCCATGAAAACCTTTTATTGACGTGTTAAAATTCATTCCTTCTTAACAGACTAGGGTGGGAGCACACAAAGAAAACAGTTTGTATGTTTGGCCAAAACTTGGGACATGTGAAAGGCATCGCTCGGAATGAGTCAACAATGACTTTAGGGCAAGTAGTATAAAGGTCCACAATGACCAGAGTCAACAATGACTCAATGAAGTCAACTCGACAATGAGCATGACAGGCACGGTCAAAAATGACCAAGAAGCTCAAGTCAACAACAATGACATACTGTGGACAGACCTAGAAGCCTGATGAACAATGACCAAGGCTTAACTAAACGAAGTCTTAATGCGAACAAATGCATAAACTTTCAGCCTGTATTCTTTTTGAAATCAAAACACATGTGAATTCCATGACAAAATACTTTATTAAACAAAGAACATACATAAACATGGAATATAACATAGAACATATTTGTATTTCAAAAATTTCTATCAAATAAAACTGGAGAAATCAAGCAAACATTTTTAAAAAAACAATTAGTCACAGGAAATAATTTCTTGTCTAATTTGTTTAAATTAGGAGTTTAAATAAAAATTTGAGTAAACATGTTTTACAGTGTTAAATATTTCACACGTGTATTTATGACTACTGGAAGAGCCACTGGAAAACAAAATCTGTTCACTTCATAATGAGCAGTAGTACTGAGCATAGGTTCTTTAAACCACTCGTAAAATAATCAGTGGTTAATGTGGCAAAACATTGAAGGCAAAGTTTACGACACAAAACATAAACATGTCCACTTTAAAACATTCTAGGAACACTGTACAGGCAGGCTTGGTTAACCTCCTTTTATATAGTTATAGGAATATCAAAACACAAAATAAAATCGAAAGGGATTGTGATTATTCATAAAGTCGTGTATAATAAATGTACAGCTCAAATACCTCTTTCTTTTTAGATCTATTTACAAAAATAAACGTTTCAAATTTTACAAAATGTTTTCTACTTTTTTGTTATTGGTTTCTTTTCTTTTTCATTAGGTCCATCATAGCTTTTCGATCGAATTTGACCTCTTCTTTGTATTCTTTCACTTCAATTCTCTTTGTACTTTGGAGTCGTTTAAATCTTTCCTTCCTCTGTGCCTCTGTCAAAGAATTCGGGTCAACAGGCAACCGAATAACACCAATCGGCAGGTGATATCGGGTGATGTATGAAGATCCATCCTGGTTAATTACACGCACTTTGTATTGCAACGGATACTTCTCTTTCTTTGGACGATGCAAACTAAAGTGGTAGTAGTAGTTAGTAATTTATTCACCTTCAGTGATACAATTACAATGTAACTGATATAAAAGAAAAACACATGGTTGGAAACCACCCCAATACATCTTTCACAAATTTCTGTTTAAAGATGCTTTTGTCTAGTAAGTAGGTCCAGCCTCATTTTAGATATCAAAATTGTCTCTAATCATTCTACTGGGAGTTTTAGTAATAGAGATAATTACTAAGTGATAAAGTTAAAACATTATTGAAAGAATAAATTTCATAAAAACGAGGTTGGATGTACTAGGGTCAAAACATGGTGTTTAAACAGAAACTCGGGAAAGGTGTATAGGAAATATAAGTGGGTTGGCCACTGCAAAAGAGAAAAACAACAATAAAGAAACAAACAAAAAAAAACCTGTAATATTTTACTTTATTGATAACAGAAAATTGATTCAGATTGAACATGACAGTGGAAAGATATTAGCTATTGGAATTGGAAATGACACAATATTCAAGGAGGTTTGCTTGAGTTAAGTAAACAAACATTATATGAAAAGACAAGATGTTAATTTTGGATAAGAATTTACTGTAAATTCTGTTTTGTAAGGAAATTAAGAGGAATTGATCATCTGCAAAAATATACTGTTATATAAAAAATGGTTCTTGCCTTGCTTCGCTAATATATCTGAATTGAGCCTTCAAACCAACATATCGCTATAAAATAAATATTTCTAACTAAGCTTCAAATTTGAAGTAGGTAGTAAGTCCATCAACCCTAAAAGAATACTCATTGGATATCAACATCCAACAATGGTTTTCCCAGGCCATAAACTTAAGAGAACTGCATCCACACAATCTTCAAACCTCCATAACAAATAAAGAATTCTAAAAGAACTGACTGGTGGCCTCTTGGTAGAGCACTCATGCGGGAGGGCAAAGTTCAAATCCTGACCAAGTCAAGCCAGTGACTATAACATCGGTCCACTTTGCTTAGTACTCAGCTTGAGAGTGAAATTGATGTCTAAGGCTGTTGTCTAGCTGTGCTGTTGAAGCAGACCTGCAGCTTTCTTACCACAAATGGGGGCTTTAAAATAGTTTCTAGGACTTCTATACAGGGCCCTCATTGATAACAGTTCGGTTAGAACTAGAGGCTACCTAGGTTAAACATTAATAAAATAAATAAATAAATAAATAAATAAATAAATAAATAAATAAATAAATAAATAAATAAATAAATAAATAAATAAATAAATAAATAAATAAATAAATAAATAAATAAATAAATAAATAAATAAATAAATAAATAAATAAATAATAAAGAAGGCATTGATAACATTATGATAAAATGTATAATTACATACCTGTAATTTGAATGAATTCAAACTTCTCAACATCTCATTTCCTTAAGAAATCAATACTAAAATTCTTTTCTATTTTCTAAGAGATATGAACAAGTTAATCATTCTGAATCTAAAGTGGACATGATGTCTCATGCTTTCAGGTCCGATAGACTAGCATACTTTTTTCTAAACCACACAATAAATGAAGAAACGATACAACCATAAATCTTATAATCCAAGTTAGTGAGTAGTCAATAGTTTTCACAGCTAGCAAACAACAAAAGCAACAGTCAAGCAGCCATATACTTATTTTTTTAAATGTTTGTCGAACAAAAAAATATACTATCGTCCTGTTTTCATCACAAGGTAGTAAGGGAATATCGACATTCGCCACGATTTTAAACAACTCTTTTCCACTATGGTTTAGACTGCCTTCCCCCTTACGGATTCATGTAAATTTCCGTTATACTTTTGCCCAGTCAGTTCAAGATCGCGGGTCTTCAGAATGGAAAGTGAATGGAAAAACAAAAGCAAGGCAGATTTTTTGGCTTATGTGTTTCATACTTTCATTTATATTTTACTTTTGTTAAAGAAAGAATATTTAAAAAAAAATCTTTCTAGTGTGTAGCTAGATGAGATATTTTGGATTTTTATGAAAGATAAGCGGATTCTGGCTAACCCCTCCCCCCCTTAGCGGTCAAAAGGCGTTAAAAAAGGGTCGAATGTCGATGGTCTCTAAAATAGCCATAGCCTACACCATTTCTCGAAACTGATGTACTTTGCAATTTCTGTATGAGCAGTTTCAGTTTCTAAACAATGTAAGCTTAAGACAAGAACAGATGGGTGTAGTTCATATAGCAGATGACCTTTTTTGTGAAAAGATACTTTGTTAAATAATGAAACTATAAAAAAATGTCGGCCAACAGCTATTTTTCAAGTCGTTTTTCAACAGAATAAAAGAGACAACAATGACATTTTATTTAGGCCTTATTCACATTCTTTGGAAAGGATATAAATTATATTAAATTGTTTGCAGAAAACAAAGTTGTTGTTTTGAATGTTTTCCCACCTGATGTGAAATTTGTATGTTTGTTCTGACGGAATATGCAAATGAAAATGAGCTAGCAGAGTGGCAGCTTGAGCCACTCACGTACAGTTGTAATATATCTTTTTGTTCGTTTATAACATCATTATAGTATAAATATAGTATAAGTATTAGTAATAAACCCTAGAGGTCATATCTATCATTCCTACAGACTTTTCATTTTGTCACAAGCAGATCTTGTAATATATAAAACACAGTATATTGCAGAACTTATAAATCGTATAAAGAAAATTTATTGAAACATATTCTATATAAGAAATTAAAAATCTCAGAGTAAAAAACGCGACTGCTAATGCAAGTGTATAAGAAACAAAAAGAAAAACATTCTTTTCACTCTAATATTTATATATTATATACTAGGCTAAAGTAATCATCTAAGCAAAATAAAACAAGAAGATAATACACAATGATGATAAAAACGAAAAGTATAAAATAGAAAATTTTTTTTTTAGCACCAGACAACCGAAAATACAGTTAACTCATTTTAACTGGAATCTCCGTGGGATAGACAAACATTGTTCGAGATATCAAATGTTTGAGTTATTGAGAGTTTTTTTATGAGAGTATTAGTTCAATCAAAGGTGATGTTTAAGGAGTTCAAGTAATTCAAATTATAAATTAAAATGGAAATTAGGAATAATTGTTGCATTCACATATTCTCTAGGAACCCAATGTGGAAACACAATCACTCTAAGTGATAGAAAGAAAGAAATGCACGAAACAACACTATAGAAACGCACAAAAAGAAATACTGGCTGTTGAATTTACAAGCATGTATTATGCATCTACTCGTAGTTAAATATACCTAGATTTTTCAAAAGCATTTGAAAGGGTTGACCACTCAGTTATATTACAAAAAGTAGAGTCATTAGGCATTTCTGGCAAACTATTAAAATGGATCAAATCATTTCTTTTGAAATGGAGGCAGAAAGTTGTTATTATTGATTATCTTTCTGCTCCTGCTGATGTTGTATCAGGTGTGCCTCAAGGAACTGTGCTAGGCCCTGCTCTTTATAACAATGCTTAATGATAAAAGACACAAAATATTTTTAGCACATAATCCTTTGCAGATGACACTTGAACTATTAGCGCTATTAATAAACTTACATGTATTACATGTATTACCAGGTGGATTGAGGGGTTGAGGGATAACTTGTGATTTATTCTGAGTGTTTTAATAACATTTTTCAATAACATATCTCGTTTTGTAATTACTAACTCACTCTGTTTAGCTGCTCTTCTAAAGATTTGCTATCATTCTATATCCTCTTCCTTTTCATACTATTGAAGTCAATTTACAATGTCATTTTCCATTCGCACCTACAATATTGCTGCCAAATATGGAGGCAACCTAATTCTGTGCTCATCAAACGAGTCTCTGTCCTTCAAAACTACGCAATGAGACTCGTGGCTTTTAAACCTCATACTGAGTCTACAAGCAGTCTCTATTCCAAATTTAAAGTACTTAAGTTCTCAGACATATTCATTTACAAAATGTTCTACTTCTCCATTATCTATCTCACAATAAAATGCCTGATGCAATTCAAGCTACTTTCGCCTATAACCCCTTACATGGCAAAACTACTCGTGCATATGAATCTGGCCTGTTAAAACTCCCCCTTGTCAATACAACTAGTTTTGACAAAAATTTGATCAGATACAATCCGCTTTGTTCTTGGAATCACATCCAGTCCCTACTACCTACTAAGCTAACTAATTTCCACAACATTAAAAGTAACCTAAAAATTGCCTCTTAGCTTCTTACTAATTCCATTCCCACTATCCACACTCCTGATCTACTGTTTGTCCTGTGTTTTGTGTAGTCTGGTGCGTCCTGTTCCTTGTCCACCTGTATTTGTCCCAAGGGGTGGCCATTGCCTTTGTCTTAATTTTTGCTAGTAACAATGGTCTCCCTCCTTTAGCATATATATATTTTTTTTATTTTTATTTTTATTTGAAACTTGTAATTTTCTGATCTGATTAAATGTATATATTATGTTATTGGTAAATAAATTGATTGATTCATTTTATTCTTCTTTGGGTGTTGCTTCCCTGGTGCTAAATAGCTCACTATACTATTCTTTGTAAACTTTTTTATCCGCTCTATGTCTTTGATTCTTTGACCTTTTTTGTTATTAATGTTATTTCTTCTTGTTCTTTCCTAACTCCCAAAATGCGTTTCTATCTAAGCCTCCATTTTATTGTAAGTTAGTTTACTGCTTTGTTGAACTTCCTGTTGTATGCTTCTTGCTCTACTACTAAAATGTGTTGATTCAGTGCTTCTTCTCTGCATTCCCGGAAGTAATGACCTGTTCCCCCAAAGGCCTGTAAATGGTTTCAAAGAATGATTCTATGTTTCAACTCGTTCTTTTGCAGGACAATTTTACTTATTATAAAGTTTTGTGTGAGATATATAACTATCACTATTACCTATGTTTGTACATTGCCTCTAGAGAGCGTCAAGTAATTTTAAACAAAATAATAAGAGATAAAATACAAACAGTAAAACACAGACAAAGAAGGTGTTCAGTTTTGACGATGATGATGAAAACTTTTGGCAGGAATAGCTTAATTTCGCAGAACAAAAATATTAAGTCTTTTCCAAAAAACATGTTTTTTAAAATTTTTTAATAAATCATGTGTCTTCATCATATCGGGTAAAGCTGGGAAATTATTCTTGATTTGCCAGCACTCCGACACCTTATGTATGTTGGAATAACGAACGTCAAATAGAATCACGAAGGTCAAAAAGAAAGTACGCAGATGTGAACAAGAATTTTCTTCCAGAACTGTGCAAGGAACACGAGAGACATTGTATATGTGCAGTGCTCTTCAAGTGCTGTAGTAAAGACAAGCGCCTCTGCAGAGTGACAACAAACCGTCCTTGTACGTAAGGCCAACAGGAAAAAAGAAGCTGCGTGACATCGAACATTGCAGATGATTGTCGCTTTTTTTTAACGCTCTCTATTTTGATTAAACAAAGAATTGGGGGGAGAGAAGCACATCATCATCATCAAGTAGTGCACAGGGCAGGAAGGGGAAGAAGAGGCATAATTTGATATAGGTAGCTACTATAGCTAGATAATTATCAAGACATATATTATCAAAACAAAGTATATACATCAAAATGGAATATCATTTTGGAATTAAAACAGAAATAGCTATATTATAATACACGATTACGGAGATAATGCAGCCATTATAGATTTTGATGTTTTACTAGTGGGCATATTTCATACTGTATACTTTCTGCACTTCGACTTTTTGGACTTTTTGGAAAAATACCGGAACTTTTTCATCAATTTTTCCTATTACTGTGTAAGGCAAATCCAGATTGCAACTTTGCCCAGGGTGAACCGTAATCACAATAGAATCCATAATGGCTGCATTATCTCCGAAAACGTGTATAAAAAACGTACTATGATGTTTGAAAGCCCTTGCGTGAATAAAGGAATCGGAGTGATTATAATAGGCTTTGTGTGAATATAGGATTTTGGCACTGACGCCAGAGTATGAAACAATAGGAACTACAAATTTTAAAAGTATTCTGAATATCAGGCAGAACATAAAAAAGAAGATTGATGTATATAACCAATTGTAGCATAAATACAGACGGGGGTGTCAGTTGAATTGAAAAATGAATTTATGAAAAATAAAAGTGTATTTTTATTCTCTTACGTGAACTCATGTTCATGAAAGAGGTGTGTGTGATAAACAGTTTTTATTTCATATATCGTCATCCTATAATATGTCAACAAAACACAAAATATGAAATGAATATGTTTTGTTTTTTTGTTTTTTTTTTTGGGGGGGGAGGGGGGGGGGGGGGGGGGGGGGTTCATGCAAAACTAGAATGAAGAAGTAGAAATAGTTTTTTGTTTAGAAAGAAAATATGGAAAAAATGTTGAACGTAATACGGTTGAAAAACAATATTTATCTAATAGTTTTAAAATTCAAAGATCATAGAAAGCTGCAAACCTGTATCATAAATTCTATTAAATGCTAATGACGTGCAAGTTTTAAAATAAAGTTGTGAGTTAAGTATCCACTGGTGCCCATTGAATTGGTTTTTGACCTGGACACAACATTTAACCTAATACTTGTCTGCCGCAAAACAAAATTGTCCTCCTTTGGTGCGAAAATGACCTATTTTTTTTGCCGATATGGAATGAAAGATTTTCTTAAAATTTAAAGATCAAAGAAAGCTGTCAATACGCATAAATTATCAGTATATTCACAGCTGACATTTAAATTCGATTTAAAACCGATTATCTAATTTATCTACAACACACCAAGTGATGCTTAATTTAACTCCCTTATATCAAGCTAAGAATATAATTTGCTTGTTTTGATACTTATACTTTAGGGTTACTACAAAAACTTTCTTGTTGTTTTCTCCTCACTCTGCCAATTGATCAATTTTATAACTTATAGATCACTGTAATGTCCGTCTAACCAAGACTTAATATCTTGATGAAAACGTTAAATGTTTCAATATCAGTGTACAAAACACACTAACTGAAATAAATGGAAATCTTTAATGCGGTTATATCAAGTTCTCTGCTAATGACCGCTTGTGGTGATATGGCAATACCAATGGGGTAAACATTCTATTGCATCACATCAAAGTTCATAGAATAAGCACGCATATCTAAGCAGCAGATGTTTTTGTTCACATTCACGGTGCACACCATCAGCTGATTTTTTAAATCATTTATATTTTATTTGCTGAAGCATGTGTAAAAGGTTTCCTAATGCAAGTATTGGTGGTCAAGTGACAACATGGGTGTATATACAAAGCTATATAATGCAGATTGAACATCTCAACGCCATCATTATTGTTGTTGATCGCAAAAGTAGTTATTTATTCTATGAATTTGACCAATTTCCATTTCATTATCAACCTTGCTTAATTTTCTCATTAAGGAAAAGAAGGAAGCAGACAAAGCTTTTGACATGCAACGAAAGGTGGCATTTCAATTAATTTTTAACAGTTTTTTAATAATTAACATAGCCAGCTTTCCACTAAAAGCTAATTGACTTTTAAGTAAACGCAAATAAGCAGTATCACTTACTGTCAAGCGAAATAAATTTTATAATAAATTCTACTGTGCATGCGTGTTTTCGATTAAAGTTGATTCACACGAAGAAATTCTCCTAGTGGAAAACCTGAATGATCGTACAAATTATTTTAATCAAAAAAAGTTGCTTCCCACTGAAAAATTGGAAACTTGGCTTTACAAAGCAGGTTGATTTAGTAAAAAGACATTTCGTTTCTAATTTTGGCCGAAAATTACATTTTATATATTTTTATCATTCTAATTTTTAAGTTCTTGCTCAATGAGGATCCATTGTCCACTTGCAAACGCTATTGTGGTAATTCCACAAAAATGGATAAGGGGTGTTATCCTATTATGCAAACGGAAGCAAAGGTAATGATAATTTTAATACTTTTACGTTAATATTTCAGTTGAAACAAAATGTTATTATAAGAGTTGAAAATAGGAATATTGATCAAATAGGTTAAAAGAACAAAATTGATTCCTATATTCACGCCAGCAAAAAATCCTCAATTTCTATATTCAAGCCAGGAAAAAATTCCTCGATTCCTATATTCACGTTGAGTGAAAAATTCCTCAACCCCTATATTCACAAGAAAACCTATATTCACATAATAATTTCATTATTCTTTTCTTTTTTTTCTCTTTTGTTTCCAAGTTTCAAATGCATCTACTCCTGTTATCATTTTTATTAAAAATCAATACATTATCTCATTAATTATTTATGAAACAAAGCCTATAATCAAGGTTGATTCCTATATTCATGCGAACGCTCATATGCCGAAACACATCTGTAGCATTTTGGTCCCTGCAGGAGGTTGGATGGGGGTGATTACTCACCGAAACTAACCAAAGTAAGTAACTTTTACACAAAGTCTATTTTAGTTGGGAAGTCATGTTGTAGTTTGGCTCTTATTGAGGAAAACAAACACCCTGATCAAACATTCCCTAAAATGTGATTTCATATGCTAAAAGACACAAAGGTTCTCCTATGCTGGTTAAAATACTAACTAAGATGCTGTATTATCCTAATAGGGTCCCTATAATGTAGGATCTTATGATCCTGGCACATTTAGTCAGTTATCCCCCCATTGGTGATTGAGAAATCTGTTTATGCTCCCAAATGGTGCAGCTAGGTAGAACTCCATATGGAAACAATAAGACTTCTAAACACACGGGTGGAAAACAGCCCGCTAAATGTCATATCAATGAAAGCGATTCAGATCATGCATGCACTACTCCTACAAAAACCATCCAAAAATTCCAAAAGCGAAGATCATACAAGAGCTCTTGAAAGAAGACTAGGGCTATGACATAATGGTGAAATCCAAAAATTAATAGATTAAGCTAATTCATGAATGTAAATCTTAAAAATGTAAAAAAATGAATTTTATCCTGCTGAAACGATTTGTTAAACAAATCTTCACAATGCTCTTCTTATTTTTTTAAGATCATACACAGCATGATTGTGACTATAAATAATATGACATGAACATTTTAATTTCAGAAACTGATAATTAGAAGTTGAATTTTGAAAACATATACCACAACAATGTTATTGTATAAACCTCTACCATCCATGAAAGCCTTGATGAGTTTTACCAGGCATTTGAGTTATGCATCTTTTTTACAAAAACTTCCAACATACAAGGCCGGTGATATACATTTGAACTTAGATGATAAAAATGGTATAGGTACTATAACTATCGACAATCCACAGAGCAAGAATGCGATTTCTGGATCTATTGCCATCAAGTTAGGTGAAATCATTCATGAACTTAAAGGTTGGACAAAAGGAAAAGCGATTATTTTACATGGATCCGATGATCAGTTTTGTAGTGGAGGAGACCTCAAAAACTTTGTTAAGTATTTGAATACACCAGAGGAAGGTATTTTCATGTGCAAGTACATGCAAGAAATCTTTTTAGAGTTTTCAAAACTTCCATTCGTAACTGTGGCTGCATTACAAGGAAAGACATTGGGAGGTGGTGCAGAGGTAAGCCATCTTTGTAGATATAAGTATTTTTTCTCCTTTATTTGCACGAAGTGTTATTTGCAAGTCTGTGGCAGTTCCATCAATAGCATTTTTTGTAACTGTTCAAATTCAGGCTTAGTTGCAGTTCACTGCCGAAACGATTATCCTGTCCTGCAAAGAACAAGTCAGAAACATGATCAATCATTCTTGGTAACCAGAAATTATTGCAGGTTTACATATGGAACTTTTCAATAGTTTCGAGAGTCAACTGCAACTAAGCCCAAATTCAAAGGGTTCTCGATATGTATATATTGTAAGTCTTCTGAACAATGACGACCGGTGTTAGAAATTTTATGTATACCTTGATTTATGTACTTTTCAGATGGCAAGTGCCTGTGACTACAGGCTGATGGACAAAGATGCAGGTATATTTTTTGTCAAAGCAAGTCAGAAATAAGTGTAAAACATTCCTTTAAGTATACTTTTTGAATTATTTTATAAATCGAAACGTTTCTTTCTCTTCTTGTTAGGTCTCTTCTTGTTAGGACAGATATTCTATCTTTATAAATGCTATATTTTTTTCAGTTAATGAGCATTTATAAAGATTAGGAAGAATTAGGTCATATCGGTTAGAAAACTTCAACATCTCCATGTAACTAATTTCATATACTTTGTGTTTATTTTTTTGCAGCATGAAATTTATGCTTATATTTCTGCCCTCACTTGTTGTAGTTGTTGCTTTTGTGCAGTTAAGAATGGGCGTCACTACTGGATGGGGTGGCTACAGTCGTTTGGTTAAACTAGTTGGCGCACAAAATGGTATGAGGCTACTACTTACTGGAAAAAAGCTAAACACTACAGACGCTTTAGAAATCGGATTTGCAGATGATGTTCTTCCAACTAACCAGGTCAGTTCTGCAGCTATGATAAAAAATAAGAATCGTTATTACTGTTTACCCAGGATAGATCGGAGATCCCTAGAACATTTAGAGCCCCTACCCCCTCCCTCTCTCCAATCAGGCTACAAGCGGATTGATTCACACTATTGTAGTCGCTGGTATGACTCTGCCAGGATTTGAATCTCCTGCTCTGATGGTGAGCTGCACTCCACCAGTCTGTGCAAAAGAGAAAAACTATACCATCTCTTTTACCACCTCTGTTTTTGTATTCTAGGATGTCATCAAAGCATGCAAATTTTGGCTTGAATCCAATAATTTTTTACAAGCTAGGGCTGACTTGATTCAAGATGTTAAAAGAATGACAACAGCAGTAATGACAGAAACAATGAGAGATAGTTTAGATATTGAGAGGTATGTGTGGCGTATTCAGCATTACACAAGTATTTATCTATTGCATTTGCTTATCCGATTTACTCTTCTTCCTCTTTGATGATAGTAGTTATAAATAGATTTTTTCAAAAGCAGGGTCCTTCTTCATTTATTACTATACACAGACATTAAGGAGATACTAAAATAATTCATTTAATAGATTTATTAATCCATATATCTATACATCCACACACCCATTATCTATACATCGTTCTATTAAATGTATTATTTTGTTATCTCCTAAATGTCTGTGTATAGTAATGAATAAAGAAAGAGCCCAAAAGCAACACAATCTTCGTTTGGGAGCTTCTATTTCCATCATCAGTCTTCCATAAAAAAACTGTTTTCTATTTGCCAGCAGATTACATCATAGTAGATTCCAGGAAATGTGTTGGAATGAATTAAACGTATCGAAGTGTTTTTTATGATTAAGTTTTTTTTTTAATAATTTGTACTCTTTTGAGAATGACCACTGGGAATTGCGGTCGAAATATAGTATTAAAATAAATAAAATGAAGCTTCTGGTGATTCTTTTTATTTTAAAAGAACAAGAATTTTTGTACTCTCATCTTCCAAAATTTCTGGACACACTTTCCTTGGTTTCCACATTTGATTATATTACCCTTCTGTAGTTATTTTCTTGTTGTGTTTTAGGTCGGTTTTTGGGAAATATTGGGCGGGCGAATTACAAGAAGAAGCTTTGTCCAGAAAAATACACCATGGCTGACTGCTTACTGGTGAACAAGGCTGATTATTACGAGATGGGTTCTTGAGTTGATGGCGGGAAGATGGGGAACGTATTTACAGTAAGAAAGGTATTTGGAAATATGCTACACTGACATGGAATGCAAGTATATTTGCAAATGAGACGATGCTTGAATAAAACGTTGCACTATCCTTGTTCTTGGTTAATGACTTTCTATCGTCTTGGAATCAAAGTAGACACAGACAATCATAACATAGAATTAGTTACAATTTAGAAAATATACATCTTCGTACGCGACCATCTTTTGTGACCCAATATGTTTTTGTTGTTTTCTCATTCAGTGCCCACTAATCGAAAAGTGTAGTTGAAATCTTGGAAATCTAAAAGGACCACATAATAATAGATGACAGATAACCCATTATAATAACTTACAACTGAGATGACCTGGTGACCCCTTTACCAAATTCTGTATGCAGATCACGAGGTGGGAGTGGGATCGATTCAAGGGCTGAATATCGAGATTAGCTGACCTGGTTTGTTAAGTGATCTTTGTAACAGTATGAAGTGTATGATTCGAAGGGAATGTAGGAAATGAAGTCGTGGTATCTCGCCAAGTTTATATAAAATATTTTCCATAGGAACCAACCCCGGGGGCTAATTATGGACTGGAAACTCAAAATTAATTCTCACTCTTAATTACTTAACTCGGTGGGCACCAAGCTAAAAGGAACATAAAGTTTATCCCACCCAAGCCTAGCCAATCACGAATCACTATTTTGTTGATGTTTATATTTTCTCGAATTTTATATTTATGTGTAAATACGAGTTAAGGATGATTGGAAAATTAACCAGTCGAAATACACAAATTGACATCTGCCATATTGATTTTCCAACTTGACTTCTAGTTTGGATCCAGTTTTCTTTATATCACAAAAACATACGTTTATTATGTCTGCAGAGTATTTGAACTCGGATATGCACTCGTAATTTTATAACTCGGTTAGTTGAAATATAATGTAATTTTTCTGCACAGAATATAGAAGCCATGGTAAAGAAAAAGCCAGGATATATCCTATGGGAACATCCAGTTTGTCGTGGAAGGTAAAATAAGGAACAAAGGGGAAAGCCGTATAAATAGTCCAAACGTCTGTTGTTCAAACCTGATAACTGTTGGTCTCCCTAACTCGAACTAACTTGAAAATGTTTGAATTAACAGGTTCAATGGAAGTTCGAATAGACTTTTTCACAACATCCATCGCCTCGTTTCTCATCTTTATAATTACTCCGCACTAAAGCTTGATAAAAGAACAACGTGAAACATTTTTTCCCTGAGGTATCGTTTCTCTCTGTAAACCACCCAAGCGTCGTTAATGTTCAGGGCGAAAACGAGGCGATGCATGTCACGACGTAATTTATGAAAAGTTCGAATTGAGAGGTTTACAAATACGCGGAATGAGTACTATTTGTATATAGACCTTCTCATGAAAAAAAATGAAAAGCAAGAAATAAATAGCAATGACATTAGCTCCGTTTACAAAAAAAAACACGATATTTCAGGTAAAGATTTTTTCAAGATGTTCTTTTTTATCGGAATTTAATAATTATCAACATTGAAAACGAGGCAATGGATGTTGTGGCGTAATCTATGTAATTTATTTCCTGTAAAAAGATACGTCAAACCCAGTTTCATTCGATAACTGTTCGCGAATCTATGTAATAAAAGAACGTCCTCGGTTTAATTCTTCTTCCCATAAGGCATGCAATGATGGCGTAGCGTTTTTTCTTCCACTCAATAATAACCTGGACCTTTTTTTATTTCTTCACAAAGTTTTTCAATAAACTTTTTTAAGATCAATAAATCAGATGCTAACTAACAAGACTACTTCGCAGCCAGTTTTCAAATTTTTCACAATTCATATCACACACGACAAGTGCATCTATGCAAGCTATGCTTGTACTAAAAAAATATTCATCACTCTCTATAATTATATGACAGGTATTTATACCATATTTATAAATATATCATATCATATGTTAACATATCCACACACACAACTTAATTGCAATCAAACTAATTTCCTCCAATTCTCCTTGATCTACAGTTTGTTAAAAATAATAGCACGTCATCGAATTTTTGGCAATGAGGGGAGACTTACAACAACGTTGAACTTTACCAATATTATCCGTCAAAAATTCGATCAGGATTATTCTTCGGGGACTCCACTCTTTAGAAGAAGAATCATAAAAATCAGTAATATCCAACGTAGTTGTAGATCTTCCCCTTCCGAAGATTCGCGATACATTAGCAGTATGGTTTTATATTTTTTAGCATAAAACAAAAAACGAGTGCATGACGTCAACTTATTCTCCTTCACTCTCCTCCGCGGCTTTAAATTAATTTCTAAAATATATTTAGGAGTGTGTCGTCCATCTAACGAATTGGTATCTTTTCCGCTGAAAGTCTTTTTTTTTTGTCTGACTAGAACGAGACACGACGTAAACATGACCTCGTTTTGACCCCAGACCAAAATAACAAAGTTTTCCCCACAAACTAGTATTGATACCAATCGGTTAGGAGAACAGTATGTTAAGGCTGCTTCCCACTACTAGAGGTAAACTGAGATAAAAATGAGATGTGACAATTTCTAAATCTGTGGGAACTCATATCGTATTTTCAGAATTTGAACACACTTTTGTGTTGTTTCTATAAAATCTTCAAAGATGCCGACAACTGGCTCTTTGAATTCAACAAGAATTTAATTATAATTTAAAATGTTTAAATGTGATGAAACACAATTACAGTGGGAAGACGCTCACTTGCTTACCACAAATCTTGTCTCATTTTTATCTCATTTGTCTATCCCATTTTATCTCTAGTGGTAACCGGCCTTTAATAGACAAACGACAATCCACGAGCACTATGAAAGGTTAGCAATTATAATTTACAAGCCGTTTGACTGTCATTTCCAATATATAGTACAACACAAACATCTAGACGAAGTTATATAAATACGCTACGGTTTCTGTCTTTTATTTTTTTTCCAGACAAAGTTACTATCAAAATTGAGAAGTCTAAATCTGTTATCATATATTAGAGATTGCACACACTTCAAGAGAAAACCTGCGCACGTCTAAAAGTTATAATATTGATGAATTTCGGAGGCTCGTTTCATATTAAATCAACGGTCGGTTTAGAAGTACCGAACGTTTTTAGAAGGTGGCCGACAGGCACGCAATGTCGTTTGAACTGTTTTTGAACGTTATATTGACGTGGTTACAACGTCTGAACGTTATATGGACGTCATTACAACTTCTCGACGACGTCGCTTGCCTGCGCTGACTGGACTGTTAGAAAAGTCCTGAAGCTATAAGATAAAATGCAATCACTTTAGTTGACTAAATCCACCACTGGAATAGAATGCTAAAAAAATAACCTATCACATTAATATAATTCTCTGCCTAACATCAACGTGTTTGTTCCATTTATTTGTTTAGTCCAAACAAGTGTATGCTGGACTTTCTATTTTCTTTCTTCGTGATAAATAAATTACGCTTATGTACATCGACCTATTATTAATATATACACAATAAAAATTCACATCATCATTCACGTCAATTCCTTGTTAAATAAACGTATTCATTAGATGAGGCATCATTTGGAAATGGCTTGAAGTGACGGTGGACGACGTTGTCGTTGCTAAATCATTCACCATCGGCATTTGATACCCATTGCCAAAGCTCGCGTGAGGGCTTCTTAAATTATTTGAATGATCGAGTATTCCGTTCGGAATTCTTGTAAAGGTTCGGAGTTGTGGATTCAAATTATAGTCACTATTGTGTTGGTTTACCATGTTGTGGTGATTGTTGTTGTTGTTGTTGTTGTTGTTGTTGTTGTTGTTATTGACGCTATTCAAAGAATCGGGGTGCGTCGTCATGCTTTCGAAGTAACTCGTCATATTCGCCGTCGAGAAATTTTCGGTGATATCTAAGATGTTAGGAAACTGTGTGGATAAATTTGTTGGAACCGAAAAGTCGGACGAATTGGTTGAAGATTCGGATGATTTTATTGAGGATGTGGCTGAACATAAACAAAAAATAAACAAATAAATAACAAACATGTGAACAAATATAATGTTGAATAAACACAATGCTGGCAAGAGCTTTTAAACAGTGGACAACCTGCTCAGGGTATTTTCCCTTTTCGAAGTTCATCAAAAAGGAAAAAAACCCTTAATACGAAATTAAAACAGTGGGCTATTCTGTAATTTTGTAAAATATCCCAAGACATGTTCGCATTGTTAAAAAAGCAGAGGAAAAGGGTAGCACAGAACCATAACAAGCTCGATCCCAGGACTTCTTCTCTCGGACAATTACGAAGAGATATGAATGTGACCGATATGAATAGATAAAGGAGAGGGAGGGAGGGAGAAGTAACCCTGGGATCGAGTTGGAGGTCAAGAACTACGAAGAAGTATCCAGAATGAGATGCCTACATTTTGATCTTTTCTTTTTAGTAACTTTGCCTTGATTATTTGCTCTTTTGATCTTATTAATTCCACCACCCTCTTCGGCTTTTTTCTGGATCTTCTTCAGCTAAAAAAAGCCAACATGATGATGCAAATTATCAACGATCTTTTTTAGAACACCAACGAAAATTCTATCGCAAACAGAATTATGAATGACAAAATAAAATCAAAACACACCTTGGCCCTTTGGTTTTGGAACCACACCTGTACCACTCGCACACTCAACCCAGTTTCGTTCGATAACTGTTCACGAACCTATGTAATAAAAGAGTCATTGCTTTAACTATTCTTCCCGTCATGCAATGGTGGTGTAACCTTCCTTGAAGTAACGACATTGTGAAGTTCTATTGTTGACATTTTTAACTTAAATTTTCTAACTGTAGGTTATTTTGCATTCACTAAAATCGTATGATGTTAAATAATTACTGTGAATTGGTTGCAGACTTGAGAGAGTGCGTGATGAAAATAGCATATTGAAAAGATCAAACAATGGACAATATATTGTCATAACAGGTTTCCAGGTGGAAGTGAAAGCATGTGTCACAATTTACATGTAACCCATCAGTCAAAATCTTCAAAAAGTCTCTGTGGATGAGTGTTTTTTTATTGAAACAGCATATGAATTGATATTGCTTGCCATTCCTGTAGAAAGCACTCGTCCTCATAGACTTATTGAAGCTTTTGAGTGATGGGTTACATGTAAATTGTCCGTCTGCGTAATTGCTCAGTGGAGTTAGTGGGCCTTTAAACTTGACATTTTGTGTTCAAATGTTTTTCTTCCCTTTTTTGTTCATTTTCTATCTTCTTCTTTTTTAAGTTTGCATAATGTTGAGCAAAACTATCTAGATCATTATGTAGCATAGTTTCATTTACCAGATACATTCACTGTGAAAATGCATCTACAGAAAAGTTGATAATGATTCAATCATATGGCGACAGAAAGGATAAAATCAATGACTTTCTTTTCATTTATTTATTGTAACGATTAACTTTTTTTTATACCTTTCTGCATGGTTTCGGTGTCACTTCAAATGCAGCTTTAAAGTCAGCTCTCTGTTGCGAAGTTAATATTGTTCGAGGGCGTTTACATCCAGAAGACAAGTCTTTGTCATCAAACTTTGGACTGTTTGGGCTAGTTGTGGACATGCTGTCGATTTCGTCACTGCTAAACACTTCAACTACAACGAGAGCAGATGATATGAACAGTTTATGAGAAGAACGTAATAAGAACGATTTGAGGCTCAAAAACAAATCAAATACACCAGAAGAAAACAGCCTAAATATAGGCGTTCTTATACAAAAAATGTTTATAAAAGCTTATGCAACCAAATACTATTTACTAGGATAATGAAAGTTTTTGTGATATTTCTGGAAAACTCCTAACAACAACAACAACAACAACAACAACATCAACAATAATAACAACAACAACAACAACAACAACAATATAGGAAACTCACTGTCTGACTTCTGTTCTGCGACGTTAAAGTCTGCGCTGCAGTATAGTTTATCTTCTTTAAGAATGAATTCGTCTCCCTTTTCCAGCTTGTCACCACATTCATCACATTTAAAACAAATTACATGGTAAACGTTTTGCAGAGCTTTCATCACCAGCTCATTAGGCGAAATGAATTGTTGGCAGCCGGAACATTTGCAACCGTACAATCTGTAACCGTAAAAAAATAATTGAATGTTGTTATATCCCGTTAGGAAAATAAATCTCACAATGCAAACAAAAACTCTTCCTGTTTAATAGTGGAAAGAAGTCAACACAATGCTTAGGAAAAACCTACAAATCCCCAACAAAATTCGCTTTATATGGTTTGCTGTCGACAAACAAACATGGTCGAAATTCGAAAATATTTCTGGCGTTTATTATAAAACGGCTACTGAAAAAGTTTAAAAATCAAAAAAAAGAAAATATCCTACTTTGACATCTTTAAGACATTTTTTTATCGTGTTCACAACATAACTTATAGCAAAAAACTCGCTTCCAGTTCAATCAGATGTTTGTTCACTCAGATATTTGAAACACACAAAAAAACCCGTGAGAAATCTGTATAATATACTAAATACAGCTTACTGTAGCCAACATAAAAAAAGGCGAACATAAAAGAGAAACTTTAATGCTTGCATAAATGTATATGGTTGATATATAGGTGCAAATTTACCTGGGAGAAAAAACATTAATGGCATAATACCATACGTGCAAAAATTGATTAGCATAATTCCAATCTGTTGGAACTGTGAACATGTTAATGTTTTAGCAGTTATTTCCTTATTGTGGAAGAAATCAGAAAGTTCACACTTATTCACCGTGTAAATATAGCTTTAGTGTTAATTTTACACCTCACTGGAAATTTCCAATTTTATCACTCGTATGCCTTCCTGAAAACGTGAATAAATAAATAAATAATGGAAACAAAAATTCCTATGATGGATTCTCTTTCAGAAAACTGCTAATGAAATATACAAGCAGAAGAATCAGGAACCGTTCGTATTTCTGATGTCTTATTGATCCTTTGAGTGAAGAGGGCAAGGTCATGCAAGTGCTACTCAGAATAACAACTTGTCAAGCATCAGTTTTACTGTTACACACTTTTTTTATAATCAACACGAGGCTCAACTGACTTTTCCCAACTAATCAAATAAACTGAGACCAAAAGCTAACTGGAAATAAAAATGAGCGAAAAAGGATATACATGTTTTGCTTGCTCGCTAACAATTATAAAAGTTCCATTGTCTCAAAAGAATCCAGGCTGGCCAATTCTGAGTAAACAACCACACAAATTTGGTCTTTTCACATAAGATAGTCAACAAGCAACAAAGTAACAAAAAGCGTGTGCTGTTCATGAAACACGGATGTGTTTTAAAACATTCCTATACACTTTTGTTATGCCTCCTTATCAAGTTTTCCACTGCCCAAATTATAATTGCTATATATTTATTTAAACATTTAATTTAAATTTAATGGAATGTAGCCATTATCTTAACTTGCACACCAAAATTTGCAAGAAGCAACAGCGTGTTTTACTTTTATAATTTTTTCGTTATAAATTGATGGTGAAAAGTTTTATCCAAAAATGTTTTAAAGAACGATGTATAATCTGACTTTTACCTCACTAGCCCCAGACAGAATTTATAAGGTTTGCACCATAAACTTGAGGGGAAGCGAGGGGAGAAATTGTCAGCTTGAGCTGTATGGCAAGCAATGTTCCTCCACGCTGTGTGTTGAATACTGTCTAAACTTTGGAGTTACGAGAATATGAAAGCAAAAAAATATATGGTTTTAATCGACCTCCGATGTAACTAAAACATCTTCTGCACTGGGTTAGAATAACAGCCTACAAACCTCGACATATTTGCTTTTTTTTGTTAATTTTTGATTTTGTGCACACTTTTGTCATTCCCCGTACTTGGCTCAACAATCGTTATACGCAACGTAGATAAACTCGATCAATTTTCTGTGTATCCATTTAAAGTTAATATCACTTCTCATTGGTTGAAATTCTAGCCAATTAGCGTCGAAAGTTAATTTTATGGTTTTTACCAATGATTGGCTTAAAATTTATGTGTAGGTCGTGCGTCACACTGAATAGATAATGTTTATGGAGAGAAACAAACAAAAAAACAAACAAACAAACAAACAAACAAACAAACAAACGGAAGCTGTTTATAAAGAAAAATAACTTAATAGTATTTTCAAAATTTGTTTGTGCACTGAAATTTTCCATCTCTTTTAACTTATGACTCTTCTTGGAACAGGTAAAGAAAATTGTCTATTGACCACCCCACCCCCATCCGCGAGTGGAACGCAGCGTAGCCTAGAAGAGTCTAATAGACTGTCGTCTCGCAAGTGTAAAAATTAGGTAAAACGCAGTCTCAAGCTTGGTGTTACACTGTTCAGTCGTTTAGCCCATTCAAAATCCAATTAGTCCACGAAACGGAACAAATTGTAGCTTAAACACGTATGAAATGATGCCGTCTGTAAATAATGAATAAATATATTATACATTGATTTTAATAGTTTATTTTGTTTTTCAAAGTTTTTACAGAGAAGATCCTAAATATTAACCATTTTAAAAGTATCAAATGTTTAGAAAAGATATAATAGAAAGGGTCATATCCCACATTTTTCTATAAATAAATCTTCTTTTGTTTGAATTCGACTAAATTTTACCTAGAAATTTTAGATTTGGGTTTAAAGAAATATAAATCGTAAAGGAGAGTTTTGAAGGCTCGCGACGGACCATCTAAGTTGAAACTATGAATAAATACCGAAAAATAAATACATTTACATTTTCTTTGTTTCATTGAATGATGACGCGAACTAATTTGAAAACTTTGAAATAACCAGATCATCAAAGTGACACCCACCAGGAAATTAATACCAAGAGGAGTCATTCAAGAATTGCTCAATATAATCTCTAGGGCTTTTACTGACTTTTTAGAAATACCGTCAGTGTTTTGTTTTTTCACACAAACTATATGAACTCCACAACCACATAATATAGTTTACCTAGACCTGAAGAGTTTAGGAAAAACCTATTTTGAGAAATGTAAACAGGGTGGTTTCAGCGTAACGGTTAGGGCTTGGTATACGATTGAGGTGTCCCTATTGTTATGATGATCAAATGTTAGAGAAACTGATGTAAATGAATGCTGCCTATAACTAAAATGGTAAAAACAAAATTGATCAGAACTTTTGTAAACATTAACTTAAACAGTGCAGTGCTTTGTTATTACCCAATCACCCAATCAGATTCATCAAAAACGCAGTGTTTCTTCGTCGAACCAAAAACATGCAAGAAGGGAAGATATATTTCTTTCTTTTCTTTTCTTTACTTTTCTGATTTTTTTTGTATTCAATTAAACAAAACAAGAAAGTTTAACAGAAAACAAACACAGGCCATGAAAATGTTGAGCTAACATAAAAGTTTTTGTACAAACAGCGGTGTGTTGTAGAAAGAGAGGTCAAGGCAAATATTAATTTTAAAGAGCACAGCTGAATTGATTGTTGGAACAACTTCTTTTTCATTTGGATATTCTTTCAGCCATTTTCGTAAGGTATACGATGCCTCTTTGAAATTTGCCGATTGTTTGCCTGACGTCGAAAAAACAAAAAAACTCAGTTCAGAGAATTTGTTACAGGTCAAACATGTTACCAATAAATGTCTGTTATTATTGCTGGGTTTTATTTGGTAAATGCGTGCAAATAATCCGAAGAATAATGGCCACTAGGCAATTTTTTCACGCTAATGCTTTAATGTTTAAATTATTGCAGGTAAAAAAAATCCTAGTGGCACATGTTCAGGTAATTGCATGATAATTCACCAGCAAAACATCTTGAAAATAATAAAGTTGATGAAAGCGTTTTCAAATCCTTTTGATTGGTATATACGAAAAAAAAAACAAAAAACATTGCTCGCAGCGTGCTGCAAATTATCCCCACTATGCAGTCATGCTGGTTTCCGAAAAACCTTCCAAAATTCATTGCATGCAATGTGAAATAAAACAGCCGTAAACAGCAGTAAACAGCCGTAACCAGCAGCAAACTCCGTGTGGGAATTCCTGAAGTTATACTGTAGCAGCGAAAGCGAATCCCGTATTAAAACACCCTTGGACTCTCTTACTCTACTCCTCTGTCCGAAATGGTATTTAGCCCACGCTTTAGACTATATAAATTGTATGAACGAACGCAGGCTGGGAATTTTCAAAAGCTTATCAAAACATTCAATAATTTTTTTTGTTGGTATTTTACCAGTTATTCACGAAAAAATGGATGTTATTCCCATGAAATACAAAAAGGAGGATTTCATTTACTTCCAATGCGTAGTTTATCACTTGAAATTAAATATGATTTTGTTGGTGACGCATTCGGCTCACCTACAGTTCATGATGAGAAGCTTCATAAGAAGCAGTTCTTTCTTTAACTCTATGAAACAACCTTCTTATAACTATTCTTGTTTGTTCTTTGAACGTTTTTGTTTACTTCGTTTGATAAAGTTTAAAACCCAGTATTTCGGATGGATTTTTCGTTTTTATTTATTAATAATATTTTTTTCGATGAAGACGTTTTTATTTTTTTTTTCGTTTTTTTGCTTTTGGCTCTTATACATTTTTTTAAATGTATTTTAAAATAAGATAAGTATCCATGGTTATAGCTCACAGATGTATATTTCTTTTGTTTTAAGCAATACTGTTTTTTTATTAAACCTTGTTTACACTAATAAAGTTTAAACCCTGTTTACACTTAACCGTGGTTATTGTGGTGAGTGGTTTTTAGAAAACTAGTCTGGTGGGGTGTGAGATTTCTTATATAGAAATTTTTTTTAATGGAATTTATAACATTCGCGATACTGTGATACTGTGTTTTATATCTTACAAGACCGGCTAGCTCATATTCCGTCATGAGCAAACATACGAATTTCACATCTGGTGGGAAAACGCTATAACGCAACCTCGTTTTCCGCAAACGATTCAATTTTTATCCTTTCCAAAAAATGCGAATAATGCTAAAGATAAAATAATAAAAAACGTCATTGAAAAATAGCTGTTTTAGGGCGCTGTTTTAGGGCGTTTAAAGAAGAAATTCTAACGAAAATCTTCTTCTTTACCCAACCATACTGGGGCGACATTTTCATATTTCCCTTGGGCTCCTCCACTTTAAATGTTGTGGTCTGGGCCCTGATAAATTGGTACGGGACTTCGAGACTTAACTAAAATACACAATGATACAAGCCGAATTGAATGAAGAAAGCCAAGGGAAAAATCTCGTACAAAATCAGTGTTCTACCGATTTTTAAGACGGGGTAAAATTCAAATTATCTAGCCACGCAATTCTGTAACCAGTTGATTTAATATCGGATTCTGCGGTCTGAAAGTGTTTAAGAATGTGGCAAGGATACTCTTTCACTTTGAATTATATCGCTATTAGATAGACCGATTATTACGGCTATTAGACGTGGTACGTGACTAGCTTTGATATCATGCACTCATTACCCTCAAGAGCAGCAATTAAAAACTAATTGAATTGAATTACATGAACAAAAATGAAGTCTTTATTTATCTAAGCCGAGAACAGTCTGTACCTACAGGGAAGAAATTAAGTTAATTTGCTTGTGTAAATAAGGAATCGGAGCTCTATTTCCCCCCCACAAATTTCATTGTAGCTATTTTTAGTCCTTGACTTAAAGATATGTCGATTTCATTCGTCAGCAAACCTGATTTATTTCAACAAAATATTATATATTCGTTTATATTTATGGCATAAATTGAGAACTAGCCTTGAAAGCGATACAACACCATATTCAATTTCGTAAAAATCTGAAAATTCTTGAAAACATCTTTTTTTCCCTGTCCGTTCGAGAGCATACATACAACGTCAATAAGAAGTACTAAAATTTTTTATAAAAAACTTGTGCTCTAGTTTTGGGAGAACTTGGCTCAGCTTTATAATCCAAAGTGATCGACATAGATTTCAGATCAAATAATCCATCACGAAATGTTGTTGTTTTTTATCTTCATTTATCCTGATAAAAGGGAAGGGTGGGGAAGGGTGGGGAAGGGTGGGAACGACTCTCCTCCGTATCCTGCATAACTGATCTTCCCTTTACAGTAATGTTATATGAAACACACATATCCTGGCAAGTGTGCGGTGTTAGTGTTTGAAAACCCCCACAAATTGAACCCTTAAAGGTAAAAACCACGATTTTAATTATCTTAACTAATAAAGCTCTGTTTTTCGACTAAACCCTGCTACCAAGAAAATATCTAAAGTAGTAATACTTTTTGAAATTTAAGAAGCTCCTTTTCCACAACCAACAATAATATAATTATGTAGTCAATACATTTCTAGAGGCTTGTCTAACAAGAGCGATAATCACTATAGTTTGCGGTCAAAACTTTGTTATTTCTGCCTGGGTTAACGAGAACAAAAGAGACTTTTAAACCAAAAACAATTATCATCGCATCTTGTTAGACAAACATACTCGTATATTCAAAAATCGTCCGCGTTTTAAAAATAATGATCCCATTAAGTCGAGTTAAAAGTTTGAGGTAAATATTTCTAATACAGACAAGTTACCAAGAAAACAGATGAGCTCCAAGATTGGAATTTTAAGAATGTTTGGTGCATATATATACATTTTACAGTTTCTTCCAGAACCACAAAATGTCTGCGCCATATAGTTTTGGGAATCTTTTGACGATGCATTTTTGCAACATTAATTTTGAGCATTTTGGAACAGTGATAAATGGGTTTTGCAAATGAATATTTAAAATTCAGATAAACTAAACAAACAATTAAATAAATAAATAAATAAATAAATAAATAAATAAATAAATAAATAAGTAAATAAATAAATGAAAAATATTGGTATCAAGACATTTCATTTCTGCGCAGATTTTGGAAAATTTCGCGACATCTAATCCTGTGTGACGTATGTTTGGTATAAACAATCGGTACAAAAATCGGCGTCATACTTTCAATACCGCTCTTTTGCGGTATTTCACAAGATAAAAAAAAAAAAAAATGAATTCGGAGTAAGGATTGTGTGGTCGGACAGGTTCGTTGTCAATTGTTTTTTTTATTATTATTATTTATACCAAAATCGACATTTAACCCGCGTTGTAAAAATTTTCTTGTGAATTGTTTGTGCAAACAAATCGCTTTGATAATGACGTTAAACACAAACTCCATGTTGAAATAAGGGATCAATTCAGACAACGTTCAGACAATTGAAAAAGGGGGCTGACATGTAAACAAAAACATTAATCAATAAAAAAAAAAATGGTGATAACAAAAAATCATTCTCATCTAACGTTTAAACAAATATAACAACTATTTGTTTTGTTTAGAAAGAAATAATTTACGTCACAACATTCGTGGTTGATTAGATAGGCACCTATTAACCGGTTATCTGACTTTAGTTCCTGATCATTTAAGCTTTTAGGCAGATTAGAAGAACGTCTGACTCTGGATGTCTGTCGAATAAGATATGGATTTTGTTCTGACAAGGAAGAGAAATCGGATAAGTCCGTGATCGAACTCTAAATCCCATTGTTGAAGGATTAAATTCGACGCCGTCACGGTATAAACAAATGTCGTACGTTACAAGAAAAACAGTCTCAATCTACTACAATCCTGCAAGACGATCCACACATGGAAACATAATGACGTTTTGTGAAACGCCCCATAGTAAAAACAAAGTCACAGGCTAATCACGTTTTTTCTAATTTTCATTTCAAGAAACAATAGGGAAAAAAATTCCTCGAGCAAGAGAGGACTTGAAAAGAAAGATTAGAAAATACCTACCGGTCCATCACATTTCAATTTTCTTAAGCCATAACTCAATTCGATGTGACCGCAAATTTATCCTGATTACGTTAGCCTTTAGTTGAAGAAACCTAAACCTTTAATTCCATTGATACAAATTAATCTCGTTCTTAATGCATGGTTAAATCTTTAATTATATAGCAGATTATCTAGTCAGTTGACGAGATCAATGGATGGATCTATACTTCGTACAAGTGGCTCAACCACACTCGTAGCAGGACGGTGCATTGACAATAGCACATAATGTGATGCGTACTTCGCGGTATTTCCCATAACAGTTTGTTTTTTAAGAGTTCTATCAAAATGTCCAAACGAGCTCTTTATTTGTTTCTTTTATTTTGGCCCTTCAATGACCAAACAAAATAAATATATATATATATTTGACAACAAAATTAAATACCGTTATTATTTTCATCTCTTCAGACTTTTTGCGGAGAAACCCATTGTTAAGTTTAAAACACAGGTTGCAGAAAAGTCTCCCACACCTATATTTGAAACTCGCGCAACGATATGAACGCGTGAATGTTTACAACTTTTAGATTTCATGGATAGTGCATATCCTATAAGACATAATGCGTTATAAAATCGACTAAAATCCGATTTCCCGTTTTCTTTCTCCCATTTTTTCTTTCCTTTTCGTCATTGCAAATGGATATCAATGGCGATCTCCAGACGTTGATGCGAATGTTTACTAAATATAATTCCAACACGCTTGCAAAGTGAGATTCAAATTATGTGCATGTGATGGTAGTACCAACCTGTTTAGAAATCTTTCTTTACTAACTGTGGAGAATTTGTGAAAACGGAAGCACACACAAAAAAGAAATATCTCCCTTATAGAACAAAAAAATGTGGTTTTGCCACCTGAAGAACATGCCAAGGATGAGAAAAAAATATTTTCACTGAATTCAATAATTAAATTAAAACGTGTTCTAAATTGATCTGCACACAATCGCATACCTTAAAGGACAAAATTATCAACGGAAATTATTTTCGGCAGGACGAAATTTTTGTCTATTTTAGTCATATTTTCGGCAATTTTGTCCAGTAATATTTAAAGCTGTGTCATTTTATCTCGAATTTATACGTTAAAAGAAACCGAAAAAAAGACATGAAGGGGTTCCACTACTATGAGAATCTACGTATCAACTTTCCAAACACCACGTTTCACCACCACATTCCAGAAGATCGTAACAAGAAAACAACAAAACTCACTAAGAAAAAGCATTTTACTAAAACAAACATTTTTTTAAGGAATTGGTTTAGTCGATAAACCAAAACATAAAAATCATGAAGCATATGTGGGGAAAACTTATAAGTCTGATAAAAACAAAACAAAACAAGATAACATTGAAAGGAAAATGAAGTAGAGCAAGGAAGAGACTACTGTTAAATTTTTTCTCTTTGTGTGTTTTCTTTGTGTGTTTTCTTTTTTTTTGTGTGTGTGTGAGTTAAATCATCTGTTTTGAATTTACATAAGCAATCTTTTTTAAAGGCGAATCAGCGCCGATTAAGATGATCAGGTTATACAGAAGTTTCCTTTGAAAATTCAACAAAGTTCTGTCAGAACTTCCCAATCAGGAAACACATTAAAGCCACAATCCAATCGTATGAATACAATGAAAACATCTGGGTGAAATTTCTTTCTGTTTCAGTTGGTTTTTTTATTTGCTGTTTGTTATGTGCTTGAAGATTTTTTTTGCCGATATGCTTTAAGTATGCTTTTCAATCCAAAAGAATCTCTATTGGATAAAGCCTGTCTTAAATTACTTTGAGCTTTCAAGAAGAAGAAAAACATACCTTTTTCCCACGAGAGAGAGAGAGAGAGACTGAGGGAGAGAGAAAGAGAAATAAATAGAGAAAAGAAATTGGAAAAACAGCTCCCCCAATTTCATTAATTTTAATTTTTTATTCTCTTTCAGTAATTCAAAATACATTCGAGAACATTGAAATTTCAGTCGACTTCCTACACATGGGAAATTTGTTGCACTCAAACAGAAGTTTAACAAGCCTTTTGTTTTAACGGAAATGCCAACTGTTATAATTTCACAACACTGTCCAACTGTAAAGTTCTTTGTTTATTTATTTTTATCTTGGAAATAGAAAGCAATTTTGGGGGAAAGGATAAATAAAGGATGAAATGTATCCAGATTCGGACACGTGGCCACCTCCAGGGCTTCGTTTAGTTCTTCATTAAATTTTTGCCGAGTTGAGATTTTCGTCGTCTTTTGCCAGGTCAAATCTGGCAAATAACGAACTAACCTTTCGAAAAAAACCTCTTTCCTTGATGTTTATATAGGGGTGGTGTTGTTTAAAAATTTATCAAACTTTGAAACATCACATAATGCAAGTAGTTATATGCAAAGTAAAATTCACATAATGAGCTCTCTGTTCAGACTTTGGAGGGCTTGAATCCTAAATATGTACAGATTACTAGATTTATTGGAAAAATGAAGGCAAGACTTATTTTACTGATCGGAAGTAAAAATGAGAAACAAAAAAATGAAACTAACCTCTTATAATCATCGGCACAAAGTAATTTGTCTTCTTTCGTGAAACAGCTACCAGACAGTTTCATCATGCAAACAGAACAGCTCAAGCAATTTTCGTGCCAAACTGAATCCTGAATTTTGCAGAGATATTTTCCAACGATGGGTTTTTGACAATAAGTACACAATCTCGGCTTGATATTATTATCGTCAACTTCTAAAATAAAAATTATATTTTCTATGTTGTGAAAGTTTTAGAAAAACATTGAAGATATATTTCTACCCTGAAATACTGTAAACAGAACAGAACTGAATTTAGTTACGTCGACTTCAACTCTTCAGATAAAAATGGAAACATAGCTGTTATTGAAAATGGCTATCCAACATAGATTAAATTAAAACAACAACAACAACAAAAATGTTTCACCTTGCTTCTCCATACAACTCTTCGACGTGATGCTCACGTATTTTCTTTGCTTGTTCTTTTCGTTTCGTTTTGTTATCGTTTGCTAATCGTTGTTAAAACACTAATTTCGTTGCATGTATAAACTCGTGTAACACAACAAGTAAATTTCTTTTTAAACTTTTGTCTTTAAATCAACTTTTCGTAAAAAAAATAATAAATAATGGATTGATAGTGCTAGAAAAGAAAAAATATAAACGATCCTGCTGATGATTCTAAGTCCCTACAGAAGTAGTGTATATTTCTCTACAACAATGGGTAAAAAGAAAACAAATGTGGATTGACATATATCAGACCATCAATATTTAATGAAATACATTTTTTTTGTTTTATTCAAATCTTAAAACTGATGTACTTTTGATCAAATTCTTGCCAAAGTTATTTTTCTTTTCATTTTTTGTATATATATATATTATTTTTTGTAGCGTTTTTCAAGTTTCGAGGTTTTAAACTTATCAATATCTTTAATCTTTCAATCAATCCTTGAAAATGTCTGAGGGCTTTCTTCTTTTGTTTTCAGCTGACGTAATAAAATGCATCGTCTCCTTTGCAACAAGGAATTTAAAAACAACAAACAACCTGCACTTACCTTCTCATGCAAGATACTTCCACAGAATAATTGTTAATCTTATAATTCAACTGCAAAATCCTAGTTGATTCCCCCCAATACACAAATTCAAACCAGCAAAAACCAAACATTTAAGAAAGTACTCGAAACATACATGTTACAATAATTATTATTACTATTTAAAAAAAATCCATTGCTGACCACTGATGCATGAAAAAGGAGAAGAAAATTTGAATAGAGCTACTTAACAAAACCTTTTGTTGCGTCAATCTCAACTTGTTCGTATGCATTACAGGCATATTTCGACATACTCTGACATGCTGTTATATAGAATTGGATGCGAAAATAATCATTGGATTAAAAAGCTATTGTCATTTAAAGCCCTAATCGATTAAGCTCGCTTCAGACGAGTGAGCTCGATTGGCGTTAGTAAATCGTTTTAACAAAACACACACGTATGAAATTGACAATGTTGCCTGCTTCTATATTCATAAATAAAAGAGTTTGTTCTGTTACTAAGACAACGAAACAAGTGTAATGTACAATAATTCATTTCTTGTTGTTTGTTTTTTCGTATTTCACCAATCAGAAAGAAAGACAAAAATTTTCACCATGGTGTGTAAAATAAATACTGGATGTATTTTAGCATTTGTAGGTGTTATCTTTTAACTTTAATGTCTGAAATTCAACATGCATAATTAAGACAAAGGTTTGCCGAATGAAACATGATCGTTTAGAACATGACTTTTAATCATATCTTGTTACGAGTTTTTTTTCACATAAAAATGAAAAAACAAAAGGGAAAGGAACAGAATTTTGTTTTCTTTTTGTAAAAGAAATCAATTGGAATGGTCTAGTTCAATTCGGCTAGTTAGAAAATTGATCTTTTAAGAGAATATACTGCTTTTCCAGAAGTTTGTAATTATATAATGCTTAGTTTCCATCAAAAAAATCTTTAAGTACCGCGTGAATAGAGTTTTTCTGTTTCAAAAGTCTTTTGGAAGAAATCTAATGACATTTAATAATTCCGTATCCTGAATTTACAAGATCTATCCATAATGGTTGTCAAAATAAAGCTTGATATTACTCATATTCTTAAAATTTTGGTCAAAAATGATTGATTACATTTCTAACTAAAATAATAATAACGAAAAAATGTAATGTAGAGAATGCAGTTGAGAATCATACAACTAACAAGAGAATATCTTGTAGAGTATTCCTGTTTGATCAACAACTCATCCAGTTTCACAATAATTACGTTGCATAAATATACCAGCAACAAACCAATCATGCATTCTCCTCCACAAATTGTCCATCAAAATAATGAGTTGCAATTATGTCAATTTCGTGAAGGCTTTGAAATCTACAGAGCTTTGAGAGTTTGGAAATCACAAAAAAACATTAAACTTTGTGATTGCAAAAACAAAACAAATAAAAGTCTAAGGGACCTATCGTACGAGAAGGATCTGCAAAATTCCGTGCTTTGGCGTGCTTTAAGTGCTCGTGTGCTTTGGTATGCTTTAAATGTGCTTTATGTATTTATGTATTTATGTATTTATGTATTTATGTATTTACGTGTTTGGCGTGCTTGTGTACATCACGCACCAAACTGTTTTGTTAAAAAGAATCATTCCTATCTATGATCAGATAAATGGCCATTGATGTAGTTAATATCAGCATTTTACTGTTTGGTTCATTCGGAAGGGATGGTTATTTACAAAGTCAATTTTTTGTTCCAGTATGTATTGGTTTTCTATAAAATCTAAGGCTCTTTTTTATGAAGAACCGTTTATAAATATTTAGAAAAAAGGCCTTTCGACGACAAGTCTTAATTCAAAATTGATCCATTATCCCGATAGCATTTCATCCCGATATCCCGATAGCATTTTATCTCGATATCTCGATAGCATTTTTTAACTGTGTAGTCTTACAAGTTTTTTATTTAAACGGAAAAATCCCCTTTTTCGGATAAAAAGTCATAAAACAATATGTCTCAGGCCTGCCGGAGGATGTTTTAAAGTGCAGATGCTTCAATGAAAAGGCGGATATCCAAAGCCATTCAAAATTCCGCAGAAGGTATAGTTAGAACTCAACGATCTTAGTGTGTTTATAGCACTTACAATTGGCTAAAACTCTAACTATGCCATACTTAGTTAACCTCATTTTAACTTCATTGATTTTATTGCATTTTATGTTTCCTGGTCACCAAGGCTATAGTTCAAAAAGGTTTATCCTCCTTACTATTAAAGCTGTCAATATGAAAAACTTTCTCCAGATGGAGTGCTCGATACGCTAACAAGTTCATGTAGACCAAATATGATATCGGTTTAAGTCAATACTCAGAGTTTCATAATTTGAGCAATCTTCAGTTAAGTTTCAACTGAAGATAGCTTTCATTTATTACATAAAGCAAAAGAATAATAATCAGGCTTCCAAAAACATGAGCATGTAAAGCACGCCAAGCACGCGAGTAGCACGTAAAGCACGCGAGTAGCACGCCAAGCACGCGAGTAGCACGCCAAGCACGCGAGTACGTAAAGCACGAAAGCACGTAAGCACGCAGTTTAGGAGACTCGTATGAGAAATTGGTTTACCCGGCGGCTGTGTCGGTTAAGTGGGATATCGCTCTATTCAACCGGGTTCCCGGTAAAATGAACTGCGAATTTTAGCACGGCAAACCGTGATAAACTCATGTGATAAAGCTCTTAATAGTGCGTCTATCTAACGGATCTCTTTTTTGTTGAACAAGGTAATAATGACGTAACCATGACCTTGGTTTCACCACAAACTAGTAAGATACCAATGCGTTAGATGAACTGTGTATAAAGAGAATTACAGTGTCCATAAACGTACACGGAAAGCTTGTAAATCCATGGAAAGTGTGAGGGGAAAAGTTAGGAAAAAAACCCAGAGAACAGTATTACCACTTCCACAGAGAAAAAATTCGAACATTGTTCGAAGAACCGAATGTTTGCGTTATCGAGAGTCTTTTACGAAAGAGTATTACATCTAGGGGATTACAAAAGAAGTTCGAGTTGCTGATAATCGAGGGTTCGAGTTACCGGAATAATACTGTATTGCTGTAATAATCGAAACTACTCAATGGTTAATTTTGGAGATAAATATATTTTATGGATTATTTTTTCTGCTTTGTTTTTAAGTTTCTCAATGAGATTTTTGTTCTGTTGAGTTGATCGTACATTCCTTTGTCCGTTGAAAACTCACTGTGGGTTCGTCAAACGTATTTTTTTGATACTTTTCCCCATAACTAAGGGAGAAAATCATAGATATTTTTAGAAATTCAGGGAATATTTAATTTGAGATTTCACTGCGAACCTTATTTAATTTTTATGACGTAACGGACCTTATTAACTCTGCGCTTAGGTGGGGGAGTTTTTGGATTCGACGTTGTTTGTCTTTTACGCGTCGTAAGTTTGACGATTCTCCATCATATATTTTTCATCTCCCTAATATTAAAAACGTATATTTATTTGAAGAGCCATATCGTTATACTGCTGGTTATATTATATAATGCCAGCGGGTTACAAATTTACATGTTTTTTATAAAAAAAGACAATACAGTTGACTCCCGATAAGTGGAACCGAAGAAAATGGTTCCACTTAGCGGGAGTTCCACTTATCCGAAGTTGGGTCAAAAATCGGTAATACATGGAAACAAAGGATAGCAATCATATTATTGTTTCAAAGGTTCTTATTAAGTCCTAATTAAGTTCTCATAGGTCATAAACAACAATTCCGTGTGAGTCTTAAATTGCAACAAAAAACACAACAACTTAAACAACACAACAACAACTTGTAGAACTTAAACGTCTCTTAAGACTTCGGACAGACGCCATATTGTTCTACATGTACAGCTTTTGAAAATCGTATGTTTTGTTTTGATTCAAACTTTTTGAATTCGAAAATTTTAAGAGTCTATTTACACGGAATTGTTTACGGGTTTCTTAAAGCAAATCCGAGGGACCAGCGAAAATGGTTCCACTTACCGAGATTCAACTGTGTATCTATAAGTTGCAAATTCAACTCTTACTTCTGTTTTCATATAAACACTTCATGAATTCCCACGCGGAGTTTACTGCCGTTTATAGCTGTTTTATTTCATTTGTACCAAGTAACAAATTTTGACCACACCTGATGAAAAAAATTGTTTCCAGCCATGAATAATTGATGTGCACCAAACTATGCCTTTATTACCAGAAAGTCGCTCCCGCGGTGGCCATTTTCTGGAAGAGATCTCATTTTTTGACATTTTAGAGGGGGTTAACACCTTAAACTCTTTGCAATGGTTTTTGGTGTACTATCATCTTTACCAGGGAGGTTACGCAATACGCCTTCCCCGAATTTCAGTTTAAACGCCAATATTTTGTCAAACTACCGCCTCGTTTTGATGAGTTGTATTGTTTCGCGGTAATTACTTAATTAGATGCTTTGCGTAACCGCAAATCGCTGTGGGAGAATTTTCATGAAAATATCGCATCGCAGTTTGATGAAACATCGATGTTTAAACAAACTTTGGGAAAGGTTTATTACGAGAACACAAAATTCCCGTTTTTCTTCCAGTTACATCATAGATATCGTTTAAACAGAGAATTTATTTCCTGCTTTAAACCATTTGAAAAATTTTTCAGCTGATTGTTTACCCACAATACAACGTATATGAATTTCTGTTTCTTCTTTGCTTACGTTGGTGTATCTCTATCCGGTCGCTTTCCTTCGTTGTTCTTGCAGTTTTGAAAGATTAAGGAGAATTGGAGGAGAGCAATTCACTCTCTAGCAAATATATACCTTGAAAAAGTCTGTTAAAAGTGAAAGGCGACGAACTTTTTAACCGATTAAACATTTTATCGTCTTTTATGTATCTAGAAAAGGTCTTGAATAATCATATTTCCTTGAACTAGCGTCCTCCCTCGAATAAGCGTCCCCAAGTCGGTATTAAACATTACAGCAATATTGCTTTTATACTTTTATTGGAGACAATTAGTTTTTATATTCATACAGACGATTTCAATATTGGAAGACCTATTTTTAGTTGTTATTCAGCAGGCATGAGAAAGATAACGAAAGAGATCTAAAGAGATCTAAAAAACAGTGAAGGAGAGCATCTCTGTTCTTCTGAAATGTTTACCACGTGACTTGCACGTTCCTGTTTTGACTTTTCTGGCCAACCTGCAAAGTTTTGTTGCAATTCTATGAATTTGCATTTTTGGTATATAGATTCCTCAAGTTCCGCTTGTTCTATAATACACGGCGACACGCTGGGTCAATTCCATCCAAAAGGTTTACGAGCAAGGCATACGTTGTGTTGTATATAGCAAAAAGTTTTATAAGATCAACGTTTACGTCGCCAGCGTTCAAAACAAATATTAGCCTTGACGACAGAACGCTTTAATAATGTAAGATAAGAAACTTTAGCGAATCATTGAGACAAATCAAATATACTATATACATGTTATAAGGGCATTCATCTATCTCGAGACTTTTGTTGCATCACTGAGAAAATATACTTACTCCAACTCCGCCTCGTTTTGAGGCACCTACATTGTTGAAAGTTATTCTGAAGTGTTGCACAGCAATTTGCAGAAATATATAATTAAATACAGCTATTTGGGACACACACGTTGCGAAAAGATGTGGTTTCTCATTCACACACTCAATATTGCTTATTGCTGATACTCTCTCGCTTACTAATAAACTTCTTACAGAAAAATGTTAGTTTTAACAGAGCAAGCAAGATGAAAATATTCTAAGTCGCGTTTTTGTTGTGTTTCCTTCATTCGACACGTTGCGGTTAATACTATCACTTTCCGTTTGGAAAATCGGATAGGCTGGTCTCGTATGGACGGAATGCCTATCCGATACAATTTGGGAAAGGTGTATTTTTAGTGGTACAAAGTCTGTTAATGGTTGACAGCGTTACAGTTTTTTGAAAAATAACAACAAACAAACCAAAAACGACCAGTAACTTACTCTTTTATTAAATCAATTTGCTGTAATAATATATAAATACTTTTTTAATGATTACTAACCTGATGTATTTATGTCTAACTGCTTCAAATTTCCTTTCGAACGCGTAATCATATTTATAATCATATACAAAGCTACAATGTTCTACTTTTCCGCATTCCGCTTAGTAGACAACATCGAGCATAGGCGTATCCAAGGTCAGTCAAACAAAGATGGAGGAGTCCAACATTATGCTATTTCTTTTCAGTCTTGAGTGTCGATTAGGTTACTTACACGTTTTTCTTTTCTACTTTAAATGACTAAACTCTCCTCCACAAATTTTGATTGAGCTGTGGCTACGCCCCTGTCGAGTCTGCTAAATGACGTGCAATTCGTGTCTTATATGCCAGCGTGCCATACGTGCTAAATTTTTTCCCGTGACAGAAAAAATGTAAGATATTACTTTCTATGTATAATATCTGACGTCAAATACGTCAAATACGATGCAGTCACAACATCTACTGCTGAAGCACAGATTTGAGTATAATATCCTAAAACCACCAATATTGCAACCAAAAATTATTATACTCGACATAACAGTGTTAAACTACACAAACTTGACGTCCTACAAGCTGATACAGCTGCAATAGCTTACGAAAACTGCGAAAATGGAAAACATCAACAGTGACGAAGAGATGAAGAAATGTACACAAAAAGAATATAAAAACAATGGAGATGAAAATCACCTGATGATTGCAAGCGAAAAGTACATTATAGATGTACAAGATTGCCATTGTACCAATTGGAAATCTTCATAACTAAGAAAGGCCGCAAGTACGAACTGTGTTGCCATTTGCCCAAACTTTCTCAAAGAGATGAGACTACGACCTCGATCAATCGTTTGAGTACACCACTGGGTGTATATTTTTACTCGTTTATGCAAAATAATAACAATTACATTTATTGCGAAGTTAACACTTCCACAATACAGCGCATCACGGATGGTACAAAAGAATTTTAAGTTCGGTCTCCTTCTGTTTTATAGCTCCATGGAAGCATGAGGCATTACTTACAGCAAAATAACACTTAATTTCAATATAATATATAATATATATATATATATATATATATATATATTCGCATATAAGCCCATGGGCCTATAAATTTTTTATGCTTAAAATTGCAACTGAGACCCACCACGACTTAGGATATGGAGAAAAAAAGATACTTTTCCACTTAAACTTTTATACTAAAGCACAAACAGCAAAATAAAAGAGGGAATGGCTTAGAGGTGCCATGTAAATACGTTTTAAAAGGGGACAATGTTTATTTGAAGAAAACAGAAACAGGGTGGGCTTATATTTTAAATAATAATTAACTGACAGGAAGTCTTTCCTGTGTGTTAGCGACTGGTATTAATGCCAATTGTTAAGTCGCACCAAGTAGTTGCTGCGTTGAATTAACTGACAGGAATTCGAAGTGATTCGTGCGTTTCAGAAAATCATACGAACTAGTTACTACAATTAGAGTCGAAATTGAGACTAATGCATGGATATGAGGCCAGAAAAAGATGTTAATAGTTCGCCAATGGCCGCAAGAGAGGACGGAAGTTTCAAAGCTTTTAAAGGAAAAATAATTGAAGAACAAGAAAACCTTTTCTTGCTATAATATTAGTATTCGAGTAACAATTCTTCAAACGAGTTATTTTATCAAACTCTCTTTCAGACTATGTTACTACTGTGTTGTTGTTCTTAGCTGGATGCTGGTGGGAGTTTCGACATCCCCAGGAGATGACCATGAAGGGATATAATAGAACGTCGTTTTCTCTCAGGATTTTCATATAATGAATTTTGGCAAACTCTTGCATTGGTTCATGGAATTTCTCTGTCTCTTCGCCAGCTCAACCGAATTTTGAGAACTTTCCAGGAAACACAACCAAGTCTTTCCAGATAGTGTTTTACTGGCTGTTCAACAAGAACTTCAAGGTTCAAATTCTAGTTTTGGATAGAAGTTGGCCCAACAAATAATGATCCTAAAATAGTTGCTTCGTATTTCTTAAGTAAAATAAGTAAAGTAAAAAAAAAAATTAATTAATTCCTCGTGTTATTCGTGCTGATCGAAATATTTTGATTGGAGGAATGCAAAGATTGTTTAGGCAACAACACACACATACAGCTTCGAGAAATGGACGGCTTCACTTATGGACCATCCACCTGAGTTCTTTAACGTTCTCGTTTATTTTTGTTTTTTCTTGAAAGCCTATGGTATTTTCCGCTGCTTTTACCATCACATTAGTGATTTTATGCCATGCATCTTGGGGCCCATTTGTTTGGTACCTGGGAGTGCGATCTCACTGCCCTGACCGCCCAAAAAATATATTTGTTTGGTTTTTGAGGGCAGTAAAATCTGTATCTCTTTGTCATGCTAAGCTAGCAGTGCAGTGCTATAGCGCAGTCAGAGGTAAAACGGAAACTTAGCACTTACACAGAAGCCGTATTACTTGTGGACGCCTCGAATGCCCTCAACTTTATAAACCGAAACGTTTTTCTACACAATACAAAGATCATTTGTCCATCAATATCTACATTTGTACACAACCGTTTCTCTTCAGCATCCCACCTATTTGTGATTGGAGGAATAGAACTAAGAGTCAGCTTTTGGAACAACACAGGGTGACCCCATTGCTATGGCTGTTTATGCTATCATACCCATGATATTTTTTTAGCTTGATAATTTTTTAATTCTAATTTTGTGGGGGTAAAAAGGCGGACCTAGAAGAGGGGGATCTAGAACCTAATCGAAATTTTTGGAGGAGAGTTAGGTCATTAACAGTATTAAAGAAAAACGTGCAAATGACCTAATCAACACTAAAGTTTTAACAGAAATTTCATGACACTGTACTCCTCCACTTTTTTTTTGACTAACTCTTGATCCGCCACTGATAAAACACAGGTAATTCACCCAGTGAAATGTAGTCCCGTTTCATCCTCATTCCTTTCTCCTTACGATATCCTGTTATCTTATTCGCATAAAGTTTGAAAGATATTATTTATGTTGCTATGGTCGGTCTCTGTTATTCTCTATGATCAGCTAGTATAAGCAGAAATCCTTTTGCCCATAAGGTCATCTGGTTAGTTTTCTTCCCAAAACACACAAGTTTGTGGGTAAGTTCAATTCAAAACTTCAAGTTTAACACGTACGAGAAAAATAGGGAATATAGACTTGGATTTTGAAATTCAGAATTCTACAGGTTGAAAACCAAACAAATCTACAAAAAAAAAAAAAAAAAAATTACAAACAAAACAAAAACATTATTTTGAAAACCTCGTACCTAATCTACCAAGCGTGTATAAACAATATGTCACAAAAAATAAACACACTCTTAGTACAAAGTTGTACCGGAAAAAACAAATAAATATTAGATTCTTGTTCACGCTTCAATCGTCTCTAAGTATTCTGGACACAAACAATTGAATCCTTCGAAATGATTGATGCCACTTTTCATCGCTTATGAAGACAAGTTTTAAGTGACCGAAGACAAAAGGGTGGAAAGGGAATTCGTTGGACGATTTGAATTGGCGAATTGATTTATTTAGAATTGGACGCAATGGAAAATTTGGAAAATCTCGAAATCGCTTTCATAGAATATACAAAAAAATGACCATTTTAAAATCAGAAGCGTTTCTCCAGTGCTTAAAATTATTACTTTTCAGGGAACCGGTCTTCTGAAAGAATGGTAACATCCAATGGTGTTACAATCCATGAACATTGCGAAATCGTATTTACATTCCACATTTACACTTAATAGGATAAACACAAGATTTACAGGTGGCTTAGAGCTTTTGAGGAATTTTGGTGCAAGTGACAGTGTGATTTGGAATAATCGCATAAGGCTCTGTTCACACTTCATTCGCCACGTAGTAAACACGAACAAACTTTTTCATGACGTTCACGCGGAATGCTATAATCATTTGTCTGTTTTTGTCAAAACTCTGTAAAAACACGAGGAAAAAATTAAGGCCGATTTACTCTTTACGCAAATCAGTCGCACGAATGAGTGAATGCTATTATCGAGTATGCTTGAACGTTATTTATAATGACATCTCATTATCATTCTCGAATTCTTGTTTTCTGACAAACAGAAAGTGGCAATCAAAATTTTGCAAATTTCTTTAAACCAACGTTGTGATACCACTACGTCCAGCCACGCATCGATGGTGAATGAAGTGTGAGCTCGCCTATAAACACTCAATCTATACAGAAAGTATGAAGATTTGAAGAATGCAGTTATCGGAAAAAATTCGTGCGACTAAAGAAATCGATCGTTAATTAACGCATAAAGAAAGTTAACATTTGAAAAATTCTATCGAAGAGTATATTATAATAAATCTAGGCATTATGATAAATTTAAGTTTTGATAGGTTCCATTAGGGACTTTACACAACTGTGACGTGAAAGTGATCAACGAATATTCAGAAGTTAATGATATGATTTCACAAGCAATTGAAGTTTGAAGAACTTGTCTGTAATGACAAAACCTTTGATCAATGAACTAAAGGAAGACAGAAATCCTTTCGAAAAAGGATAAAACAAATACCATAGAAAGATAATCTACTGCTATCCTTGCGTCTTCGCTTTTAGTACGACTTCAAAACATAACTTTTCAAGTTGTGTGTAGAACGTGCAAAACTGTTTAATGATGTAATTAACAGACAAAATGAAATGAAATAGACTTTTTTTCTAAATGAAATCCACAAGGAAAACGAATCTTTTGTTTCACTCACGTCGCCGTCCTCGCTGTGGTCGTATTTGCGTAAACTCCCTAATGTCCGTTAACATATTCCTCTCTATCTATAGGTTTACCCATCAAGATGCGATCAACACTAGTTTGCGGTCGAAACTTAGTTTTTTCCGTCTGGGTTAACGAGAACATTGTTGCGTAATGCGTTGTTCTTTCAAATGAAAATAAGAAATATTCAAGCAAAAGGTTTTGGGATTGCATCTTGTGTAAAGCAAACACACTCCAATGATGCTCTGATTTGAGTAGGAGGTTATGCTTACCAAACAAACGCCCATAATAGCAAAGTAACGTTTTGGTAACAGAATTGTAGAAAAAACGGTCAGTTGGATAGATATTTGTATGACGAAATATAAGTAGAAAATATTATCTGAACTATACTAAAATATGAATTCCTTTTTTTATCTTTACGGCAAACATTTTGGAAAGGAACTGATCACCTACTATGATCCTCCGCAGGACGGTGGGGGGTATTTACTTGTGCACGTCGTGCAAATATTATCGTCGAATTAATTTCTTATGAATAGTTGTCATCATGTGGCATATGGGTGTTAGAAGGCGGTAAACAACAATCTCCAGAACTATCTATGGGGATAAAATGATACTAAATAAAGGAGGGCGCATGACAATAGGGCGTGATTAAACAGTGGCCGGCGCATAACAATACGAGTTTCCAATTAAAGTTACGCCATTCAAATTACAAATTGCTCAAAAATTTGATATTTTGATATTTTGACATCACTAAATTGTAAATTTATCACAATATTGTCACATGAAAATAGAATTCGGAAACTTATATATATATATAAGTCGTGTTCAGTTTGTGATAATCATTGTTTCCGTTGAATTTTCCAAAAACAAGAATGCCTTTGGATGTTAGACTAAAGCAAAGCAATTTTCAATTTTCCTTGAATGACAACATATTGGCTGAAACTGAAGTCTCGTACAACTAATCACTACAGTGTTGTCACAAAAGTGGTACTTACATGGCTCATATAACATAATTATTTGGAAAGAAACCCTCCTGAAAAAAAAAATGAAGAAAATAAAGGAGATAAAAAGAGAATAAAAGTTTCCTTTGCATAAAAAGTTCACTACGATGGAGAGTGAGATACAATGGCAAGACGTTATAAGCTTACCTTATACTCACGAAAAACCCCGCAAATGTTAAAGGCAATATTGAAAAAAAACCTCGCAAATGTTAAAGACTACCTTATCGGGGAAAAAAAAGTCGGGGAAAAAAAGTCGGGGAAAAAAAAGTCGGGGAAAAAAAAGTCGGGGAAAAATTAAGTCGGGGAAAATTTTAGTCGGGGAAAAAGTTACTCATCTAAGGAACATTTAGTCATTTTTCCCCGACTAATTTGCAAAATTAGTCACTTTTCAAAGTCAAAACTTCACAAGTCAAAAACACAGGTCGGGGAAAAGGAAGACGGGGAAAATTTTGTTCGGGGAAAAATTTAGTCACCACCCCAAAATTTTAGTCACTTTTCCCCGACTTTTTTTCCCCCGATAGCTCATTGAACCGTCGAACAAATCTTATAAAATTGAGAACGATAATTTTTTTAAAACAAATTCTAAGATTAAAGAACTTAACGTCCTGTCAGACGGTAAACTATGCCAGCCCGGTTATTCATCATATGTTTGTATGTGTGTATATACAGTGTGGTTTAAAGAAAATGCTTTTATATTGTAGCTCAACATTTTTTTGTTCACCGTTTTTGGAGAAGTATTATTTCTGAACCACACTATACTTTAATAAATCTGGTTTATCATTTTTATATCTTCACTGACGTCAACTGATTCATTAGGATATGCGATGAACTACTCCATAAACTATTCTATTTTAAGTAAGTTTTGAGCATAGTTTATCTAATAGTTTACCGTCTTACAAGGTATTTGGTTTAGGGTATTATGTCAGTAACCATAGCAATGAGATACCTTTCCATTGCATTCTCCTTTCCACCAGTTGCCTTCCGTACTTAGTACATTCACAGTTTGTCCAGCCTAATTATCAAAACACAAAAGGTAATACACAGTTGAAGGATGATACTGTTATATTTTAAAATATCAGAAAAACATTTTGTGCATAGCTGGAATGACAATCGTAAATGATGATGGTGGCCAGAGCCTGGGACGAGAACTTAAAAGACACAGACACAACGGAAAACAGCTTCAAGCATATTTGGAAAGCACTATTGGAAAACATAATAGCCAAGCAAGCTATGCAAAATCTATCTCATAAAAGATGGAAAAATCCGGAATTGAGAAGCTCAAAACGAAAAATCAGAGACTATCATCCTTGACAGTTAAACCACCCAAGAAAAAGAGGATGTTTTCTTTGAAAAATTGCAAAAACAAATAAACAACAGTAATTATAACGTACCATTAACGACAACTCCTGTTCGTTCCGCGCAAGCCAGTTAAATTTCACTTTCATTACTCGTAAAACTTGTGGTTCTATACAAACAAAAATATACGGCACTAAAACAACAGACACATTCCTTGACGAGGTCGTTAGTAAAATCAAATTTTCGACAGTAACAGCGTTTAAATTAAATCATACTAAAACCAATATAACATTGCGAAGATACCCGAGCTCGGGTTTATATAGACTTATATAAACATGTTTTTATATCGCTGTTCTTACTATTCTTACTAGCAGCAGCTTTCGTCAGTTTCGTGGGCAATGAAGGAAAACTGGAGCCCAGCGAGTTGTTTTTGTAGTACGTCACCAGGTCCGGAATGGACGGAAATTGTTTCGGATCCGTCAAATAGTATCGGTCTTTGTTTCGACCGATCTTTATATGCTTGGTATCGTTTTTATACCGGATGCTTATGGCTAATCCCGGTTGATTCGGACTTTCTCGTATCAAATAAGCACCGTCCGGATAGCTTGCTACTCTCTGGGCAGCTTCGTCACGTGACATGACTCCGGCATACCTAACGTGGAAGATCGAAAGATACAAAAGGTACCACCTTCGATAGTTGTGTTACATTTCAATCAAATCAAGCAATCAGGAAGTTAAGAACCCATTTTCTGGTAGGAAAACTGTCAATTGAAAGAGAATTTAAAAAGTCATGTCTTCATGCCATTTCATAAAAAAATTATATCCAGGAACCCATTGCAGATTATTACTTAAATACAATACAATGAAACGCTCATTCAACTAGCTATTTTTTCTTCATACCTCTGCTAGAACAAACAGCCTTATTTCTTTTAACGAAAGAAAGAAGTGAATTTGAACTATCGAAAAACAGAAACAGACTTATTTCTCTTTTGAAGGAAATTTCACTTTACTGAGTTATTTCTTATTTCAATCCAACATATTATATGTATGCATACCAAGGATATTTTTCCAAATTTTCATTCGTAACAGCACTGGGGGAGAGTGATCTGGAAGGCAGCGTGCTCAAAGGAGGAGACGGTATAATACTGAAAGTCGAAAATAAAAATGATGAACATTTGAAATCAAGTTAGCCTTAGTCCAAGACTTCCTAATCGTTGAAAATGGAAGCGTCTCTGCGATGGACAATAATGTCTCAATTTTTGATCTTGGACTCAGGCTAATAACTATTCAGCGAACATTATCAACATTATTTGGTTACAGTGACTGTTCCTCTTTGTTGTTCCTGGTTGCTAATTTAAAAGCATTGATGAATTTCGAAAAAGACCAATGCATTTCTACATTACTGTTCCTTCACATTTCGAAATAATGTTAATAACGACTCACTCATATCAAACAGTAACTCATCTACAGATTTGTCTCTAACAACATGCGATCATCACTAGGTCGAGGTTAAAACTTTGTTATTTCTATCTGGGTTAACGAGAACATTGTTGTGTATTACCTCGTTCTTTCGAACGAAAATTAAAAGACTTTGAACCAAAACGTTTTACGAACGCATCTTGTTAGACAAACACACTCTAATCAAACTGATCAAGTCCTCCCACGCCGCTTTTCATGAATTCTCAGAAAAGATAAACCCGCATCTCCTTATAAACATAGATTTTGACTTCAAGTCCAAAACAAGTATGTTCAGGTATTTTTCTTATGGGATGTGAAAATTCGAAGATACAGAACATACACGAAGAGATTGTTAAGCGATATGATTTTGTAAGATTGAGATATGATCTAGCCAAGTCTTTTGTTGCAATTCGATCTGAGAACTAACTTAAACATGTGACCAAACGATACGACAGGCTCATGAAAAGCAACGTGTGAACACATGACACGAAGTAACGTGCAAGAACTGAACAAAATAATACAACAGTGAGGGTGCAGATAAAATGTGTTTGCCATAAACTAAACAAAAACAACAAATAATAACACAAACAAACAAACAAACAAACAAACAAATTAATATAAACAACATATGTGTGTGCTTACTGGTGCCTACTATTACGATGTGAATCCACTGGGCGCACATGAACTACGATAACAAGCAACGTTATTTACAAGGAAATGAATTAGCAAAACTGACCAAGTGTTGTCGCTTTATAATCGCTGCAATAACGCCGCGACCGCGTGAAAAATAGCGGAAGTCGCGAAAGCGTCGAGTATAGGGTGACAACACATCGACACGTACACGCCGTCTCATAAAATGTTTATACACACACACACACACATACACTTCCGTCATACGTCACATGGCAAACACTTGACAAGTGTCATAAAATGTGACACGTGTCTGCCTTACCTTCCCAGTTTCGCCTCTTCATATTTGTACTTGAATTCTGCATGGTTAAACGAGAAAAACATTTTCAACGAACAGAAAAAAAGGGAGTGATTCAAGAAGAAAGTCATTACTCGGTTCTATAGTCATCCACATTCCATACTTACAAAAAACCCAAAAAGTATCGTATTTCAAGTAAAATCGTTCTCAGCAGTATAAGTTTATAAAGAGTGGAGAGAGGCGGAGAAGGGGCGGCTACTTGGAATACGAAAGAAAGGGAAGAGCGTGAGGCGGAGAAGGGGCGGTTACTTGAAATATGAAATTGATAGAATGTCACCTGTACGAGAAGGTTTCAGTGGTTTTCCTGGATTGCACGATGGACAACGACTTAAACAGTCTTTATGAAGATATAAATAACAGCCTATAGAAGCAAACATATATGGCGATACAAAATGTACAGTAACGCCCTAGTCAAAAAAGATTCCTTGAAGTTCACTTGGACACACATTCAACAACCTACCGGTGACAGTGCACTTATAGCCTTGACTGAGTTGACCTCTAAGGAAATAAAGATAAAAATGTGCAGCGATTGTGAAAACGTCTTCAAATGTTTCTCCCAGTCCTCAATCCCATCATACGGTCACAGTCAGGATTGATAGAAAAAATATTGAAGACAGAGACCATTAGAATATGGTTTTAATTACGTGGAACAGAGTCGAGCTTATAATAAAGGTCACTAGAAGGTTTCCGGGAAAAATCTTTTTTGGTTGTTGATTCCTGAAAGTTTATAAAAGAAAAGTTAAAAAAAGAAATAAAAAAATTGCAAAATTTTGTCTCCCTCGCGAAACTTTATCCAAGTAAAAGTACACCAGCTGTTCAATTTTATTATGCTTATTGACACAAGTATGACAAGGCCAAACAGGGTTGACCAAACAGGGTTGGTACAATATCATAAACAGAGAAAACAATTACCTGAGCAACTTCCGGCATATGTGACAAGATTGTGGTGATTCGAACGTTGTGAGTTCAAATTGATGATTACCTTCAAAAAAAGAGGATTTTCACCGTTATTTCTAACTAACGTTTTCATTCTTAAACCCAAGCAATTAATCATGTAGCAGGGGATTATACAGAAAATTAATTTGGGCATCGGTAGCAGAGCGATCAATAAGGAGTGGGAGGTCTGGGGCACATTGTGAGGGGTCCCAGTGGGGTCCAAGGGCAAAGTCTAAGTTAGTAAAAAAACATGATAGGACCCTATCATAAACACTAAGTAGTAGACAATGTGCTTGATATAAGGTAAGTTCAAAGTATATTTTAAGGAAACTATTTATTTGGGTGCCAAAAAAAGATGTTGCCAAAATCGGTTTAAGGATGTTTCAACTGGCCGTATTAGGTCCAGTGTATGATATAACGGTCATTTTACCAGTTAAGCTATGGAAAACCGAAAGTCGCCCACTGCACGGACATGCATCGAAATTTGAATCTTACCTAATTTACCTTTCCATTCAGATAAAGTTACTGCTTCACTAGAAATAAAGAAGAGAGGAAGATATATATATAAAAAAGCTTACACATTATCACACAATCATCTAGAACGGTCGCAAGATAACAAAAAAAAGATGAACTAAAGACACCTGTTGACCCTTGAACAGATGTCCTGAAAATCCTGAAAAAATATTCCTGATTCATGGATCAGTTCAGAGGACTTCGGAGTGACTTACATGCATTTAGATATCTCGGAGACCCAAGTAACTTTATCTTGCAGTGTCTTTGAAAACATTGAACAGTTCTTGGCTTCTGAGACTAAAACAATAATAATAAGGATAGTTGAATCCTTATGAAGAGATAAAAAAAAACACCAAAAAAACCCAGTTCTTATGAAAGGGTGTACCTGTGTTATTGTTATGAGCTTGCATAGACCAACCTTGGCTGAACTGTAACAAAGAATTTTATAGATAATAGTATTTTAGAAATACAAGAGACTAAAGAGTTCATATAAAAACAAATAAATAAAATAAATAGGGTCATCTACATTTAAATATTTTTGAAATCAATAGTGTATATATAGAAGAACCAGTGTTTGGAACATGCAATTCTGTTGAAATACTGTGGTTTTGAAATCACGGTATATATTTTGGAAATAGGGTGACCTATGAATTGCAAGATTTCTGAATACAATACATCAATGAAATCGTTTGCCAACAACACAATCCATCAAAATTGTACCAGAAGGAAGTGAATTTTTGCATTTCATAGGTGAAAATTGTGATGTAAAGCAGCTTGATTGGATTTTGTATCCTTGAAAGGTGTGTTTCTGCATTGTTTATCATTTTCAATAAGTATTTTTATGATTATTGGTTTCCTATGCTATTGAATGGTGATATGTGTTTGTCTTTCTTCCCTACCTCGAGGGAACTACCTTAAAGTGTACTAATCATGGGTGTTTATTTTTAGCAGCTAAAAAAATTGTATTTTGCAAGTATATATTTACTTGCGCGAATAACCAGTTCAAAGTAAATAATAATAAAAGGTTTTGAACATTTGGTGAGTATAAGTTCTTGCAAGTCACCAAAATGTAAGAACTTTCGCAAGTGCAATTTTTTTGGGGATGGTCTTAAAGTGAAAAAAAGTCGGTTTTACTATGGATAAGTAGTCAAAATGTTCAGTGGATATAAAATAAAAGGCAATTTTAAGACCATCTTGTATCTTTTATTCACCATGTTTTTGAAAGTTTTCAAAACACATCGAATGCATTTTGCTTATCATCTCATCTGTCACCATCATTGTTTGGACCATTATCATTGGGCAAATGTTTTATAGCAACACCGACAGACAGACAACAACAGCGGAGAAAAAATCGTAATCGATTAGTTTTTGAAAAAAAAGCAAAACAAACCCAAATTCTTTTGTCTGTATTTTTTTTTTTTTTTTTTGGGGGGGGGGGACCATTTCTTTTCACGAAACAAGGATATCAACCTTATTTTGTGTGTAATTTTGCCAATTTGACCAAAACTTGGGAAATTTGTACACTCGGAAATAAGTTAAGGTAATTGTTTGTGAAACTAAAGAATACAAAACTAAAGTTTACAAATTGCAAGAATTGTGGAATTGAAAACAAAATATTAATTTTGACTTGAAATTGCAGAATTTAAAATTGGGAATCTCATAAATTTAGGTCTTTTTCTGCAAGTCTAAAGTTTTAATGACGGAAGACTTGCAAAAGTTCAAAGTTATGGTATCAGTGTGAGTAAAACAATATCATAATGGAAATCGTTTTGAAATTTTGAAAAATGCGGAATTAAGACGCAATCAACCCGAAAATAGCATAGTGGATTAAAAGATTGCGAATGCCTGCCAAATTCGCAAACATTAATTCCACAATCTTTTCTTCCACATTCATCACCTTAAGTGGATAAATTATTGCATAGATTTACTTTTGCGGCTTTACTTTTGCGACATACAAAATTTTCAAAATATTGTCTGGATTGAATTTCACTATTGTAAAATGTTCTGATTCGGTTTATGAAAATGAGTTAAAATGTAAAAAGTTTTTTTTGGAATTAACTGTTGCCGTTTGGGGGCGCATATTGGCCTCGAGTTATGGCACAAAATGATTAAAATATCTGTTAAATATTAAATATCTGTTATAGTCCCACGTATAACACTATTCAATGCTCTTCTCTTTTCTTCTTCTTTTTCGTCTTTTGGTAACAAGAAGGGAGAAATAAAGAGCTTTTACAACACCGCATTTTTAATAGACATAGTTATAATCAAATGGTTAGTATAGTGTGTAAAAACATATGAAGCAAAACTGAAAAATGTTTTTACTTGCTACACTAGTTATAATACATCTATCTTATTATGTTAATTGCGATCTGTGCATACCACTTTGAGTTTGGTAAGTATGAATAATAAGACTGGTAACGAAATGTTTGTATGGAAAATAAAATAGTGAACTTTTAGATCGTGCGTAACTGAGTTGTGCAATTCAATAGCGATGAATATTATAAAAGGAGTTTGACGTAAGAGTCTTCTTTTACCAGTTTTGTTTATACAAAACACCCATCCACCATTAGAGATTATATTGAGATGCATATTGAGAATGCAACAGAAATGCAACAGAAATCTAACAAAAGATTTTATTTTTTGTCATCCTGTTATTGAGAGAGGGTGAACACGGATGGGGATGGGGTGGTAACTCATGGGAGGAAAATGAACCTGTAAAAAGTTTTTACATGCAATACTAGTATATTAACACTGTTTAGCGTTTTAAGCCTCCTTTGAGTCCTTAGCAAAAAAACAAAAAAACAATAAAGTCGTTTAAGAGACAAATGTGGCAATGGTTTCCGTATCTGTAACCATTGCATTGTGTCAAATGTTTACATTTCTGGTTGTTGACGAAGAAACAATAAAATGAAAAAGAATGGTAGTCAAGAACATATGGTAAAATTAGATAAGTTAAAAGTTGTTAAAAGTAAGTTTATCAGTATGTAAAAGTCATAGACATATAAGAAGAGGCACGATCATATTTTTGCTTTTGTTTTTTTATTAGGTTAGTCTCTGTGATACAGGCCACAGAAGTCAAGTAAAGTAAACTAATGAGGGTTTTTAATTCACAAGTTCTTTTTCTATATTATAATGCCCAGGTGGACGTACTGAGAAATGAATCAGTAAAAATGTTTTACCCAGGCAGCTAGTTCATAATAATTCAAAGGCTAACATATGAAAACTTACCTTTCCTTTTCCTACAGACGGAACATCACCAATTTTAAATTTCTGCAAATCAAAGATCTCCTTGACGTCATAGTTGTCACCTCGATTCTTGCACAACAACATTGTATGTTCAAACAAGAAAGCAAATCGCCTGAAAAAATAAAACAAACAGGGTTATTAGCAAAAAAGGTTATTTTACTGAAATATTGTAAATAAAATCAATCTTAAAAGGAGTTAACATAAATTAATCGTACTTTACAATTCTTTTGTCGTTTGTATCAAATTTAACTTGTAATTCACCGTTTTTCACATGCCTTCCATATTGATTTGGTTTTACCTGCAATTTTTCAAAGGAAAATAGTATATAATTATTGTTCCATGTTCTAAGTCACTTCAAGGGGAATTCAATTAGTAAGTCTCCATATAGCACCTCAACTTAAGGTTTGTTCAGATCAAACAAAGAAACTTTGGAAGTGGCGAAACAGGAATGGTGGAAGTAATGATAGAGCCCGCTGGTAACCACACGAGTTTATAGAAGCAAAACGGAAACAGGACTGCAACTCTGTAAAACGACTTAAAAAATGATTTCTTTTCCAAGAAAGTCATGACACGAAGACATTTAGATGGAAAATTATAATCATTACCCCTTGACCTTGTAAATCATACTTCACACTAAAGAAAATTAAAGATCAATGAACAACTGTAGTTACAGTTTAATTTTATCTCTCCGTTGATGAACTATTGAACGTCAGCTCGAATACATGGATAGGAAACACATTAACATCTTTTGTTTAACAATGTTTAAGCTTTTGGCAGTCCAGTGAGAAAATCATTCCAGGGTTGACATTTAATAACAAGACAGGGTTGTCACAGAAAGTTTATAGCAAATCTCCCTAATCTAACAGAAAAATGGAATGGCTTTCCCTGACATAACACAACTCAACATAGACAACAGTGGTTAAGCTATCGACAGTTCAGCGAGAAAATCATTTCTTTGACTTGTAACAAAAGGTTGGTAGCTGCAAGTTAAGTGTAAGTTAATCAAATGAGAAATGTTACCTGCTTTCAATCTGAGCTATCAATTTCACGTTTTCTGAATCTCGTTTATATTCATTTATGTACCTTGCAATATCCTTGAACAAAATGAAAAATGAAAAATGAAAAAGATAGTTGAAACATGTAGTAATAGAACACTTGACGGAAATATACTGTGACCATAGAATAGTAGTTAGGGGGATCACCACAGAGAGTTTAGTTTGTGAATCTCTCCGTTGTACACAAAACAGTATAGCCTACTTTCCAATTTATCTATATAATAATAGACTACGACTTAATACAGGCAATTTCTATGAATGTTTCACTTAAAAAAAGACTCAAGTTTTGGCATGAAGTTCCAGTTTTTATGAATTACTCACATCCATAACCTCAAATGCTTTTTCGACATTCTGTTTATCTTCATGCTCGACCGGAGTTTGCTTATTCAAATCCTAATTAATGTAAAAAATAACGGAATCTCAAATAGTTACAAAGATAAACAAGCTTCTAGGCAGACTGATACTTCATAATGTTTCCTTTTTACAGAGACGGCGATTTAAATTAACCACATAAAGGCAAAACTGTTTGTGCTTGAATGTGCAGATTTCGACATTGACATGTATAGCATCTTACCCTTAGTAGCAGAGGGTACTTTAGGATTCTTTGAAATGGTACAACCAACTGCTCTTGTAAAGGGAATTTTCGTTCTGCTTTTTTATTACAAGTCTACACGAAATGAAAAAAATGTAAGCACTTCAGTACATCTTACAACAAAATGCGAAATACAAAATGCTAATAAAATAAATAAATTTAAAGGAATCCCAGTGGGCAAAATCTTCAAAATGTCTCTGTGGAGGAGTGCTTTTTATTGAAACAGCAGGCGATATTGCTTGCCATTCCTATAGATAACACTCCTCCTCATAGACTTTTTGAAGATTTTGCCCACTAGGATGAATAACGTTCATTACTTCAACTTTTTCTCGAAAACCAGTTTCCTTAGACAGTTCAATTACCTGCAAAGGAAAAATGACAAGACATTACAACTAGAACTGATCGAACTCAAACAGCTGAACTAAATTGAGGATTGGAATAAAAATATAAACACTACCACAAATTGTCCACTTTGCAAGAAATCAAACAAAAGAACACTTCTTACATGTTGTTGTGCATCAGGCAAGCCAGTACAATACAGTGCATATATTAAAAATTTCTCTTTCTAAAACAAAAGACAAAGAGGAAATAAAATTCATGGTTTATTATGATGATATTCCAGACACCTTATAACGCTTCTTTCTCAATAAAGACATTGACATATATCGGAAGAAATTAAGCTGAAAGCGTCACTTACATAATTAATGAAAGCTTGTAGATTTAGGTTGATGCTAGAGCTGCTTCTTCGTGTAGCGAGATCGCGATTAAAACTTGTATGCATTACATAAATTTGCTGTCATAAAAGAAGGAAGAAAAAAAAAACATTATGTAACATTATGGTAACAAACAATGATTTCTGGTATGTATCTCTACACCACCGAAATACTAGATGAAAACAGACAATTATGTTGTAATCAGTGGATGCATTTATACCAAGTGCCAAGTACCGAATAACTAATACATACTAATATAATAACTAATATATAACATAACCAAATAAAGGTTAACTTCAGATTCTCATATGAATAGATTTATATGTAATGTATACAATTGTAAAATAAAATACATTGCATATACAATGTGTTCCAGATGAAAATTGACAGGAAGGATGGAATAGATAGGCATACCTGAGACGCATTGTAAAGTATGAATAAAATAGTGAATTACTATGTATATTATAAACACGTAAGATAAATATATTATAAACACATTAAAAACTCTTTAATTAAAACAATATAGTGTATAGTAACAAAGATAGAGATATGAGAGGCTAGCTTCTAAAGGGAGAAACAAAACAAAAACCTCTTTATCTTTTAATTTTACTTATGCCAATTTCTATAATTCCAACCTACAAAACTCCGCAAAATAATATAAAATTATAAAATTATATATATATATATATATATATATATATTTTACAGTACACCATATGATTTTTAGTAGAGAATTTGTTTGAAAAAGTGAGCTTATAGCTCATGAAAATATTGTTTTAACTCTTTTAATCAAACTTTGCTGGTTATTCCTGTTTTCCGTTGTGTTCACATATATGTTTTGGAATAATTGGATTTATTTTGTTGTGTTCAAATATATTTATATAATATATATAAATGAGAGAAGAAGAAAAACAATCTATGTATAGAACTTTAAGTTTCGTGTTCTTACACTCATCAGCTATACTGTTTTGAAAAATTGCAAAACAGGAACAAATGTAATATATATAATATAGAAGGAAAAATTTCCCTCCCATATAAGTGGAGATTATGATGATGTTATATATAAAAAGATCTTACCTCAGTGTTCATAAAAATGGTGTCTTTATCATAGGCCGACATATGGCCTTTCAAAGGCTTTATATAAAACTAAATAAAAGGAAAATAAAAAACAGGATGAATATGAAACCAAACACATTCAGTTGCAATCATCAAGGAAAATTATTATAAACATAAACGTATAGTAATATAATAAACAACAGTAAATACTGCTAAGTTTAAACCTGTCTTTAATTTGATTTACTATCACGCAACTTGAGGTGACACATTACTGCAGTAAGTGTATTAAAAACAGAAAGCACTCTTGGTACTAACCTCAACCATCACTCGAAGTGCTTTCAAGTAGTTATCTTCGGTTTCGATGATTTCATTTATGACATGCCCTCTTTTGTCTGTTGGAGTCGGCTGCAAAAGGGTCTGAAATTTTAAATAAAGGGGAAGATTTAGGAGCATCAAGAGACGTTGACCAAGGAATTAAACGCTTTGTTCCTTACCTTAGCCTTGGCAGTACATTGAACAATATCATCATATATTTTCTCATCAATTTGGACATGATCATATATGTTTTCTTCTTCAGCTTCAGCATCGTAGGAATAATAATCTGGTTCCTTCTTCTCTCTGTAAACAAAAAGTAAAATAATGTTGAACGTTGTGTCCAAGGAAGTTGCTACAACTTTTTTACTCAGATGAATATGAAGGAACACACTAGAATGCATTTGTGGGTACAGTACACACACACAACCCCAAAAGAAACATTACATGTCCAGCATAAGATAATAAGCTTTCACGTAGAGACAGTGTCTTTATAAGTTAAACAACCTTTGGTTTATTTAATATGCGTTTTCTTGTTTAATCGTGTGTCTGAACAAACTGTGTTGAACATAAAAGATTTTAATAACGACTTTATACAATAGATAAAACTGTACTGTAAACTGTAACTGTAAAACTGATAAAAATTCATTGCTTCACGGACACGTAAAGTTTCTTTTGGGCTGTACTGTACTTTCCGAATTTCATATAAATTCTTAGTTAATTTATTGACAATACACTCACAAGATATCCGGTAATGTTCCATATATATCTTCTTGTTCTTCTTCGCCTTGAGTTTTATAATTATCAGGTAAGAAAGGTCTGGAAAGAAATACAGTTATCTAAGATCAAGAGAAATAACTTAATAAATTGGAGAGTGAGCAGCCAATAGAAGATGGACACTCCTGAAGTATAAAACAATGCCAGACAAAGGAAGCCACATTCATCACGTGAACTACTGCTAATGAGTACCAGAATATATCTTTACATATCAATGGAATCAATGACAGATGCAGTTGGTTATAATCAAGCTTTTTTGATCTTCAACCGACAGATATTAACAACAACAAAAGCGACTCACTTTAACTTGCAAATAGTTTTTGCTTCAAATGTTTGGGAGAGTAGTGATAAAGTGTGGATGACCTGCAAACAAATTGAGAACTGGAAGAATTTTGTTCAAAAGTTATAATACGAAACGATTGATTTAGGAGTAATAGATTTTCTTATACAAAGCTCTAGCTATTGGCATATATTACCCTCACCTTTTTCCAAAAACAATTATTTCGTCAGAGAATTTAAATTTAAATTTTGATACTACTGTGCTAATAATTTTTTTCCATCTTTTGTGAACTACTTGTTTTCCATTAACTGGATGTATTTTTTTTTTTTTTTTTTTTTGAATTTCCCAATTTATTTAATGTTGGTTTTACGTAGTTTACAAGATACATGATAAATATAAAATGAACTAATCAATACCAACTCGTCAAGCTAAAATTTATCACAAAACCCTACAAAGTTTGCAATTGCATTGGTTGATTAAGTTAATGGATTTAAGAGAGAGTTTAAAAGCATCTAATGAAGCTTTAGACTTGACACTATCTGGTAAGGCGTTCCATGTAGAAATGGAAAGGGTAGGTCGAAATTGAGATTTTCAGTTCCAGGATCGGGGGGGGGGGGGGGTTTGGGATCCAAGAGGCCCCTTCTGGGGTGTCCGGCCAAGCCCTACAGGCGGGCAAAGGAATGAATTGTTACATGAAAACACAAAAGATTTTTGTGGAAAGATTAATCTGTGACATGAAATCATTATGTTTTCAAAGTGCAATTTTTTGGAAATCCCTAATATAAACAAAAAACTGTTAACTTCTAAAGATGGTGACTCTTCATGAAAGCTAATTATCTTACGTGGAAATGTAAACCTTCTTTCGGGCTCTACTGTAGATAAAATGTTTGTCTATTAGCAACATCATAAGGTACTGAAACAATTTAAAAGAACACTTGTGTGGATCAAATATCCTTTTGGATGCTTCTCCAATTACAATTTAAATATTAACATGAGGAACTGTCAGAAAACAGATGTGAAGGAATCAAGTCCATGTGGATGATTAAACTACTGCCTTTCATTTCTTTTCTACTAAAAACAGATTCAAAAAACAAATTTTGATGAATATAAAAATTTAAAAACAGTATATTTCAAAATAGTAAAAATGGTTGGTGTACAATTTCTGGCAAAGTTTATTAATTTTTTGTTGGCAACATGAATAATTACGAGAAATAAAAAATCACATGTATTCATTAGGGGTGTATAAGCAGTCTTATTCAGGAGAGGAGCAACATCGTGCACACACACTCCTAAACTAGTCAAGGTGCACTTTTTATGGCACTCCTCTTTTAAATAATATCGTAGAAAAACATTATGTATTTCTGTTTTAGTTTCTTAGTATAGAAAATAGATTTCTAAAAGAATGAAAGTAAGAAAATGGATAAGTTGTTTGCTTTTTCAACTTCTGTGTCACACCGTGGCCTCATATCTGTAAGATAACAAAATGTACAATTTGTTTACATTGAAATGCCAGCATACAAAAATATTTTTCTGACTTGCGTGAAAACCATTGAAAATTTTCTACCTCAAAGTATTATATTACCAAAGCAATGTTTTTTTCATTTTAAAGAAAAAACGAGTCATCTTATGTGATTTAATGGGAAAAAGTTAGTTTTTCTGAGAAACCAATTTTTTTTATTTCAACATTGTAATTATTCATTACAGGATGTTAAGTATTTTGCACAATTATTTGCACAGCACAAATAAATAATAACCAATTTAAGATAAATGTCCATGAACTTTTCCAAGATGTTCTGCTCTGAGGATGATTGACCTCATGCTTAAATAGCAGTGCTACTTTTCCCGTTTTCCATTTCCCGTTTCTTGTTGAGATTTTGTATGGTTTTTGGATAGAGCTATTTTTATTCATAGTGCTATCTTTAATTTGCTCATAACTTTCGTGACTTACATTATGATTATTTACGTGATGATCTTTCTAAACAACATCTGCCCCGTTTTAAATCAGAAAGATAATGACGTGCGTTCGAAATAAAAAGATGAGCAACGTAATCATTATTCTTGTTAAACAAGTGTACAGAACGATCATCACGTAAATATAATTTCTGAAAAGGTCTATCAAATAACTTGAAAACACTTGCACCAAAAACTTCATTTAAGATTAAACCGATAATAAATATACAAGGGATATACCATGATAAGTGTTCTCCTTGGAACAAAGAATAGAAATCATAGTGTATTTTAAGTGGTCAACATAGGAGTGCTTTTTACAGTACACCAGGGTGAAATTTCCTGAAAAAAACTGTATAAGGGGAATTCGTTTCCACAATATTTGAATGTGGTTTCTATATTCATCATTAAAACGGCAGATATATTCTGATTGGATGCACATGTTCAGACCTTAAATAGGTTCATCAGATGCGAGAATAACTGAAACAGTTATATGTGACTGATTAAGGATTTTCTTTTTCTTTTCATTTGGGAAAAGTCCGAAAAAGGCATATGATATCATTCAATCACAAAACACCTATAATGTGGCAACGAGGCAAGGGTAATGAAAAACCAAAAGGAAAATATGCAAGGGAGATTAAGGAGTGACCAAAGTAATAATAATAAAAAGAATGAAAAGATAAGAAGAGTTAGTTTTATTAAAAATTAGTATTCATAAGTGTTATGTAAGAACAGAGACAAAATTGGTTTTTATTTATGAAACAGCTGTAGCATTTTATGGAAATACTTTGGTTGGGAATATGAAGAAATACTTGTTTCAGGGGGGAGGAGTGTATAAAATTTTTTGGAGGGCGTGTTTAATCGAAAGGGGCGTTTATACAAATGAGGGTGTTTATTTGATAAAATATGTTTAAAATTTAAACCTCAAACGTTGAGAGATATTTACAACCCTAGCAATCTGTTGAATTTTACTATTATTTGAAACAGAATAGACCTGATGAACACTTCATGCCGAAATATATCGTCACAACTAAAATGTGTTTCATGTAACTATTAACTATAGAGCAGAGTCAGGTCGCTGAAGCAATTAGGATTCTGGGAATCCTGCCTGGCATTTATTAGACCTGTATATACAAATATGTATCGCAACTCAAACCGCTCTGCTCTGTTGGACTATAGAACATAATGTATAGATTATACTCACGGCTTGAAAATTGGATACATCATACAAATCATTGGCAGTAAAAAGTTGCTTTGAATCTACTTTGAATTCTTCTGTGCATGCTCTTAGGAATGCTCTGATATTACGTAAGCACAAGAACTAAAATCAGAAATGAATTCCTTGTTTCATTAGTGAACAACAGTAGTGGTTATCCTTTTAGAGCCTGTTTACACAAGGTTTTATGTCGGGTGACACGAGATTATTCACAAATCTGTTTCTTGTTAAAACCTTATATTATACAGTTTACATGGAGGTGATATGAAACTCATAACCGGTTGATTTTCATGTCGGTCAAAAAGACATGAAATCTCACTTTGGGTGTCAAAATTTCATGTAAACCATATTAATTACTCTGTGTCTGCATGACCGACAGTTTCTTTTGTTTTCTTAGCCTTAAATGGCAGCAGTTGACTTGCTTTCCCCTTTGTTCTTACTCTATAAATGGCAAAAATGTTTAAATGGTAAACTGCCTGCCACAAAAACCTGCTGGCCATGCAGATACTTTGTATTAATTAATGTTCAACTTTGCATGCTCATTAAGATTTCATCTGTACACAGTCATGAAATGACGACATGAAATAATGAAATAACGACATGAAATTAAATCACCACATCTAAAACACCATTTCATCATGCCATGAAAATTTCATGTCGCCTAAATGTCGCTTTTGTGTAAACACACTCTTAAACCTGAATTTGTTCCCCTAAATACTCTCCCCGTGACACTGCAATATATTGAATTTCGTCATAGCGAATCAGAGGCCATTTTATAGTTTTTAAATTTTGTGTCAAATCATCATCGAAAGTCTGTAGCTATCGGTGAAAATGAAATTGAAATTGAAATTAAACATGAACAAGAGACGACCATACAATGACCACATTTGACTTACCATGTGCATGTTTACATTATTCACTTTGGACACATCATTTATACTGTGCGGCTTTAATTTGTTGGCTACTTGGCATAGAATAACACCATCACGTAATGACTGTGCAAAATCAAACAGATGTGCACTATCCTCGAAGGCTTTTCCATTCATTGGAGTAATGCCTGTGGAGAGTATCCATTCTTTTGCGATTTTCCATTCTTCCCCCATGTTAGCATAAGCAATATGTATAACTATATATCTACATCTACATTAACTATATTATAATATTGCGTAGGTAAAGAATGTTAGCATTTGTCCCGATCACAAGCTTCTTTTTCTTCCTGAACATTAACTTGCGCAAAATGCGCCATGTTTACACAGCCTACGTATAAATCCCATTCACTCGAGTTACTGAAAGTAAACTGGTCATGCAAAAGGTTAGGTTTTATTTAATTTCTTTCCACAACCAAAACAGAATGTCAATTTCCTTCCTAAGTCTGGGAAAACAAAAAACATAGAAATTGTTATGACTGAAACAATTACTTAGCTAAATTTTCAGTTAATATTTTAATATTTTTTTAATGTTTATGTAAAAATGGCAGCGTAATTTGCAGTGTAAAATAATAAGCTTTTATAAGATTTCTCAAAGTAATAAAAATTTGATATTCTTTATTTTACCCCATTTACGTCATTAGATCAATTTTAATGTCTGCTTTGCATATTTCGTGCTTTTCTTCAAAAAATTACGCAATACATGTGGAAAATGAAACGAAAGATTTTTAATCAAAAAACCTTTCTTAACGTTCGTTTTTTATTAAGATATGTTATTTTTGTTTGTTAGCATTAGTCGACAAAGCAGTATATCAACCTTCTCATCAAATCGAAAGCAAAGAAAAGATAAACTCCATCCGTAGGGTCTATTCGAGTTTTGAGGAGAAATAGTTGCATATTTGTTTTCAATAGAGATAGGTGATGAGTATGAAGTTAATCCGACGCCAAAATCTCGTGTATCAAGCCGTCGAGTCGCTTTAGATGTTGACTCGTGACGTCATTTGCCGACATTCAAGTCGTCTAGATGTTAACTCGATTCGCTAGATATGGTGTAGCTTTTGCCATATAATAGTGTTATCGAGTCGCTTCGGAAGGCTAGCTGTTTTAGATGTTCAGTCGGTTCAGAAGATGAGGCACTGCAACCTAGTTACCAGTCGTTCTAATTTCGATGCTACATGAAAACAGATGTTTGTGTCACATTTACATAAGTTTACATAAGAGGAACTTCCCTTCTTCTTTCAGTTATATATATTTCATCGTTTGTAAGAATTCGATTTGAAAGATCCCTCATCTTTACATAAAAGTATAGACCTCAAACTAACACTGCTTTACTCTATATAAATCCATGTTGTTTATTTAGCCTGATTTCAAGTAAGCGACCCACGAATAATGTGATACACAGTTACACGGTTCACGAAATTTTAATAGCTTTTGATTTGAAGACCCACAAATTTTGAAGAACGCTTCATCGTCATCTATAACGATCCAACCTCTAAAACGATTAATGACGTCACGAGTCATCAACATCTACTAAAGCGACTCGACGACTTGATAAACGAGATTTTGGCGTCGAATTAACTTCATAGATGAGACAATGATGGAGGGACCAACGAAACTAACACATCGAGTTGTAATCAAAACACACTGTAATTGCTAATTGTGATGTATTTTTTAGTTGTACCGAAATATGTGACGAGAAAAAATTTTAAAAAAAATTTAAAAAAAAACGAAATAAGTTTTTTTTTGAAAAGATTTGCTTCATTAAAAAAAATATTGGATTACTTATGTTTTTATGTTTATCAATTACTGGGATCTATACTTATAATTTCGTAACGATTATGCACACTATATAATACTACTTATATCGTGCACAAACGATAAATACGCCTTCTGTCAGGCATTCAGTTCAATTACACACAACCTCTCTCTATTATGATGGCGAACACCATCCATCGGGACCAAAAATAATTGCTATAAGGTGTTCCGTTAAGTATAGATTTGGTGGACGACTTCATCAAGGGGAAATAATGACATCTGTTCCTATAAAAGCTGTCTCCTATATTTGGCATGTCTGCTATAGAGAGAGATCTGTTGACTGTGCGGTGAAACTTAAACGCATTTATGAATTAATTAAAACAAGTTTTTAGGGACCTTCCTTCATATTTAAAGGAACTTGAAGGTGAAAGTTGCCAGAATATAAAGTATTTTACATAAATTAACGAAGGCCTTCAGGAAAGTTTGAGCATTGCAATAACGGATGCAACCGATTGTTGCTTTTTCAAATCATGCATTCGTATAATAAATTAACAAAAATTACGACCGCCCGTCACGAAATTTCAAACGAAAATGAACGAAAACAAACGCGATTCTTGTGGTGTTAGGGCTCCGTATTTGAAACTGTCACAACTGCGTTTTTTAATGCAATTGGCATGACAGTTGTGAAAAAATATGATTGATTGAAAATATGTTTTCGGCTTCTTAATGGAAAAATTAACGAGTTTTAAACCTTGGCAGGTTTACCGAGAAGTGGTACTTACGGAGCTGGCTTTTTTTTTAGGGATGAGCCGTTATTCGAATAGCACTGTTTCACAGGGTAAACGCAGTAAATGAGATGAAAATTTGGAGGAAAATGGAAAGAATTCTTACGGTTGCAACTTTCTTTCAGCTTTCAACTGGCAAATTTCGATCAACACTTTTCTCAAAGTCTACCTGGTACATGTTCAGAACCGTCGTGCCATGGACATCAGCATGGCAGCAGGAATTCAAACATCGATTGAAAAACAGGTGAATTTCTTTGCCTTTTGCTGCATTAACCAATGTCTTCTTATCGGCTTCTCATTTACTAATCTTATCATAGAATTCAACTTACAATTTCTGCTCACCGATATAAGTTTTTGGCGCGAACCTTATATTTCGTTTGGGTTAGTGAGGTTTACACTCGTTTTTTCAAGCATTTAAATAAGACTTTTCACCGTAAGTAGCTATATATAGCAGCGGCGGATCGAGAAGCAATTTTACTGGTGTAAAAATTATGGAGGAAAGTGTTTCCAAAAGGATAATTGCAATTTAATTGCAAATTATTTTTTAGAAAGTTCTCCTTCAATTTGGCCTACACCAGTTTAATTTCTGCTAGAAATTGTCAGTCAAACATACTCGCATTGGTTTTCGAGCGAGTTGAATTGAATTCTGTATTATCTAACTATCTTTCTCAAAGACTTGTTATTTGTGAACGAAAAGGATAACATCTGCGTAAAAAGGTACAGCGAAAACCTCTCACATTATTGATGAATTTCAACAAACTTGCCCTTGAAAGAAAGATAGTTCAGAGTAGAATATTATCCTTTTTGTAAAATAGAAGAAAGAAAAATGAAGAAGAAAAATGTGTCAAATGTGTTATTACCTAATCGACTCAAAACAGTGATGTTTCGAAAACAGACAAGGGGAGTTGGGGTTTGGATTTTAATAAAAAAACCTTTAAGCTACTTTTACAATGCGTCGATTGCTATTCCTCAAAATCGAGTAAAGATGTATAATCGAGTCTCGAGGCTACAGGATCTTTAAGCCGACGCTTTCACACTGAGCAAGGGAAATGCTGACACCACTACGCTTTTACATATTCCTGCTGACACAAAGCATTATATCTTTACACAAAGCATTACTTTAACTTAGCTCATGATTACAGGGTTTGAAACCACTAGGATATAGCTCAAGGTAAAATCTTGTATCTGTAAAGTTCATGGTGTAAACCTTGTAGAATTTGTTCGGTTGATTGAGTTTATAAACCACTTTTGCCTTGTTCTTTCAAACACTCTTATAAGAATTCTCACCGAAAAGGTTTGTGATACGAGATTTTGCCTCAAACACCCTCCTTATAGACAACTATACTGCAAGTCCACTACTTTAGCGAGTGTATTAAACAATATACATTTCATACTGATAATACACTTAAGATTGAAAAGAAATATCATAACGTTGGACTCCTCCACATTTGTTTGACTGACCTTGGATACGATTATGGGAAAGAAAAATGTAAGTTTTAAAAGAAAATTTATGACACTGTACTCCTCCCTGGAGCTGCTGTTGAATTTGATAATGAATCCAACCGTTAGTTGAGTCTTTATGAGGCTGAATTACGCGCTCAATTTTAGATCAATTAAGATTGACAATCTGAGATAGACGATCTCGGGATCGCCATGGAGCTCTAGTTATAGTAGTTAACACACGAACACGGGGTACAAGAAAATTTCCCGGCAGGGGAATCTGACACACCGACGTCATTCTCTGTCAGCCCTTTGAAACAATTTATGTCACAACCACGAATAGGCATTCAGACATATCTGTTAAATTACTGACGATTTTATCAGTATTGCTGATAGTTGTGACTTGTTTTGATATTCCCTCAGACCATCACATATATATAGCGAAAATACTAAAAATAACAAAATGGTCGGTTTTGATTAGTTTTTTATATTATTTTTATTTAAAACTATATATAACTACAGTATAACCCCGTTAAGTCGGACTCTCAGGGGACCGAAATAATCGGTCTGACTTATCGGGAGTCCGACCTATCCGAACTTCGTCTTAAGTCAGACTCTACTTATTTAGATCCAAGGGGGACAAGGTTTTAGTCCGACTTAAAGAAAAGTCTGACTTAAAGCGTGTCCGACTTAACGGGGTTATACTGTATATAAAACTATATGTATATTGTATACCGACGTTAAATAAATTTACAACAATATCAAATAAGAAGCCTCCTCAGCTTTGATGTTCTTCAAATGGCTATTGCATGTTCGCGCCTCTCGGCTCTTGTTTTTTTTTTTTTAAAGCACTCCCTCGTCACAGCGTCGAAAAGGTAGAACCTACATGCAAACATGGACGTAAACTTACATAAAACAGACAACAATAGAGACCGCATGGAAAACTGGTATCCACACTCTGATATATGATGCCCACACAATTGTTTTATGAAGTTTTAAGTCAATATTTAACATAACAATATTTAACAATATTTGTCAATTGGTTTTTATTTGATCGCCATAATAAAGAAGCAATGGTAACTTATTTTTAAAACGAATAAAGAATAGACGATCTAATAAAACGTGATATTATTTTGAGTTGTCACATCAAATTAAGAAGTCACCACACTACATGTTCCTATAAGAGAATGATGAAGATATATGGTGCGGCGTTCGTGTTTTCCGTTCTCGTGCACATAGCACTTGGTTGTCAATCATACGATACGTCTGTTCAAGATTGGGGATCAGGTAGATAACTGTTTTGTTTGTCTTCACACGTGTGTGCATACCGTTGTTGATGGATGAATACATTTGTTATTATACCACGTTCACACCATCAAATCTTTACTAATTTGTTATTATACCACGTTCACACCATCAAATCTTTACTAATTTGTTATTATTCCACGTTTACACCATCAAATCTTTACTAAAGACCATTTGGAGGTTCTCTTATTTTGAATTCTTAATTACAAACTAATCGCCCCATTGTTATTAATGACACACTAACTTGTGTTAAGGTTTACGCTGGCAGGCAAGAGTGAAGAACAAATTTGCCTTGATAACAGAATACTTCCATATGTAACATTCGACATTTGATAGCTAATCGTCGAGACAAACCAAAACAGTATACGTCACCACGGATCCATCTATATATACCATTTTGATAGGTGTTCCATTATCAAGACCAATTTGTTCAGCACGTTTTCATGTTTGCCATCAGTAGCAATGGGGCGCCATTAGTTCGTTAATAAAGAAATCAAAAAAGGAGAATTGCCAGACGAAGTGCCGAAAAGAATAATATTTTTTTTGAGAAAAATAGGCGTCTCCCGAATTTCTGTTTAAACACCGTATTATGGCCGTATTATCAAGTTTTAACACATTTCTATGCAAGAGAGAACGCTCAAGTTTATACACGTTCAAAAGCAAACTGAAAGCGTACTTGTTCGACAGGTCTGTTGCAAGGACTTCAGTTCCTTAATAATAATAATATATATATAAAAAAAATATTTAGTGTTAACTTTTATACTAACGATGCACACAAATACTACCATACAAATTTCAGATGAAGAGCCAATTGTACTCTATTGGAAATGCTGAAATAAATCTGTTATTGTAATATTTATTATCTTATTGTTTTATTGATTTCCAGCTTTATTACTTAATAACAGTCATCACACACTATTGCCATTGGAAATGGCAATAATCCGGTAAAGGTCCCCCGTGGGCGAAATCTTCAAAAAGTCTCTGTTTTTATTATTGAAACAGCAGGCGATATTGCTTGCCATAGAAAACACTCCTCCTCATAGAGTTTTTGAAGATTTTGCCCACTGGAGTCTCTTTGGCATTGTTTTAAAAGAGGCAAACTTTGAAATTCGAATTTTTTTAAAAATTAGTTGGCTGATTTAGTGTCATTCTCTACCATACAGTTCATCTAACAATTTCAGTTCATCAAATCTTCATGGTGAAAACCTTGTTAAATTTGTTTGGGTAAGTGAGTATAAGGTTACGTCACGTCTCGTTCTTTCAAATGCTTTTATAAGACTTTTCAGCGGAAAGTTTGATGAACTGAAAGTGGTAGATGAACACACTCCTACTGGAATATACATTGAAATATATAAAATGATATTTTTATCTTTTGCATTTATCTTTTTCAGGACGAAGAGGAAAATTACTGTTGCCTGCAGGAATTGAGAACAATTATAACATTGAGATTCAATTATCGAACAATGCTAATTCATTAAATTTCGACTGCCTTTACTCCAAAAGCAGTTCTGGTAGCACCTTCGTCTTCCAGATGAATTACTGGTGTATGAAGTCAGCTGGTCGTCTCGCGTTTTACACGATGCAATACGTAGGTCAAACCAAAGTTGTTTTTGTGTCGATAAAAATCGACGGCGTTGCGTTATGCGATGGTTCGTCACCAGCAACTCCGGCCCCATCGGGATTATGTGAAGATTATGTTAAAATCAATACAAAAACTAGCACCTACAAGCAAGTCAGTTTGATGTTGAAAAAAGATTTCGGATTAGATTCGGATTTGCTAGAAATGGAGTTTGACCATCCAGTGACATTCATCCGCTGTTGGAGGGTCAAAATCCTCGAAAACCAGGGTAACAAATCGTTCAAAATGCAAGTTAAGGCGTGGATTGTACGGGAAATCAAGAGAGAGGGCAGCATAGAGTTTCTTTTCAATATCCGTTTCAAAAAGTCTGAACCAACACCAAATATTGTATCAATACAGTTCAATAACTTCGTATGTCCTAAAGGGCCAACTGCAACCACTCAACCACCGCTGGTGACACTTGGCGGCAATACCTGTGCGTCTTACATCAATACAGTAGATAACTGGCCAGGAGGAGAGAAAGTGGTATTGGAATTGCCTGTATCCAGTGCATTAAGCTCGTGGAAAGTAACCGTGAGTTTCATCATCTTTGTTTCTTGTGTTTTCTATTTTTCAGAAACGTTCAAATTTCAAACTGGTGATTTCTCTACTTAACTTTTGATTAGGTTGGCTTTGACCCACCTCAGACATTATCACTTTCTATTCCAAATGCTCGATCTGTACTCACTGATAATTGTTTGTTGTACTTTGAAAATTATGGTTACAACAAAGACATCTCTGCAGGAGAACTGCTCTCCTTGGAATACGTCCTCAACTACGATCAAACGAAACCGAAACCGAAACTCGTCTATATCGAGTTGGGAAATTCTGTTTGGTCCAAAAATTGCGGCAAACCCCCAGTTTGCCCCACAACACCGATGCCATCAACTACTCATCAACAAACAACAGAGGATTTAACAACACAAGAACCTGAAGTTACAACTGAACTGCCGGAAGTCACAACCCAGCAACCAGAAATTACAACTGAATCGCCGCCGGGAGTTACAACTCAACAACCGGAAGTCACAACTCAACAACCAGAAGTTACAACCCAACAACCAGAAAGTACGACTGAGGGTCCACCAGAAGTAACAACCCAAAAACCGAAAGTCACATCTACATCCTCGCAATGTCTTCCTAAGTATGATTATAAAGAAGTCTTGCATAAATCATTGCTGTTCTATGAAGCCCAAAGGTCAGGTCCTTTACCAACATCGAATCGTATCCCATGGCGACAATCATCGACTATAAGTGATGGAAGTGAGGTTGGTCAAAATTTAACAGGTGGCTACTTTGATGCAGGAGATTTTGTTAAGTTTACCTTCCCTGGAGCTGCGGCAATAACGATGCTTGCATGGGGTATGGTTGAATATTCTGATGGATATAAATTTGCTAAAGAATATGAAAATGGCTTGGAGGCAATCAAGTGGGCAACAGATTTCTTCCTTAAATGCCACACAGGTAGGGGTTAGTAAATTTTCCCACTTAGATCCGTGATGCGTACAACCCCAAATCGTGCATTAAACAGAACTACTATTACTGAAAAAATCGAAGAGAAGTGTATAGATATGGTATAGATAAAATTTGATTTATCAATCCTTAATTTCAGGACCAACTGAATTTTGGGGACAGGTTGGAAATGGAAATATTGATCATGCATTCTGGGGAAGGGCATCAGATTTGACAACAAGTAGACCATGCTACGTACTGAACAAAAATAACCCAGGATCCGACCTAGTTGGTGAAGTAGCAGCCAGTCTAGCTGCAAGCTCCATTGTGTTTAAAGACGCAGACATCAGCTACAGTAACAAAATTCTTCAACACGCAGAAGAGCTATACGACTTTGCAAACGATTATGAAGGCATGTACTCAGATTCCATCGCAGATGCAAAAACTTTCTACAATTCGTGGAGTGGTTACAAGGATGAGTTAGCGTGGGCGGCTGCTTGGTTGTATAAAGCAACAGGCAAGAAGAAGTATTTGACCGATGCTGAAACTCACTGGAATGACAACGGAATGCAAAAGGATGCGAAAGAACTTTCATGGGACAATAAAGGTCGTGGGGTTGCTATCCTAATGGCTGGCCTCACCAACAACCAGAAGTATGTACAAAATGCGATGGAATTTTGCACTTGATTACAAAATGGAGCGCCAAAAACACCACAAGGAATGGTGTTCTTACAAATATGGGGTTCTAACCGTCACGCCGCTAATGTCGCCTTCGCTTGCCTCGTTCTATCGAAATATGTCGACTCCGCGGATTACGTCGATTTCTCAAGAAAGCAAATCCATATGTTACTTGGTGACGCAGGCAGAAGCTACGTGGTCGGGTTTGGTTTGAATCCCCCGCAAAGGCCCCATCACTCTGGATCATCCTGTCCAGACCGACCTGCCTCTTGCAATTGGAATAATTTCAACAGCCCTGGTAAGTGAAAAAAACAGCAAATAATCAAACTCCTCTATAGCGGACATCTCATGCAGCGGACACCCGTTGTAGCGAACACAATTTGCAGAAACGGATGCCTTTTAGTTCAAACCTGCACTTAACGGAAACCTCCTTATAGCGGACACATTTGTTTGGTCCCGATGGGGTCCTCTATAGAGAGGTTCGACTGCAAACAAAAAAGAAAACAATAATAAGACCAAAAAACAGTGTTAAACTAAAAAATATTGAAAACATTTTGAACAGTGTTCTCAGCCTCTCATTCAAACTTGTTAAGAATAAAAATCATTGCAAGCAAATCAATAGATATCACTTCGGTTGTGGATTTAGTGTGTCGTTATTATGGTTTTCATTCGAGAAAATCAACAAAATGTACGGTACATCAGCAGAAAGAAATCGGGGAAAAGTAACTAATATCCCCAAGTGTCTAAAATTCTCCCCAACTTTTTTTTTTGTCCCGATTGTTTTCCCCGAAGTATTTAGCCAGTGTTTTCTCACGGACCATGTTTTAGTATTAAAATTAACATCCGCCGTATAGATTTATTCTCCTTGCGACCACCCTCGCTTTTACATTCCTCCATGATGGGTTTTTTTTTATTACGTGTATTTAATCTACCTAAATCTCAATTATGAAAGCTCGTTTCTTTCTGATCCATTAAAAATCAGATGACAATACGCCTTTAACACACAAACGTTATAATCTGATAACACTGGTAAGAGGAGAAGAGGAGAAAAATTAAAAGTATACCAAACTTTTTGTGGAGGAGTCATATAAAAACAAAAACAAAAAATATAGCCGACGAGGATTAACCCTTTCTTGCACTCCTCCTGCTTGAATGTAAATTGAATCTGCCTCTGCCTTTTGTTCACTTGTCAGCTACTCTAATTATTCGGTGAATTTTGTAATCCATCATAAAACTGCCATAATGCATTGCATAAGAAACTAACATTGCCACTGCTGTTTAAGTAGCAACATCATCAGTCAAGCCCCAAAACGAGTAATTACAGCATTGCATTGTGGTAGTTGGTGTATAAGTTGTATGACTGACACTATTGCATTATGGGAAATGTCAATTCCTCTTTCATTCTCATAGATCCTAACCCGCAAATTCTATACGGTGCATTGGTTGGAGGACCTTCCAAAAACGGTATTTACGAAGACAAACGTACCGATTACGTCAAGAACGAAGTAACAATCGATTACAACGCTGGTTTCCAATCTGCGTTAGCCGGTTTATCGCATTTGCAGTCGACAGGAAATTGTGGATCGTATTGAAAACGCTTACTTCTTTTGTAGATTTTAGTTTCTTTATTGTAAATGCATCGTATGATTATAACCACGTCCTCCCAACATTGACACCACCTACCGTGACAGAGATGGGAACCTTCCGTGCCTTCTTACTTCAGCTAAACGAAATTAATTGACAACTGCACTAAATCAACTGCTTGTCCTAAAAATAATAACTACATAACTACATAACTTTACAGGCAAAAGGATTTCTGCACACTCGCTGCAAGAAGGTGAAATTGCCATAATATGATGATATGGTCCCATAAATTCATAGAAACCTTTCACAACTTTACCTAAAAACGTTTATCCTCTGAAATGATTATAGGAGCTATGAGATAATTTCCCCATATATAGACAACCATCATCACTACATGTAGATTAATAACTTATGAATAGTTGGCTCCTCACATAATCATCATTTCCATTTTTTTTTCTTTAAGGCTAACGTTAGACGTCGTCTTTTTGCCGCACGAAACTAATTAGAATTAAGCACGACGAGAAGTCAACAAAATTATAACCAATTTATAATAGTCTGTTTTTTTTGTGTTCCTTAAATTAGTCTATAATTATTTCGTCTTGTATTTATCGTTTTCAAATCGATTTCTGCAGACATTCTGCAGACCATTGAGATTTTCTTCCCACTTTTCCTTTGTTTTCGTTCTTTTTCCTGTTTCCAAATTTAGCTAACAGACTACTATAGGGGGATGAATTTATACAGCGTTTTTGGATTTTCACGGTCAAACCCTTATAAATTTGACAATCTGTATAAAAAAAAGGGAATTTCCCTTTTCTGTGATTTTAGAATATGACGTCAATATCATTCATCAAATGAGTGTATATAAAATTTCAAAGTCCAACTCGCATTCATCTGCGCATGCGCAAAAAAAAATGACGATTTCATGTAAAATATCACGAACATTAGCATATTTGATGACCTATTGACTGCTTTCGGTAAATTCCCATGCGCTAACTTCATCAAATGAGTTAGGGGAATTCCCTAACTCAGTTCTGTCCACTTTCAAAAAACCTCCTTAGTTGAAAGAGTGTGTATAGTAAAGGATGTCGTGTTACTTGAGAAATGTAATGTATAAGGCAGCTCTTGAAGGTCGTATCGAGCTCGTCAAACTGTGTAGAGAGTGGGGTGCGACTGACTTTGATGGTGCGATGAATTGTGCAGCAGAAAGAGGGCATATAGAGATCGTCAAACTGTGTAGAGAGTGGGGTGCGACTGACTTTGAAAATGCAATATATGAAGCAGCAACAGGAGGTCATATAGAGATCGTCAAACTGTGTCTAGAGTGGGGTGCGACTGACTTTGATGAGGTACTGTGGATTGCAGCAGAAGAAGGGTATATAGAGATCATCAAACTGTGTAGAGAGTGGGGTGCGACTGACTTTGATGAGGTAATGTGTAGAGCAGCAGAAGGAGGACATATAGAGATCGTCAAACTGTGTAGAGGGTGGGGTGCGACTGGCTTTGATGAGGTAATGCGTAGAGCAGCTGGAGGAGGACATATAGAGATCGTGAAACTGTGTAGAGAGTGGGGTGCGACTGACTTTGACAATGCAATGTATGAAGCAGCAACATGGGGGGATATAGAGATCGTCAAACTGTGTAGAGAGTGGGGTGCGACTGACTTTGATGAGGCAATGTGTAGAGCAGCAGAAGAAGGGCAAATAGAGATCGTCAAACTGTGTAGAGAGTGGAAAGTACATGAAGAATTATTTCGTTATCATCACAAACGTAAGTTTTCAAAACCCTTGTATTATGATTTGATAAAAGTTGCGATGCATCCAGACAGAGTATGGGATTGGTGCTTTAACCAAGACGAGAAGAAATTTCTAGCGGAGTATCTTCAGTAACTGAAGAATGTGGTGCGCTTCAATAAAATCTGAGCTTCAATAAGTACAAACTACTTATTGAACAATCTGCGCACACCTTGGGAACTCGCGTCGTATGTAAACACAAGCATGTTTCGAAGCTTTTAAGGTGCGTAAGATGTCACTCCAATCATCTATAACATTTGTTTCTCCGTCGATAAGCTTGACATCACTCTTTTCATTAGGATACCACACAAAAAGCATCTTCGCTTGTCGTCTTAGATTTTTTGGAACAGCTGTGTAGACTTGTGTGAGCATCCATAGACTATGGTTTCTGTGTCGTCCTGAGATAGCAAGGTCTAAAAGCGGATTTCTGCGTTTGTCGAGTGTTTCATCTGCAATACAATCGTCGATGATGAAAAGCGTTTCTTTATCGGCAAATAGATTAGAAAATCTATCGATCCAGTCAAATACACCTTTTCCAGGTATATCTTCGGGTATTATGAGGAAAACATTGTCATCTTCCCACAGAGCATGACATGTCTGGTAGGTTCTATTCCACCTGAGTGTAGGACAGATGATGACGATGTACTCGAAGTGGTGTTTGAATTGATTTTGGAGCAGACGTAGTACAAGTTCTGTTTTCCCACAACCTGTAGGCCCTGAAAAGATCGCAGTACAAGGTTCCTTTACATAGTCCATTTATTTATCGCCTCGCGGCTGCTCATGCTGAGCCGCAAGGCGATCCGCAGGAGCTAGTATCCAACACTCTCAAAACGCCCATCTTCAAAGTTGACTTGTCCATCTTGTAAAACATAGAGGTAACAATTGATATCTCCTGCAGTTTCTGCTTTTTTTTTGATCGCTAATGTCACACCATCACTCGTGTTCTTTAGTTGTCTCCCTGTTCCATGTAGCTTATTATCAGGTGTGGTTCTAAAGTCAATGAACAATGAGTAACTCGTGTTGTAAAATTCTGCTGGTGATATACTCGTACGCTCATCACCGCTAAAATATAGCCAAGAATTTTCATACATATCTTTTGGTAATAAACCATCTGTGTAGAGTTGATTTGGTTGACCTTCTACCGTGATGTTTACTTTTGAGATTTTCGGGTTGTAGAACTTTTCATTATCAAAAGCGTAAGCTTTTCGATTATTAGGTTCTACGAAGAGCATCAAAATACCTTTTAGACTTTCACTTGGTACATTAACCTGTATGTTCCACATGGGGTCTTCTTTTTTGAGAGGTATCACGCGATGTTGCAAGATTCTATCATAAGGAAAAGATTTATTCATGGAAGCAATCTTAACTGTTTTCTTTAATTCTATATCTTCTACTTGATCGAATTCCAAGGCAATGTTAGATATGGTATAGGTACCATCAGGATCCTTCTTTGATGCTCCGCTTCCTGTTCCAGCATCTCTGATCACATTTCCATAAGGTGCAAATTTCAGTTGAAAACTGAGTCGATCGTCAAGCTGTACAAATGGTAGGTGTTTTAAGATATCATAATATTCCCATAATGGTATACAGAATCTATTTCCATGGGCATTAGCCAACGCTGTTTCACTTGCACTACCACTTGCTCCAGATGTTTTAACTCTAAGTTTAAGTACATTTCCTTCGGTATCTACCCCTTGTTCGATCTTGAGAAGTTTTCGTTTCTCTGAATCCCACTTATCTGCATAAAGCTGATAGATATCAAAATCAGTGATATCTTGTACGATATTTCCCTCATATTGAATTATAAGCTGTGTAATCAAACTTTTTGCGAGATTGTTCATGATATATCTAGTCGTATCCGTACTCTTCAGTTCAAAATCGAAAGTAAGTTTCAAACTTTCAGATTCTATAACATCATGTGCACCTAAGTTTGGTAATCTTACATGTAAGAACTGGTTCTGATCGATGGTGCTTGGGATGTGTGCTATTTTAACATGTTGTCTTTTAGCTTTTATACCAAAACGAGTTCTATATTTTTTATGAGGGTTTAAACTTGTACCATATGAAGTCATTTATTATATATATATATATAAGAAATGACAGATATTTTAGATAATTATGATGATGCAGGAGGTGAGGATGAAGGAGGTGAGGATGGTGAAGACTATCCTATATCTACAACAACCGATCCTATACAACCGAGTGGAGCGACTGTTGATGTATCTAATGTATCTAGCGCAACTCAAGAGATACAGAGGGATTTACTACGCAATAACTTGGAGGGTCTGTATTTTCATCTTGATGTTCAAGGCTCCTTAAATCTTATAGATCTGCGAAAGTTTAAACTTTCGAAATACAAAGGCGTTCCTCGGTTCGAATACTATAAGAATGGAAATTGGGTTAGTCTTACTGATTCACGTAATGGAAAATGGTTGAGTAAGAAGTCGATCATCAAAATTATTGGAAAGACAAGAATTAATGATGTGCTTGAACTAGGCACTCCTCTACAACCTGAGGATATTCAGATGCAAGATCTTGGTAAGAAGATCAAGATATATAATGAGGAACTTAAGGGGATAAATCAGGAGATATCAGAAACACAGCGAGCTCTCGATTTAGATCCTGAAGATGTAGAGGATAAAGAAAAACTTGAACAACTGCTTGAAGAAAAAAAAGGAATTGAGAAACAAAAATCATCACAGATTTCCCGAATAAAAGAGACCATCACCAAGATAGCGGATAGCGATACATCGTTAGGTGAAAAACTTCGAATTCTTTTTCGAGAACAAGGTATTACGATTACAGCAATCATAACAGCGCTCGGACTCGTTATATCTACAATCGTAACTTCATTAATCGGAGGTGTGGGTATGGTAGTTGGTGGAAAACCACCGGGAAAAGGTGGAATTCAACAGTGGCTAAAAAAGCAGCTCGAAGCTCTTGGACGACTACTCGGAAAGCTTGGTGCAAAGTTTGGAGCTGCATTACCTGGTATCATTGGAAGTGTTGTGAGTTGGCTCTTAAACTTTCTGATGAAAGGTGTCATCGCAGTCGCAAACAACCTGTGGATCGTCGTTGTTTTCCTAGTAGGTTTGATAGGAAATTGGTTACTAAGAAAAGTAAATTCCAAGCAAAATAAGTGATACTCCAGCAACAATTAAAGCTTGCTTTTCCTCTTCATGTTGCTCGGCTGAGCTGCTCGGCTGCTCGGCTGAGTTGCTCGGCTGCTCGGCTGAGCTGGAGCGATGTTTTGGATGAAAACCAGCTGTTCTCTTACCTTTGAAGGTGTCATGCGCAGCTGCGCTGAGCCCGCCAGGGCGATGTTTTGGAGGAGGAGGAGGAGGTGTTTTTTGCGCTGCTGCGTCCACATCTTGAGGAGGAATCAATATTGTTCCAATATGATCCGCATTAACTAATTTAATAGTGAAATCTGATATATCGTTTAAATTTTTTAACTTCAAATCGCTTGGTATGAGATAAGTTCCTAAAGCAACGCCAAAATTTGGAGTTGTTCTGGCATATTTCAAAACATTTTGAAAATTTGTAATCTCCTGCTGTAACGTATTTTTTTTTTGAATAATTTTTTCTAAAGAAGTTGAAAAAATCTTTTGTGCATCTAAAGCACGCCCTGTATTACCTATAATATTCGATCTCGCACTAGCTTGTGATTCTAAAATTAGATACGTGTAATATCGTATGCTTTGCGATAATCTTCTCAATCCAACACGCGTAAGACCGTTTACATGAGTTTCAAGCCACATTTTAATATTATCATTATCGATACGCAGCTGCGCTGAGCCCGCCGGGGCGATATTAATTCGTGATAGATATCGCCAATATGTAGGTTCTGGTATGATATCGAATTCTCGAGAAAGACTTCGAAAAGCAGTCTTATTATATGAATTTTTTCTTGGATTAAAGGTATGATCTCCTGGTAAAGGCACATCCATTTCCTCTAGAATAAGACGAGTTTGTAAGTATGTATGAAAGCGAAAAATAGATCGTATCATTGGATTCTTATGATTAAGATGAAAGGTGGATATTCCACAACCTATAGTACTTACCCAGAAACTAAATGAAAGTTGTCCAAGATAAAAATCAAACGGTTCTCCGAAACGATCATTCGGACCTTCAGGTTGAAATGGTAGAAAGATATTACGAAAATTTACAGCGAATGAGGAATTATTTTGATCAACAACGATTTGTTGTTGCCATAATTCATTTGATGGTATTAAGACGCTGGGTTTACCATAATCAGGTATATATTTTACTTTTAAATTTAAACTTAAAAGATTTGTCATTTCTTATATGTAATAAAATGGAGCAATATATGTATGTGAACAAACTTGGTAAAACACAATTACCTCGCGATTTGGAAATAGGAACTGAGTTGTACTTGTATAATGCTTTGATCATAGTGCGATGGTTTAATTTAGATCAGAACACTCGCCTAATCACATCGAAAGATCAGAAAGCTACCGATATGAATCCTACATTTATCGATTTTGAAAAAGGTCTTTACACATCTGAGACCATCCTCAGAAATATAAATGCGAGAGGCAACAAAACAGTATATGTAGATAAAAATGCAGATGGGACTCTAACCTTATCTGTTACAAATGGGTATCGAGCTGCAATCACGGATGGATTATTAAATCTTCTCGGGTTAACGATGCCTAAACACAAACATTTCACAGCTGGATCTTATAGAACAACTCCAAATTTCTGTACATTTAAAGCGCTCCGCCTGCACTGTGAAGAAATCAAATTGTACACCATGATGGAAAATACAACCCTCACGAACACACTACACCATTTTGAACTTGCTAAAGGAGAGTATGAGTATGACGATCATATGGTATATGATTATACTTCAAATCCTGTATACATTGCCAAACTGAAATATCCGACAAAGACCTTAACCTTCAGGATTACTGATGAGAATGATAAAGATGTTGATGTTGGTGTTAGAATGAAACTATTATTAAAATAAACATATGGCAAGTTATGATTTAAATCCTAATAATAAATTATATCCTACTATACCTAGTGCTCCGGAAGATGTTGTAGACGGCCCGACATCGCCTAGCGGCTCAGCAGGAGCATTACAAACGCAAAACTATAGACTTCAAACCATCAAGGAGACGGAAGCGTTCCTATCTAAAGAGATAGTAAACAGAACGTATCTAGAACGTAAATTTTCACGCTACACTCTAGTTGGTACGTATATCTCTTACTTTCTAAATGCGGCGAGTGTTGTGCTTGCAGGTGGAGAAATCGCGTGTCTAATCTCTGATATAGATGTATCGATGAGTATTGCATTATGTGTGACGACTCTTGTTTTGAATATGATATTGATTATAATTCAGAAAAGTGTCTCTGTTTTCGATGTGAAAAGACAGAAAAATCGTGATATTTCTACGGCTGCTCAGACGATCTCAGATGGTTTGATTATGCTTATATCAAAGAGTATAGAAGATGGAAATATTGATCAATATGAATTCACTCGCATTATAGGTGAGAAACAACGTTATTTGAGTAAGAAACAAGAACTGCGATCTAGATCGAGTAAAGCAATTAAACAACTTTATGATTACCAGAAAGAGGAGCTCTTAGAACTTGGGAGAAAACAAGGTCGTGAAGAGATCGCAAAAAAGCTCGTCGGCAATTCCGATACCCCACATGCAAGTGTCACATAAATTTTGATCAGCCACCACCTTATGTTTTGTGCTCATGCTGATCGCCTAGCGGCTCAGCAGGAGCAGCCGCAAGGCGATAGTTTCATGAAAAACTACAAAACAGCTTTACATATCAAACCCCCCTTGAATAATCTACCTCACATCCAACGACTTCTCCGGTATCTGAATCTATTATTAGATCTTCGTCGTATACCAACCTTCTTTTAGGAGGAGGGGCTGTTCTACACAAAAAATCTGTATAGCTTCTCAGAGCGCAGTCTTGACATTCTTTCCATTCTGTTTGTGTTGCAATGTGAGACTGGTTCTTTTTGAACACCGTGATTTTTTCACCTTTTAAGACTGCTGTGAGGTTGTCGCGATTCAACGATGAACACCCGTGAATGCCTCTTCTCCGTGCCTCTGCTTTCAGTTCTTTGATGGTGTACGCTGCTGCTCCTGCTGAGCCGCTAGGCGATCGTGCTGAGCCGCTAGGCGATACGCGATCGCAAGACATGTTTATCTGGAGAACCTACCTCAACTACTGCGAATCAAGTCGTTGAATGTCCGGGAGACTGCACGTAGACGTCAAAGCTTCTCCTCATAAAGTACGGGTAACCTGTAAGATTACCCGTAAGCTTTGTCATGCCTACTCCGCAAACCTCGTGTTGCTCCTGCTGAGCCGCTGCTCCTGCGGAGCCGCTAGGCGATAGGCGATCAGCATGTAGAGAAGCGTTGTTTCTCCACCAGATTAGATATTACAAGGGTATGGGGTATACCCCATACCCTTGGAAGGTCAAAAAACCCACATCTTTCTTTAGAAGGTGTGAGTCTAACCTGTCCCGCCTCTAAATCTAATAAACGATGTCTTTGGAGTTGTTGAACGTTGTACCTATTAACACGGTAGAAGTACTTTTTGATGGACAAAACCAACCTTGGTTCAAACGTGCCGATCTTGGAAGGTTTCTCGGGATCGTTGATATACGATGTTGCGTTCAACATGTAGAGAAGCGTTGTTTCTCCACCAGATTAGATATTACAAGGGGTAGGGGTATACCCCATACCCTTGGAAGGTCAAAAAACCCACATGACGTCTTCGTCTCTTTAGAAGGTGGTATAGAGATTACAGTTCGTTCTAGGAAACCAAAAGCTATTGAGCTCACAAAATGGTTGACCTATAAGAGTCTTGAACATTTGCAAGAAGAGCTTGCAGAACGAAACAACACCCTCGAAGAGAGAGAGACTGAGCTCGCCTTGATTAACGATGATCTTGAAGGCTCTCGGCACGAGATTGTGGTTCGAGATCGGGAAGTCGAAGATCTGCAATGGGAAGTCGAAGATCTGCAAAGGGAAGTCGAAGATCTTCGTCAGAGAGTCGTGCCAAATCTGCAGAAACAAGAGAAGAGCAACGGCATCGCCATCATTCAAAAGAATACTGACAACGAATATCCCTACATTGCCATTTGCGGGCAGCAGGGTTATGTGAACCAAAAGATTCAAAATAAGCTGGTCGACTACCCCAATGGACAGCTAGTTGTGCTTACAGAGACGCCCAACGCGATCGTGTGCTACAACTGGTTAAGAGAGCGGGGTTGCATAGTAGCCAATCCAGAGCGTGTTCGACATTTCAGACTCGGCGAGCATTATACCCATCAGAGGCTGCTGGAGCTTCGAGAAATGTAGAAGCGTTTTGTGGTTTTTGTAGAACCACAAAACTAGTGGATTAATCTTCGCTTTCAGAGTCGCTGCTCAGAAGACTTTCGTAAGCGTCTATTTGTCGATATTTGCATTCTCGTAAGTGTACTTGAAGGTAGTGATTGTGACCGTTCTGGGTGTACACGCTTCCGATCTTTAACACTCCGGTCGCCTTGCAGCTCTGATTGTACGGTACTACACCCCACCCGTTAAACATCGTCTTGATATTATCTTCCCAAACAATGAGCTTGGGGTTGATCCAGCCCATAGTACTTATTACGGTACCTGTCAAGGTAGTGAAGATAAGCTCTTGAATGCGATCAACAATCGCGTTGTAAGCATCGCACCAAGCTTGGTCATCTGATACGTTAAACCCCATCTTCCATACAGAGTTTTCGTTGTACCTCGAAACTCCTGACGAATAGCAGTTCTTCGGTGTCTTGATCAAGAGAGGAACAACGGTGCCAGGATCTCTTTCGTAACCTATATAGTACCTAGTATCTGTTTTAGTCCCTACAACAGCTTCTGCGACGGTGATCTTTGATAGATCGATCTTCTCGACATCAGTGAGTTCTACACTAGAGCCAAAATCTTTTCGTGAAACCTCGAGTTTGCCAAATCGTAACATCTTTATTAGATATTTTTCGAGTCCAACTAGTTTTTTCTAGTGGACAGGCCAGCCTCAGAGCCCGTGATCGATTTCAGAAATCTACCACTCTTTGACGTACTCTGGAGGTACATCCGTATCCTCCGGAATTAGCATAAGTTCTTCTCGAACAAAAGCTCTCTCGGGTCCATCTTGGAGATAGTACAAAATACGTTGACCTGGGTATTGCAATATTTCTTTGAGGTGATAGGTTTTACGACTCCAGTTATTGTCTGTCGCGCGCCGCTTCGTGTCACCGTGTTCCTCACCTGGTTGTAAGAGATAGCGATACAACCCCGCCTCGGGTAAAATGTCTTCTTTAGGGTAGAACTCGACTTTTAAAGGAACTTCCTCAAGCTTTATCGCTTTTGATGGTTTCATACCCGTCCTCGAAAGCACGGTGTTGTTGAGTTGTTTCACAATTTTCTGATAGTGTCGAATCCATGTGGTACTCTTTTTCTCTGGATCCTCCATCTCTTGCGCATCTTGTATCTTGAAGAGTTTCAGAGCCAGAGTTTTGTTAAAATTTTCCACAAAGGCTGTAAACTTATGGTGATACTTTGTTGTAATTCTCTTCACTTTGACGTCATGCTTCTCAAAGAGTTTGCTTGTTGCCGACTTGAACTCGGAACCATTGTCAACATGGAGTTCATCCGGATATTTCAGAGGTCCTTTTTTATAGATGTCAGCAAACATCTCGACAACGTCGCTCGCTTTCTTCGTTCTCAGAGGTCTGCTCGCTTTATAACCTGAAGCGATATCGATAACATTCAAAACGTACTTGTACGTATTCTGGTAGACTTTGTCATGAGGTAAAAACATGAGATCCGCCTGATGTATATTGTTTACCTTGGTTACGTAAAAATGAGCATAATCAATACGCTTCGGTCTCGGTAAATGTATTTGCCACAGCGGTTGATGAGTAAGCCATTTTTCGACTTGTTTTCTCGTAGTTTTCGATGCCTTCTGAAGCTCTTTAATGGCTTTGTTGCCAGTCCATAGATTTTCAGGTTGGTAGTAGATGTCACTCAGTTTGTTCTTTTCACTCATTTTATTATATATAACGACGATACACTAAAAAACCTAAAATACTTAGACTTCCTCCAATAAACATCAACTCACTTAACTTTTGAGGTTCAGAAGGTTTATAAAAATCGCTGAATTGAGGTTTAGGAGGTAGTGGATTAAGATGTTGTTTTGTTATTTGATAATATTCACGCATACCTTCATCAAGATCGCGAATATAATTAGTTGCAGCGTTTCTTTCTCTTAGTTTCTCGTTTATCCATTCTATTCTATTATGTTCCTCTCGATTCGCTTTAGCTTGAGCTTTTTGAAATTCTAATACTGCTTTTGCTCTTTTACGTCGTTCTTCAGCTGCTTCTTCAGCAGAAGAATGATTCATGAGATAGTTTCCACCAATGAAAGCACCTGCGTTTAAAGCAGCGCCAACAGCTATAGCTAGTAATGTTGCCATCTTTTTTATTCTATATAGAAATAGAATCTTTATACCAACCTTTCTTGAGTGCGTAGTCGTCAGTAACAACCGCTAACTCAAGATAACTCAGGAATTTTCCAGCATCGGATAAATCCATCTTAGCACTTGGTGAGCTGACACCAAAGATCTTTTTCGCCGCGAAGGCGTACAACAACGTGTAAGCACCGAGTCTGACTGTTGTCCAAATACTATCAATAGCTTCCTTCTCCATTTATTATACCTTTTTAGATGATATTTTAAGAACATCTAACACATCTCACTGAAGTTCAAACATCTATCAACGTTTTACCTCCAAATCCATCAACCTTATTTTTTACGTTTTTGAGCGGTGAATCATTCGTTGTTTTTTCTTCTTTCTTTCGACTCTTAAAATATACAAAACCAGCTATGACAAATATTACTAAAACTCCACCACCACCTAAGACTTGATATGAGCTGAAAGAGACTACTTGCTTAGGTACTTGATTAGGTACTTGATTAGGTACTTGATTAGGTACTTGCGAAGCTGAATTATGTTCTAACTTTTTCTTACGATTCCATTCCGCTAACTTCTTCCCCGATGCTATTTGACCCTCGTTCTTCACTTTTGTTATCTTTTCGTTGCCCATTTATTATTTCTAGTAGTTTCTTCTGTTCATCAATTCGTCTATACTTCTCCCAATCAAGATTATTGAAAACGATCGACACTAACGCTACTGGACAAAGCCAGTTTTTGAAGTTTGAGTAGATAGCCGATCCCATATTATCCATAGGAGAAAATCCTTCTAATTTTGAACTTATATTGCATGCAATCGAGCTATTAATAAGCGGATGAGTATTTAATTGATTCATCATCAAGCCCATATCTTTGACACCGAAAAATTCACTTATCACCTTATTCATTTGCGGAGCTGCTGTTTGCATCACTGCTTCTATCTGAGCTTTATCCAGACCTCCCTGCTGTTGTAAACGAAGATGTAACTTATCGATAGTTTTGTTGCTTGTTTTATTCAAACGATCAATTGTCCATGCTGTTTTCCCACCTAGTTTTAAACCTTCACCACGCTCAATAAGAGATTTTAAAAACTCTCTTTTTTTCACCTGTTCCACACCTTTTTTAGGCGTGTCTACACAATCAGCATTATTCAAAAAATTCTCAATATGAGCATTAGATAAACTTTTCTCGAGATCCATGAGTAACTTTATTATATATTTAAATCGGTATAAAATTAACATCAAAAATAATATCAAAATTAGTGTTTCATACATATTTATTTCTATATACAAATTTACAGTGAATTATGGTTTCTTTGGTATTTGCTTTATCTTGTTACAACCACCACACACATAGTACTCCATTTTCGCGACTACTTGCTTAGTTTTTTGATCGTAAGTTTTTTCAGTTCGTGTTAACTTCATCGGCTTTCGACAACTATCGCAGGTAACCATTTTTTTCTCTTTTCGCCTTTTCGCTTTTTTTTTTCTCGATCTTTTCTTTTCATATGAAAGACTGACTGACTACTGATCTGTAAAGTCGCTATGTGTTATTTTTCACATATCGACTCCTGTAGAGATTTACTGATCTGTGAAGATTAGTAAATCAAAAACTCAATATTCAGCATGATTTTCTTGATTTTTTTTTTTTTACATTTTAAGAGGTTCTGTATGAATACCATCTTCCAAAACATACCGCTTGTCGTAGTACGCTGATAATCCAAGCTTATTCTACTCGTAGGTGACCATACCTTGATCATCAACTCGAAAGCCTATATTTTGGCTTGATCAATCATCTTAATTTCATCATTTAAGACAACAAAACTCCTGTTCTCTCAGGAGAACCCTCTAGGGTTTTTTTGTTGTTGTTGTTATTATTCCCTAGAGGGTTTTTATGTCTACAAATCTAACCGGCACTCCACCCTGGCTTCTCAAATCCACCAGCTCTGAGCTCTACCCCTAGACTTTTTTGTAGACTTTTGTGACTACTTACGAGCTCCAACTACTACGCACATCATGGCCGTTCATTTTCTGCTCGAGTGTATTACGTATAGTCACATTTTTTACCGACAATGGTTGACACATTTTTTTACCGACAATGGCACATGTGGTGAATACCGGGAGCGGACGGCACCATCCAGTTCCAATCTAGCCGCTCCACTAGACCTTCCCTTTCCGGCAGACTCTGTCGCCTGTTCACCACAAATTTAAATTATTCAGCTCTTCGTTTTTATCATACTCACTTTCACATAACCTTTTGCTTATGGTGTGCTATAATTTTTTTTTTATTTTTATTTTTCACATCAAAAACTCTACTTCGGCTTTACTCAATATTCAGCATAATTTTCTTGAATTTTTTTACATTTTAAGAGGCTGAGTATGAATTCCATCTTCCAAAACATACCGCTTGTCGTAGTACGCTGATAGACCAAGCTTGTTCTGCTCATAGGTGACCATACCTTGATCATCAACTCGAAAGCCTCTATTTTGAGCAGTGTCTAGTTCACCATGTAAAGCCTTTAAGTATCGGTCCCAAGTCAGTTCATTATGCTTCTTTGACATACCCTTACACGAATACTTAGTACCTTCTTTCCCTTCTGCCAGATTGCATTTGGCTGATAGAGTTATCATACGACTACCTATAAACTCTGGTTTAAACAGACCTCCTGTGCGACTCGAGTATTTATCAGTTACTAGCCAATCTTTCACATTCTTCTTGTACTCCTCAAGTAGTTCAGGTTTCACAACATCTTCCAAGGTTTCTCCAGATATCGCAAAGTAAGCACTGTCGGTATCCATATACATATACTCAAAATTAAATCGATCTACATACTTGTCCAGGAAATCATAATAGAATTCCAACATACGAAGCTTGGCTAGTTGGTATACCGCAATACCACACTGATACGCTCTATTAATGCTAATCTTGTGCTTTCCTTCACGAATCTCGTACGCGTCACCTATCTGTTCAAGATCCTCGAAGAATGGAGATCTCATTGCTGTATCCACCTTCTTTTCATCTCCTGTAAATATCGTGTTACAGTGTCTAGTCACATCCTCAATCATCTTTCCGTAGAACGAGTTGGCTTTCAATTTGGCTGTGTCACCTATGATCTGTTTGTCGGAGTCTTGATCAGCAGCTCTTCGTGCGTCTGCCACTTCCTCAGGGAACCATGCAAATGGCTTACCACGCTTATACTGCAGGAATTCATAGAAGGCTGTCACTCTCAATCCGTGACTTAAGTACCATTTCATCAGGGGAGTAAAGAGCAGAATCTTGTTAGCTTGCATCACACCGCAGAGTTTACGTATGCCAGGAATACGCTTACGCCCTGTAGCTTCTAGATAGTCGTGCATACGCTTAGGAATCTGCTTGTCTCCTATTTCCATAACTACAAAGAGCGGTGACATTTCACTAAATCGATCATACAGCTCCACAGGAACTTCAATATCCACTTGCACAAAACCAAACAGTGAGCCATTCTCAATACCTGTGTTCAAATCCTGCAAAGTACTTGTACATGTAGGAGTATCGATCTTGATCAATTTCTCCTTTCCACATGGAAAGTCATACTTCAACGTACTAGGATAGAGCATGTTAGCATCAAGACCTAAGATCGTCTTGCATAACCTTGGATTCTTATACATATGCGATCTAATCCGAGTTACATCTCGCTCATGGTAACGACAAAACACTATAGCAGGACCACCTACCATACCCGTCTTTAAAAGATCGTAAGCTCGGTTCTTTGTACATTCTTTACAATCTTCTTGTACCTCTTTACACGATTTACACCTCTTTTTGTAACATGTACTTTCACACTTATGCTTACAGGGTTCTCCCGGTGCGTATAGCTCTATTCCCCCTTTCCAACGCAATGCCTTGTTCAACACATACATCATCGAAACTCCTGGTATACTAACAGCATCTTTTAAAATATCGATATCATCTGTATAGTACTGCTGTCTTGTCTTATCTACCGCTTCAACGAAAGGTTCTACATCTGCCATGTTGTACTCACGCAACCAATCCATCATAGTGATACAACCACGATTTTCAAACTCTACACAAAACTTCTCATACTCTTCTAAAGATAGCGTATTTTTACCGCTAAGTCGACTATAAAAAGCTTCATGTCCTACAGGCCCTATGTGACTAAGCTTTTCATAGTTTGTCAGCCATTCATATGGGAATACCAGCTTCTCCAGTTTACATTCCAGAGACTTACACCATTTTGCATAACTCATACCTGGAGCAAGAAAGTTGGAAATGTCAAGGAATTTAAACTTACCCATACTCAAGAACATATAGTTGTTAGCCTTCTTTGCTACCATAATCTCCTTCTTTCCCTCTTCAAACTTAGAGATTTTATCCACAAAGTATCTCTTGATCAGATTTAGATCGTATTTTCCACTATTAAAACCAAAGACTGGCACTTGGTTTACCCAACTGTTCCATTTGTCTTGTATCCTTTGCGGCAGCATATCGAAATCTTCAGGTTTTGGATACATTCTCTCTACCTCTGCTACGATGAGTTCTTGTCTCCTTTCAAGCTCCGCTACAAACTCTTCAATCAACACTTGAGGATCTTCATGTACAAGGAATGTAGGTTCTACACTCAAACTGTCATGAATTGCAACACTTACTGGTACATGCTTAGAGATATATAGCAACTCAGCTGTTCTCTGCTCGTTCAACTCTTTCAGTAAAGCTTCAAAGTCGAACACTATGTAGTGAGGATATGCTGTAAACTCTTTCTTAAAGTACTTATTGACTTTAGGTGGATTCTCGCATTCCCAGATCGATACGAGGTTGTAACCAAGTTCAGTTATAACTTTCGCTTTGTCTTCCGTTAGAAGGTACCGATTCTTGTCCACATTGGTTCTGTTAGGCTGACAGGGACATCCATGCCACTTGCAACCGTTGTACTCGTAAACAGTTTTAGTGATGGGCTCATAACCATCTACGCACCACAATTCTTTACCCTTTTTATCTCGTAACACACGTTCTCCACCATGACCGCACATTGCATGATGGATATGTCTTCCTGTCTCTATCGACATATACTCCATCCATTTGCAGGCATCATAGCTAAAATTACGATCACCGTAAAATACCTGCTCTGACTTGGGTTGGATTCGCTTCACTTTTGAACCTGGACAGATGATCTTCGTCTTCGCTCCATCGCACTCTTCTTGTTTGTGCCGGGTGAGGTGACAGGATTGTGTAAACTTCTGATGGCAGGCTTCACATTCCCAGTGTTGTGTGAGGACATCCAATTTCTTGATGTAGAAACAATGACCATCTAGCATCCCAAGATTGATCGTATCCAGTCCTTGCTTGTATTGCTTCTGTCCGTATACAAGTCTCCAAGGTGCCTTATCAGAGTTTGTCTTTGGCTCGAAGACTCTAATGTTGATCTTGAAGTGCTTCGCGATGCCTTCCATATCCACTAACCTCGTAGCACGTACGTCTTTTCGTTTCAGATTTGGTTGTTCGTAGTATTCCCTAGCCAGTCTGAGAGCCTCCGCCGTGAGAAATTCGCTGCCTCTTTCCTTATCCTTACGCTTGTAGATCGCTAAACATCGCCACATGCACATAGTGTCGGTCCTTGCTTTTTTATCATCTACACCCCAGATACACGTCTTCTTTCTCAACCAATCTGGTAATGGACCACAACCTAGCAAAGGTTCTCTCGTAGATATGATTTTGATCTGCACATGGTCAAACACGACCTTTCCTTCGTAGGCACCACGCGTTTCGATAGTTCTCTCCTTTGGTAAATACGCTTTGCCCCAGAATTCATAGTCATCAAGATCAAGACGCTTGTTCTCACATTGCACTATGAACGCTTCAATCTCTGCCAAACTTGAGAATGACACTTTAGAACTCTTCATTCTCTGATATGATCTTACACCACCATTACCATCATAGATATCACAGCTAAAGCTATACACAACTGTAACTCTCATCTCAATATAGCGAGTGATTTTTCGCATAATTGGCTCTGTCAACGGACGGTTAAGGTTGTTGGTAAATTTCCATGTTTTGATACGATCCCCATATTTCACCGTTTGTGTGTCGTTCTCATCAAAAAGCCCCTGTGCATCTTCAAGTGCAGCGTCATCCGGTTGATTCTTTGGCTTTGAAAACAGATGCTTGATATCTTGAATCCTTTCCTCCTCTTCTCTCATGGCTTGGCGTTCAACAGCTGAAATAAGTGGTGATTGCTGTCCATAACCAAGTCTTTTCCTAGCCCTATTATATAAAGAAGTAAGAGATTCGCGAACACTCTCCAATCGATTAGCGAGTGCATCGCGAGTGGCTGCAACAGGTGCTACAGCAGCGTTATATATTTTTGAAATACCATTTCTCAAGTAACTCAACATCCTTTTATTTATACAGAATTTTCAACTAAGGAGGTTTTTTGAAAGTGGACAGAACTGAGTTAGGGAATTCCCCTAACTCATTTGATGAAGTTAGCGCATGGGAATTTCCCGAAAGCAGTCAAGCGTGTCATCAAATATGCTAATGTTCGTGATATTTTACATGAAATCGTCATTTTTTTGCGCATGCGCAGATGAATGCGAGTTGGACTTTGAAATTTTATATACACTCATTTGATGAATGATATTGACGTCATATTCTAAAATCACAGAAAAGGGAAATTCCCTTTTTTTTATACAGATTGTCAAATTTATAAGGGTTTGACCGTGAAAATCCAAAAACGCTGTATAAATTCATCCCCCTATAGTAGTAACAGGGACATCGACATCCTCATCATTCTTAGATGCTTCAGAGTCAAACATCTTGAAAAGTTTCGAAGTTATTCCTTTCGCGCCACAAATCTACGGGCCGTTTGTCATGTTCTACGCATGCGTCAATTTCGAAGCCGAATTATATTCCGAATTAATTTAGTTTCGTGCGGCAAAAGAAAGGCGCAGAATGCGAAGTCGCTTTTTTGCAGTTTGAAGCGGCAAATTTTGAACGCTGAACTAATTTTTTTATCACATTAGACGTCTTCTTTTTTGCCGATCTTAATTGAATTAATTGAGATTATTTTATTAAATCATTTTAGTTTCGGTCGGCAAAAAGACGACGTCTAATGTTAGCCTAAAAATGATAAAATAGCAATTGAATAGCACATTTAAAAGCAAAGAAATTTAGAAAAATAAATAAGGAGAGTTTAGTCATTTAAAGTAGAAAAAGGAAAACGTGCAAGTAACCTAATAGACACTTTAGACTGAAAAGAAAGATCATAACGTTGGACTCCTCCACTTTTTTTTAACTGACCCTGAATACGCCTATGATATTTTTGGAACTTTTCCTTATACATTTTACTATTGTATTCCATTCCGATACAAAATATATTACTAGTTTCGACATGTCAGCTATTGGGGGTTGTTGGCAGAAGCGTAGCTAGAGCTCAGTCAAAATTGGTGGAGGAGAGGTTATTCCTTTTTAAGTAGAAAAGGGAAACGTGCAAGTAATCTAATCGACACTTAAGATTGAAAAGAAATATCATAACGTTGGACTCCGTTGGGGACGACCCTTCGTTGGGGTTGACCCTTCCATAAAAACCTACAAAAAAAATCACAAAAATAATGTCGAAGATTGTGGAGGAGGGCATTAACATAATTTCTGTTTTTAGTCTGTATCACCAATGGGATTATTGCACGCCTTCTTTTTATACTTCAATAACTAACATTCTCCTCCACAAATTTCGACATACCCTCTATATATAACTGAAATAATTGTATTAATCGTTTTCACCTTCTCATGGTATGGCGTAGGCAGTTTTGTATATTGATGTCATGGGGGAAATCAAGGTGAACAAATTTTGTATATTCAAATCTTTTCTCAACACATGTTGTGGCAGCAATTTGTAGTAATGTATTTTCAGTAAAACATGGCTAGCTTAATTAGAGTTTATTTACTTATTTATTTATTTATTTATTTATTTATTTATTTATTTATTTATTTATTTATTTATTTATTTATTTATTTATTTATTTATTTATTTATTTATTTATTTATTTTATAATCTTTATACAGGAATCATCGATTCAGTTTTAAATACATGTATATATACATAATAAAAACTGTTTTACCATCGAGTCCTGTTTTTAGTGTTATTAATCTTACGATGCTATTAATCAACCCAGAGGCGGATCTAGAACCTAGTCGAAATTTATGGAGGAGAGTAGGGTCATTAAGACTATAAAAGAAAAAGATAAGATAAATTAGATAAGATAAGATAAGATAAGGATTTATTTCCAGTATATCCAAATAAATACATTTGGCTCTTCATTTAGAAATGCGTATGATATAAGTGTTTGCATTGCGTCAACATAAAAAAATTAAAATAGTATAAGCGTATTTATTATTGCTCAGTCATGGATTCCAGCTAACGAATTGAGTGTAGGTTGAAATTTCACAAACAAGCTAAATCAGATTATCAGATCAGGGTAATTACTGCGGGGTAATTACTTGAGGCGGGGTAGTATAGTTCGGCAAATATCGACGTTCAAAAAGAAGTCGGGAAAGGTCTATCCACGAATCGGAATTTACGCAAGGCAGTTTATAAAAAGACCAGCTTGAAGCATAAATAAGAATGCAGCTATCCAACATTAGACGCTACAAATAAACAGAGGAACTTTTGTACTGACGCGTTATGTCACAATCAACACTAATATGTCGCAAATCTGGCACTTACAACAAAATATTCTCACACAAAATATTGACAATCGACACCATATAGCGGCGGATCTAGAGGGTAGTCGCAATTTGTGGAGGAGCACATAAACCTAATTTCTGTTTTCAGTCTGTATCACTAATGGACTTATTTGCATGCTTTTCTTTTATACTTTAATAGCTAACATTCTCCTGCACAAATTTCGACTACCCTCTAGATCCACCGCTGCCATATGTAACAAAATTAAATCTCGAAAATAATGAAAATACAGAGCCGAAACATTAGTCTGCCAGGGATGCCAATAAAAACAAATAATGACGTCATCGTGTCGTAATAAAATGTTTTTTTTAACTCTCCATTGATCCACATCAATCAAAACTGTCAAAATTGTTGTAAGAAGGCTATATGGTTGTTGTGGCGGATCTAGAGTTAGTCAAAAAAGTGGAGGAGTGCAATGTCATGAAATTTCTGTTAAAACTTAAGTGTTGATTAGGTCATTTGCACGTTTTTACGTCGATGTTTTGCCAAACTATACTTCCGTCATTCGGGGGTATTAAGTCGTCGGTTCCTCTCACAGTTATTTTACTTCATTGGAGCAACATTTAACGCCGGCTTTTTTAACGTCGTGTCATTGAAATTAACGCCATTAACGGACGGCTTAAAAAGGACCGATAGGTAGAAATTTTTGGAACCTACTATACTTAAAGGAGAATTGACACGTCAAAGAGTTGTCCATACTTTAAGCTAAAGTTGTTATTTTGACGTTTATTCTCCTTTAATTTGCCTGATTGTGATCATCACATACAGTTGACCAATTTCCGTGGCATATGAAAGATTTAATAATGTCAACAGATAATTGGTGAGTCTTTGGGTACCGACTCTTTCCTTGATCAGATCAAATACTTCCACAGAACAGGGACGTATAAAAAGAGAAGGACTTACAACTTTTAAAAATCTATTGAAATAAAGCTTGCCTCGGGTTATTGAAAAGGCAGTTTTGAAACTCCCTCAAGTACAGTTAAAAATACATGCTGCTGTTGGCTTCTACGATCGTAACAACCACACAGATATGAATTTCAAGACACTACGTCTGTTTTGTAGTCAATTGTTAAACTCTGATTCCTCTGAAAGAAACTTTCAGAATCGAAGGAAAAGATATTCATTTTCCTGTACAAGCGGCAAGGCATCTTTCTAAGGTCCAAATTTTTAACGCCCGTTCAACATTTAACGCCCGTTCAACATTTAGAAAAAGGTTGAGTAGTGGTTCTGAAGTACTAATAAAAGTCGCAGATTTATATGCGATTCGCATTTCTTCACATTGCTTTGATTTTCCACAGTGTATGAGACATAAACATTCGTATAAACCCGCCGATCTAAACAAAAATCCAGCGAAACACGAGGCGAGGATTATATCAAAGGAATGCCGACATAAAAGATTTTAACAAGTCGTCCGCCGCGACATTTTCCGCCTAGTGGAGATTCGACTTACGATCGTGTCCTTTGCGAATTTTGTTTTTTAAAATTGGCGGGATGAGGATGGGCCACTGTATTACACCCCTGTCTTGTTATTGATAATATAGTAGATATGGTGTTGAACAGAAACCGATTGTCAACACGATCATGTTGTGGACTGATGTTCCAATTTTTAAAAGAAATCAATACCCAAACGTCATTTAACCATTCGTAAAAGCGAAGAAACCTTTAATCATTAAAACCCTTTTTAGGCACGTGATGACCTAGCTTTTGATTGGTGAAAACCGCAAAAACCTGCCGTAATTATTTCAATGGAGAAGCTAATACCAACGATAGAATTTACTCTCAGAGGGTGGAACAAGACAAAGAGGTACTTTAATGCAGTTTTTTCCTCCCCCATAATCTTTGAAAATCGTGATTATATCAATTGAGAGAAGAAAATATATTAAGTTTTTAACACTTGTGAAGACTTTTTCCTTTTTTTCTTTAATTCCGCGCTCTAAATTCATTCCTCCATTCAAATGATTCTTGATGAACGTGTCTTTTAAACACCCTACTTAAAAGCTGATCAAAAATAAATCAATGTAACGGTAAATAATTTTTTTTCTCCGAAAACCATTTCTTATTTATCTTGCCAAACTGAGAGAAAATTTTCCCAAACTTAACCGTGATGCAGGTCTCTAAGTAAAACACAACCTTGTAAAAGCCTATCTATCAACCACGCGCGATGACATGGCGACTGACGAATCTTATGATTCTTTATGCATGTACATAAACATATGACTTATTGAGGTCTTCAAAACCGATTTGTAGGCATTAATCATGGCAGGAAGAGAATGTCTGGCATACTCGGTCAATAAAAATTCCATAAGAAAAGAGTGTCTACTAGCACGAAAACTGTTTCATCTGTGATGTAATAAAATGGTCCAGATCGCCAAATAGTTTTCATTTGAATTTGTACACGTTCGAAACTCATTACTCCTGTTTGCCGCGTAAGCCATGGTACTTTGTACTTCGGGCTTTGCACTTGTTCTCATTTTACGTTCAACGATTTTTCGGATTTTTCGATTTTTCGTACAATGCATTCTCTGAACTTTTCCAAATCATTCCTTTACTGGACATATCTATCGATCTAGCCTCCCACTAGAAATTAGATCGACAAATGATTTTACTAAGTTTCGATCTCTTCTCTCTGATTTTAAATTTTAATTTTGATTGTAAGATTTTGTTATATTTTTACACTTATTTATTTTATTAGCCTTAAAACAGGACAAACAAGGATAGCAGTTTTGCTTTTATGTATGTATATAATTGTAAATACTGACCTTTTTATCCTGTATAAAGATTGATTAATAATAATAATAATAATAATGACAAGCAATCTCGTTTAAAGAACATAGAATTTGGAGTTCCACAAGGTTCTATTTTAGGACCATCAAAGACCATGTACATGCTGTTCACATCGAAACGAAGGAAATACCAACCATCAAATCTTGTTATATCATGTGAAAACAAACAAATCACCACTGTACATACTTGCAAGTTACTTGGTATAACATTCGATGATCACTTAGATTGGAATGCTCATATTGATAAACTCTTAAAACTATGTTTTGGAACAATAAATGTATTACGCAGGATCAAACGTTATGCACCGCTACAAACTCGTAAACAGCTAATTCAATCGTTAATCATTTCGAAACTGGACTACGGAAACACGCTATTGTATAATGTTCCACATTACCAAAAATCTTGCCTTCAGAAAATCCTTAATGCGTCAGCAAGCTTTGTTTTAAATAGATATGCAAGAGTCGCAGACGTCATCTCTCTCAGATGGTTGCCAGTTCAAGAACGCCTAGATTATTCAGTTGCCACCTTTGTTTACAAATCCATCCACTTCCCAACGTTTCCTTCCTATTTAAAAGTACAACTTAAACAAGACCAAAGAGCACTTCGAAACAATACCGAGTACGTAGGACTGCAATTAATCAAACCATCGGAAGCAAATACATTTACTGCTAATGCAGCCACGGTATACAACGATCTGCCGAAGAACATCAGGCTGCTGGATAAATATCTGTTGGACAAAGCTACAGCGAAGCAACTCCGTGTTACGTAAATTTTTGATAGCGTCATCTTTTTTAATAAAAAAAAATAAAAATAAAAAAAAATTATATAATAATATATATTATAGGATGAAGAACCATGTAAATGGATATGCCGAAATAAATGATTATTATTATTATTATTATTATTATTATTATTATTATTATTATTATTATTATTATTATTATTATTATTATTATTATTATTATTATTATTATTATTCATGCATTTTCTGATCTTCGTGTTTTTGCCAATTCTGTTAGTCGACGTGATATACTTCTATTTTTGTATTTATTCTTTGATTTTATTGATACACACAGGACTCATGTTGATAACAGCAATTCATTGTTGAATTGACTGTCCTGTAGAAATATTCGTTACAAATAAATGAATAAATAAATAAGAACGTTCTTTACTATACTGATCGATAATCTGGAACGGCTCATACTTTGAAGAATAAAATGTTAAAACCTGTCGTAGCTTAAATTTAACTCTGGAATTCATTTTAAGGCAGTTTAAGAGATCCTATAATTCAACATTTTCTTCATCGGCAACATGATTAGGAATAATTAGGCATTATTACATTTTTGGTTTTTTTTTATATTGTCATACAGTTTTTCTAGCCGCCTGCGCCGATAACACAACGTCAACTTGTGAACTCGTCGTCCGAGGAGAATACGACATTGTCAAATACCGTCAAATAATAATAATAATAATAATAATAATAATAATAATAATAATAATAATAATAACGGATTATATTTCAGTTCCAAAATATTTATAATTGGCTATTCTACTGAAATAGCGTAAGATAAGCAGTAATATATGCGTAAGTGTTGAATAAAAAAAATATAAACGAAATAAATACCGACCTTCAATCAAAAAACAGTTACCAATCAATCTTATGAAACCGAGAATTTTGCTAACTAACATTATCTAACATTATCTTATAAAGTAAATTATTAAGTAAAATCTGCTCAAAAAGTAGTCTAAAATTCTCCGTTGAACAACCATGCCCTGGCCGGATTTTTTCCAAAATGATGCAAATTTTTCCATGTTTTCCAAATCTTTCAGCGGCTGCATAGACCGTTCCTGCCGTTCATTCATCCTGAGATTTGGATTTTCATGTAGAGAGCGCATTTACTCTTTTAAAAAAACGAGGGCAGCAACAGAGGGTTTGTGGAGACTTGATGAATCCGTTGTTCCGATCCATTCCGGAGTAGTTTATGTTATGGTTATCACGTGTTTTTTTCAGTGTTTAGGTGCTTAGTTATGGTTGTAACAAAATGACCATGAAAATGAAAATTATTTATGGTATAAAATGGTATAATTTAAAACTTCTTTAGGAATTATGCTTTAAAGATCATTCAAATATTGTCTATAGTTCTAATTTTTTTGCCCAGGTCGTATATATCTCGTCAACAAAAATGAAAGCGCCTATTGAAAGAAATCTTATTTTTATGTCACACTTCACTCCTCAGAGAAGCAAATAAGAAATTCCTGCTACCGAAATGAATTTTTGATAATGATAGGAGAGCTTAAAAACTTTACAAATAAGCAAACAAGTGTCCGTCTTTTAGCAGTTAAAAGAATAGAATTTGTGACTTGTGACTGCCGAATCAAGTCGCTTGATTAACTGACCTTTAGACTAGATCAGGCTTAAGGCAAAATTTATGGAGAAGAGTTAAGTTTTTTTGGAGAAGAAAACAAAAACGTGCAAATAGCCTAATCAGCACTAAACAATAAAAAGAAATTTTGTGACGTTGTACTCCTCCACTTTTTTTGTCTATTCCTAGATCTGCCGATGCTTCATTGTGAAGTTAACAGATGTTTTATATGACATTCTTTTTGTTGTATACAATACTGTTTTTTAGATTTTGGCCATGCAAGCAAATGGAGACGTTGAGACAAGTTCTGGTTATGAAAGCAACCGATTTTCTATATGTGTGTGGTTTATTTTAGTTGTTGAATTTTGTGAAAGATTATCGTATTATAGTATAGCAGCCAACTTAATTATATACTGCAGAGAAATAATCACCAACTACAGTTCTGAAGATGCATCAGTCATTGTTTTATCATTTGCAGGTAATAATCTCAAAAAATTATGTTTTTATATGTTATGCCTTCTGATTGATACGGAAGAAACAATAGTGTGGAATCAGTCTTTAAATTAAATTTTGCAATTTTTGCAATTTCGTGTCCGGCGGTTTTAATTTGAAAATTGAATAGCTCACAAACTCTGAAACTAATTGCTTAGTACTTCTTTTATTGACTTATGTTATATCATTTTGTTATTTAAGGTGTAAGTTATATCCTCCCATTGTTTGGAGGCTGGTTATGTGATACATGGTTTGGCAAATTTAATTCTATATTCATCGGTACTCTATTGCAATTTTTTGGAATATCCTCATTAATTGTAGCATCATACAATGGAAGGGAAAAGGACTTCCTGAATCCATTGGAACAAAAAATATATTTTGGAATTGCACTTGTATTTGTTTCTGTTGGTAGCGGCAGCATCAAATCAAGTATATCTTCCTTTGGGGTCCAACAAGTCAGTATGTATGGCGAAAGAAGTGTTCGGAAATTTTTCAATGCATTTTACTGGATCATCAATATAGCTTCCTTGATTGCATTCTCATTTATTGCATATGTTCAGAGATTAAAAAATGAAAGCAATAATTTTTTCTATGGTTTCATCCCTGCTGCTGGTAGTATGTTGATATCGATTATAATATTTTTTTTGGGAAGAGGCAGATATCATTGTACTCCAGCAAATGGAAGTAGACTTACCGACATAGTGCATGTTGTATATCATGCAATATCAAGAAAGGCAAAGAACAGACATAGGGTTCAAGCAGAGTTACCATTTGGGGCAACACTAAATTTACTGGACTATGCCCATGTGTCATTTGGAGGGAAATATTCTTCAGAACAAGTCAACATGGTGCGCTGCTTCAGGGATTTGTGCCTGTTTTTTTTGTTAATGATTTCATTTTGGGTTGCATATTTCCAGGTAATTGAATTGATTGAAAACCCTACAAATTCTAATCAAATACTTTTATTACTTATATGTCTTATTTCTAATCATTTGTTCAATTTGGCTGTCATTAACTTCTTTTAGATGCCAACAACATTTCTGATACAAGGTCAAAACATGAATAGATTAGTGAAAGACTTCCAAGTACCTGCCACTTCAATGAATTTGTTTGACATAATAGCAATTCTGTTGCTTATTCAGCTGTTGAATCATTGTATTTATCCATTCTGTAGACATTTCAACTTTTCTATTTCACCATTAAAACGAATGGGTATAGGAATGTTATTAGCAGTGCTGTCCATGGTTGCTGCTGGTCTAACTGAGATGTACAGGAGGAAACATGATGGTAATGACAGTAAGCTGACCTCCAATGTGACTGTGTTCCTGCAAATACCACAGTACGTCCTCATGGGTTGTGGTGAAGTATTCACAAGCATTGCTGGTATGACATTGAAGTTGTTTTTTTCTGTTTGTTTTTATTTTGTGTAAAAGTATTTTTGATCTACCGTAAATGATTGATTGAGTAAGCCCCCCCCCCTCCCCCTTTAGATTAGGCCACTATGTTTAAATTGCTATTTGATAAATTGCCCCCCCCCCCCCCCTCTTCCAAATAAGGTCTTGGGACATTTTCAAGTTAAGCTGTAATTTCATGAGCATAGGGATATAGTAACAATGTTAACGTCATACTAAATGGAATTACTGATTGATGAAGATGTATAGGATGTTGACATAGACATCTCATTTTCTTGTCGTTATGTTTTTGCGTTATGTTATATATATATGATTTCTAAACGTCTACTATTTAACATCCCTTGTGATTGAACCGCACAATGTATAAGTGTTATAAAGTTGTTGCTTGTAGAAATGATTGACAACTTTTGTCAACTTAAGACTATTACTTCCATATTTGGTTATTTCTAGGTCTAGAATTCGCTTACGCTCAATCACCAAAGTTTTTACATAGTGTTGTTATGGGACTGTTCTTAGCAGCTTCTGGAATAGGCGCCTTTATTGGCGCAGTGTTAATTGTGATCATTAAGAGGGCGTCCAAAAAGAGGTGGTTTTGCAAGGACATGAACAGATGCCATTTTGAATATTATTTCTTCTTCCTGGCTGGTATGGTAATGCTGAATTTTATAATTTTCACTATTGTTGCTGTGAATTGTTCCTGGACAGATCGTACTAGGCACAGCGGATCAACTGAAAGTCTATTGGACGAAGCGAATGATGGTCCCCAATCCAATGAACCTGTAATGATGTAATGTTTTTCATAGTTAGTTAATTGTTTACATATGCAGTATTCACACGATCAGTACATACAACGAACTCCAGATGAATTGGGCGTTTCCATTATTCAGTTCTCTCCTGTAATACACCACGCAGCGACCATAATACTACAGTTACTTGCTTTTGGGGTTTGTTCTCACAAAGCAAGGAGAATTATAAATTTTGCTCGTGGTGGTGCTTTAATCATTCAATTGGGGAACTTTTATTGTGTGTTTTTTTATCGTCTTAATCGGTATAGTTGTGTCGGAAAAATGGGAACAACCAATTTTAGTTATACTAATACATAAATTAAAATGATTTTTATACGATGTTGTAATTAAAGCCAATTTTTATAGACAGATTTTCCTTGTTTATTTTGTATTTCAGAGAAACTAAAAATAGAAAAAAATGTTTCTGTTAAGTTTACACTGCTTCTCGTTTTAAATTTTAAGTTTACGATACTGGCTAACGAGTTTTTTTGACTCCCTTCTTTTCTACCTTCTATGTTGAACAAGGACATAGCTAATAGAATGGACGAAGACATGTAATGTAATCATGTTGGTTACATTACAAATAGAAAAGATATGTCGAATTAATAATAATTTCTTAGATAGAGAGAAATTCTAGTTACAAACATTTTGCAACCATGAACCCAGGTCCTTTTGTTTCCTTTTTTTTTTTTTGTATGAAGATGGCCAGACGAAAAAGGCCTCTTTCATGGAAGATGTTGTCTTCAATATATATCAAAAAGAGATAAACACCCAGGGCTGTATTTATCTCTTATCTCTTCGAGGTTACGACATGTCCATAAAACCTGTAACTTCCAATCCATAAACATCACGATTTCCTGTTTTACTTTTCCTAGATTTAACCTTCTCATTTTTATTGCTTTTTTTTTTACATGAAATCACCTACCCAAAGTCTCTGGTTGCTTTTTGTGATGAACTGAGACCCTTGATTACACGAGGTTGGCCCACAGAAAGTTCGAATTTTAATCTTATACTTCAACCTCGTCCCCAGGGCTTCATCTTTTTCATATCTTTTCGCCGTCGTTTCGCATATCAAAAAAGTGAAAAAGCCTTGGAGACGAGGTTGGATTATAACTATCTGCTGGCTATTACTAAAAATTAAAAGTTTTAAAAGATTTCGGAAATGTCATTAAAAAAGTTTCTCGAAATGTTTCGCAGCTTTTCTTGATCTTTAATAAAAAAAAAATGAGCATAAATAATGAAGGTCACGTGGTATTCTTTCATCATCATTCGGGTAAACGAAAAACTACTTGTTAATATGAAATATTGTTAATATGAAATAATAATAATAATGGTTTATTCTGGCTCATCCATTTTACAGGGCTCTTCGTCCTTAATATATATATATATATATATATATATATGTACGTACAATTTTTTTATTTTTTTTAGTTCTTACTTAAAATAAAATTTAAAATGTATACTCATAAAATATAATTGAGATTGTATTCTTTTCATTATTCTGCCCAATATTTCTCATTGTGATGATGAAGTGTCTTATTTTTTCTAAGGTTTAAAGCATAAGCAATAATTAATTTGTCAAATTTCTCTTGTTTCAAAAGATTGGCGTTTTTAATGTTTCCCCCCGACGAATTTTTCCCCGATAAGGTAGTTTTGATGTTTTATATCATTATGAGAAACAAACTCACTAGCACAAAGCCATCAGTTAGCCACGAGGGAGGCTCCTATGGATCATGCACTGACAGACCTATCTAAGACTTTTGATTGTCTCAACCATAATCTTCTGATATCAGAATCGCTTTTTAACCATTTTAAGTTCATTGAACAATAAAATGAACCAGGAAAACATTTTTTCCAAAAGTTCCGGATCATTACCAATTTTGATGGTGTCCTTCCGACAACTGTTGCTAGAATGCTATTGACTCAAATAACTTACCTATTTCAAGAAGTTTAACAGTGTAACATGTCTGTATTTGCTTCTCGAAGAGTGCTTCGTGCCAAATTAAATAAAAGAGTTTGTTGTTTTTTAAATTTGAGATAGAATAAAGTAAAGAAGATGATTTTTAATTTATCCTGTCTTTCCGACACCAAGGTTTGTCATACACTGAAAAGGGTAACATCAACAACATTCAAACTGCCTGAATTATATTCTTCAAGAGTGTTTATGTCTCGGGAAGGAGCTTCTAAGGAAGGCTATATTCCATTGAATTGAATGTAGATCGTTGAAATAGCCAAGTATCACAAGTATCATTCACTCGAATGAATGAATGAACATATATTTGCCTTGTGGCTAAAGACTAAATTTACAATCAATAGCTATCTTTAACCTTAGGCCACCGATCACCGACCAACCGACCAGAAAAATGTTTTTTTTTTTAAATAAAGGCATGTGTCGTGACTAATTGGGCTTAATGAAACAACGAAATAAATTTCATTTTAATCCAGTAAATGCAACATTATTCGAGGCCATCAATTTTGTCAAGAAAGTCACATAAGATATGCAAATGTAAGGAAATCCTGCATGACCAAATAACAACGTACAAAGCGATCACTTTTTTTATTCAAATTTATTAGTAAATAATATAAATAGTTTTGTTCGATGGATCTAAGGAAGAGAGACATTACAAGCTATTCCGAAAGTTACATTAGAACATTGGCTCAAAAACATGCGTGCTACGTTTCATTCAATCTTTTGCTTCGCACCTGATTGTTTTGCAATACATGAGCTATCCTCCAATCCGTGGTTTTCTCTTTGATTTCTACAGTTAGTCGCGCAAAGAGAACCGATTTAGGGTGCTTGATGGAAAATAATGTTAAATAAAGATTTGTAATCTTTTGACTTTAGAACTACAAGTTTAACGAGAAAATACTATTGAAATTTGGAAGTTTTAGTTTTCCTATCGAGATTATTAGCACTTTGTATAATTTCTTATTCACTTACGAAAATGTTGGTGTGACACCGTTACAGTTTTCTTACCGAAAATCTTTAGTCATTTGATCAAAACAACATTGGGAATGCTAACTTTTTAACCAGTCACATTTGTTGTCCAAAAATTACCCATCAGTAGATCTGCATGGCAAGAATGCTCTCTGACTAACAACTCAGTTTCTATTGTTTATAGACAAAGAAATATAAGAAATGTCTTGATGGTGGTTTTTTAGCGAAGAGAACAGTGTTTCTATGTTATTCATTTTTAACTTTACAAAGTTTGATATTTTTAAAAAAAATACGGAAAAAGCAATCGACTCTGTATCTTTGTGCACTTTAAATTTCTATTAATTTTTTCAAAAAAAAATTTTTTCACCGCGCCGCGCCTTTAATGGTCGGTGGTCGGTTTTTTTCTGGTCGGTTGGTCGGTGATCAGTGGCCGGCCAGTGATCGGTTGTTTTGGAAAACGCTCAGTCCTCAGATTTTCGCAGCCGCCATGTTTTTTTACCCGTTCGGATTTCAAATTTTGTAACTGGAACAATAACGAGTAAGTATCTTTCAGTGATTGGCTGGAAATATCAGTCGCGCCAAATGGTTAAAAATTGATCTTATAATATAAACATAAGGATCATTTCAGTGAATGAAAGAAATGAATTCAGTTGAATACCTTTTGGAAACTGTTTTACAAGAGTCACAAGGAACTGGCCGAACTGTTAACTGATTTCTATTTCTTCTGAGTATTATATACTGCTTTTCTTTTCAGTTTTGCAGATTTTTGCTGATTACTTCAAGCATTTTCTATCCCCCCTTTTTGATTTTGTGAGAACCGTTATATTTTTTTTAATCTTTATAACCTCTGTGGGTGTTTTCATTTTGCATATAGACCTTTAAAGGTATGAAAAAGTATGCAATGAACGGTCAATAATCAGATCCATATTTAGAAGATAAAACAATAACTAAAAAAATGTCTCGTAATGGTATTTTGAAAACTCCTGGTGGTCGTCGTGTATCACCAACTTCCAAACTAAAGGATCCTATAGAAGTGTTTTGTCGTGTCAGACCGATTGATGATGATTGTGGCGAATCATGCTTGGAAGTCTGCAGTCATACTGTTGTTCAATTAAATGCTCCTAAAGTAAGTTTAAAATGATGTTTTATAATTATTATTTTATCTTTCTCTGCTGTAAATGTTGGAGTTATAACTGACGGCAGTTCAAATCTCAGCACTGAAAATAATAAAATGTATGTATGTACACTAATGCATTTGAATTGGTAATTGATGATTAATATGTATGATCATCAGTGATGTATATGGAATAAGCAAATTTTGGTTGGTTGGACATTTACGAGTGTAGGGTGAAAAACGGAGCTGGGGGTGTAGGCAGAGCCCCCTTTGAAAATTTACGGTTTTATGCAGCTCTAATTTTGCTTAGAGTAGGATGAAATGGTAACTTCAACTGGTAACTTTATTTCCTACTCACAGTGTGTTGGATTCTTTATAAAAACATGAGAGCTACTCCCTTCAAGCACATTTAATTACATCATTACTTTGGACTTTTTTCATCTCACATTCATTCATTATGCCAATGTACCAAATATGATTAGCATAAAAGTATAAACATTTGATACAATGTTAAAACTGAGCAGATCATTTTTCGGTTTCAATATTATTTTACGTCACTCTCTATTCAGCTTATTATATTCTTCTTTCATTGTGTGAAAAGGTTTTTTTAAAACTGTTCACTTTTTTCTTATAAAAAGATTAAGTTGATTTTAAATTACGCCACATGATGGAAAAGGTAAGACATGAAATGTTTCTACTGTAAACATAAATTAACAAAATGAATTGAGAGAAATATGTTTATTACCAAGATTAGTAAAGATCATTTACATATTTTTTTTACACACACACACACACACACAAAATAAATAAAAAGATCTAGTCCTCAAAGATTTGAAAATAAGCATTATTTTATTTTGTACTTGTTTATTTATAAAAACTCATTTAAAGAGCGTGAGTTAGATCAATGAATTTTTTTATATCACAAGCAGATCCCACGAATCATTCGTCTAGTATAAACAAAGATTATAATATTTGACTGGTCATGTTTTTTGTTCGGACATTTCCATTAATTTTTTGTCAGATCAATATGTAAAAACGATTGGCCATGTCCGAATACCAATGTTATTTACCCCACTGATCATCAAACATGCTTGTGAAAATATCAAAATATTATCACCACAACCAATTATTTGGAACATGCTGTTTCTCTACTTAAAAGTCACATCACCTTAATTCAGAAATCGCTCTTCGGGTAACCACCCTCGTTGAAATAAATTTAAAAAAACAAACCATAGGTATCAGAGAGTTTTTGGAGGTATAAAAAGAAAGTCTGCGTAAGATGCAATACGTTACAATGGAGTTCATCTCTTATTTAACTATGCTGGCAGAAAATTCCAGTTTTTTAAAGCAGTATGATCATGTATGATTATCATTGTTGCACAAGAAAGGAATCATTTGAAACACAATAACTGTATGTAATTTGTAATCTTTTTAGAGTGTGAAAACTGTTTCAAGTCGAATAGAACAGGTAATATATATGGCTTGCCTGGCTTCTGTCTTGAGAAGTTGCATTAATTCCTTATACATGAAATACCATAACTTGTTATATTTTTGTGTTTTGTCTGATAAATTCCTGTGATAAAGAGAACTGCAAGTTGTTTTAAAAGATTCTTTGCAACATCAAGATATTATTGTACTTTTAAGGTCCGTTCTACTTTCAATAAAGTTTTTACTGAAGATACAGGTCAAGGCCAGTTGTTTGAGCATGTTGGTTTGCCACTTGTTGGTGATGTTTTGAATGGAAAAAATGGTCAGTGTTCCACGATTGAAGCCAAATTTTTTTCCCTGTGTGATTTCTTACATCTGTATCTTATCAGCAAATTGTTGTGCCATGTTGTTACAGGATTGTGTTTCATGTATGGAATCACTGGCTCCGGCAAAACATACACAATGAATGGGCAACCCTCAGATGGTGGTGTCTTGCCCCGCTGTTTAGATGTAATCTTTAATAGTATCGGCCCACTGCAAACAAACCGTTGTGTAAGTGGAAACACAATTATCTTTAGTTGTGGTATTATAGCACCAACGTTTCTTCATAATGAAAGCCTAATTGATTTCTGAACAATACATGTTGAATATGTGTTTCTTAGGTGTTTAAGCCTGATGGCTACAATGGTTTTGATGTTCTAACGGAACAAGAAGCTCAATTTGAAGCATCAAGAAAGGCGAAGGAATTAGATGTGCTCAAACGAAATTCGTGAGTGATTATTATAGTTAATTTTTGATTATTATAGTTAATTTCTGAAAAATAGATTAAACCTGTTAAAACCTTCATTTCCTTTCTTATCGTATTTCAGAAAAAACATCAACGACATCAACGATATGCTCCGAATACCTGACCCAACAGTACTTGAGGTAAGCTGATACAAAAGAACAAACTGTGCTTTGTTTATAAACTATTGTCAAAATCAGGGAAGAGGAGGCAATTTTCCTCCAAATAATAGACAATTGATAAACAATTTTCTGGGCAAATTTGATTAGATAAATAAACAATTGGAGGCGATTACAAGGAAAAATAACACAATTTTTCAAAGAATAATAGCAATGAAAATGAAATAAACAATTGATAAACAATTCTTAGGGGTGATTTATATTCTTTTACTAAACAATTTTGAGGCAATTCATTAATTTCACTGGTTTATATAAAAAACAATGTTAAGAAAACTTCACGCAAAATTAATCATTAAAAATTGTGATAAATCCATGCTTCGAAAAGATAACTGTAGATAACTATAACAGAATTGTTATCTTGTATGATGTTGCTAACAAAAACTTTGTATAGTAATCAAGGGTAGATAATGAATTGTTGATATTGTTTTTTTTTTAACCGATAGATTGATGAAGATAACAATTATGCAGTATTCATTACTTTTGTGGAGATTTATAATAACTCGATATTTGATCTTCTCGATGACACTCCCATTGATCCGATCAGGCAGAAGTAAGTTCGAATTTATTCTATGCCCTATTTCATACTTTTAACTTTTTCTTTTCTCTTCGAAATACTGCTCCGAATAATAGATCTACTTTGTAAAGTATTATTAAGCATTAACTACAGTCAAACTTCATAATAGCAGATACTTTATACTGGAACCAATGCCTCCTTGTGGTCCAAAACGGACACTTTGTGGACACCTTTTTTTTATTGTGATGGCACTTTATTTTTTGTGATGGTACCTTTTTTAATGTGATGGTGTCTACTATAGAAAAGTTTGCCAGTATTATATAATATTGCTTTGGACAACAATACAACGGTATTAACTTTATCTTTTCCAGGCAGCCATCTTCAAAAATTTTAAGAGAAGATCAAGCACGTAATATGTTTGTTTATGAGGTCAATGATGTTGAAGTGAAGAGCACTGAGGAAGCTTTTGAGCTTTTTTGGAAAGGTGTGCAATCCTTTTTTCTTTCAATAATTTGGAATTTATTTGTCAAATTGTCAGTTCTACTTATATATATGTACACCATTGCTTTGGCTGTCATGACATTTTCATTCGTTTATGGCCTGGGTTTATTTATGTACATTTAGTCTGTTCAGCCATCCCCAAGATGTGAAAATTATTTGTAAACTTGTTTTTGTTTTTTTGTAGGTCAAAACAAAAGGAAAACTGCTTTAACCCTACTCAATGCTGAATCAAGCCGTAGTCATTGTGTATTCACAATCAAATTGGTGCAAGCACCACTTGGTCCAAATGGAGATACTATACTGAGAGTATGTTTTATTTTGTTTTGTGAAGTTTATTATTCACTCTTGATTCTGTTATACAACTGTCGGTGTTACTATTATTATTTTAATGTCCACGGAGAAGTATTGCAAAAAAGGTATAAATGCTCTAAATGACTTGAAAACTATGTTTGGATTAAGTTTTTTTTACATACAGTTAATGTCTCAATTTCAGACTGCCAAAGTTCGTACTGTAAAACTTGGAGAGTTTGTTTGGGTCAGTGAGGGTTACGATCAGGCTATGCCTCTTTGAGACGGATAGAAGTTTACATCATTCGTTGATCTGTATTGATGGTTATTATAGTATTTTCACATTTTTGTTCAGGACAGAGATCTAGTTGGTGTAAGTCAGTTGTCATTATGTGATCTGGCTGGCTCAGAACGCCTAAGTCGTACTAAAGCTGATGGTGACAGAGTACGTCAAGCGGGTATGCATTTATAACTATAATTGGATGGAAAGTATCTCCATTAAAATATGTTTGCCTAGTTATGTGAGTTTTCATAACAAAGACTATTTCTGATTTTAGGCCATATCAATAATTCATTGATGACATTGCGTTCTTGCATCGAAAGTTTAAGAGAAAATCAAAAGAGCCAAGAAAATGGAGGAACATTGAAAGTCAGTTTATTTTCTAAAAATAATATTAACTTTGTGATATATCTATTCATATATTCATTGATTCATTTATTTAAAAATCCATGCTTTGCACTTAAATTTCAATCAGTAATTTTGTGCTTTTGTTTAGATAGTGCCATATAGAGATTCCAAACTCACCCATCTATTCAAAAATTACTTTGATGGTGATGGAAAGGTAATATGTTAACCTGCTGGCAGTCCTCAAATATATATTTTTTCTGTTTGATAGAAATTGCAGGATGCAATTTTAAATTCTCCTAAATAACTCCTGAGATTTTAAATTTCGCCTAAAAATTCTAAATTTAACATCTAGATGTCTCATTTTTTCCAGTCATGTAGAAAGTAAAATTCTGTTTGAATGAAAACTGGTAAACCGAACTATTTTCTGATGCTTTCCTAAGATGTGGCATTATATTATGAGCATGAGAATTTGTTCCCCTTTGTGGAGTGTATTACTCAGGTTCTGGTGAAGATCTCCTAAATGTTTTTTAAAAAATCTAAAAATGTTAGGACATTTAGGCCGAAATTACACAATTCCTCCTAAAAGATCATGGAAAAATCTCCCAAAATCTCCTAATTTTTCATGTTTTATTTGGAGTGGCTACCCTGAATTGCTTTCAGACGACCATTCACATTCCTTCTCAAAGAAATCAACTTTTTTGTTTAATTAATTTCAGGTTAGAATGATCGTTTGTTTAAATCCCAGAGCCGAGGATTTTGACGAAAGTTTGGTAAGTTTTTGTTGTTTAAATATCCATTCATTCATTCATTATCCATTCAATATATAAAGGAGAGGTGAAAGTTTGGGAGCAACACTGCATTAAAATGAATTAAACATATTCAATTAAAACATACGTGGGTGTGTCTGTGGGTTTGAACTTATAATATTTGATACAAAGCTAAAGGCTTTCTGTTGTTTATAAGCTGTTGTGTGTTGTGTATGTTGGTAAAACAGATTAATGTTGTATTTATTGATTCTCGGTAGCATGTAATGCGTTTTGCTGAAATGACACAAGAAGTCAAAATTGCCAGAGCAGAAGGAGTTAAGTATGTTGACTGAATATTTACTATACATGTATTTCGTTTGTGTGTAACATGAATTGCTTGTAAATGGTTTTGATCTGCTTGAATTTAGATTTGATCTTGGCTTAACTCCTGGACGTGGCAAAGGTGAGATTGTCTTATCACAATGAAGTAAAATTTAATATGCAGTTGGAATGTAGGCAGGTTGGTTGGTTTAAGTTTCACCAATAAATTGTTTTGATTTGCTATTTTCATAGCTTGCAAAGCTTATCAAGATACAGTCAAAGATTTCGAAGATGGTTTAAGCAGTGGTGAGATTTTATTTTTCATCCTTGCTACTGACACTTACCACTATAACAGCGATGTTGGTTTAGGAACTAGATTTCTTTTCTTTTTAAGATCTTGGCAGCCAAGAAAATCTACTGGCACCATTACAGCTTTTTCAACAGTGGCCACTACTGGAGGTTGGTGTCTTTTTTTTTGTTGTCATATTTATCCTTTATTCTTCTTTTCAGGTTGTTGCTTCATTTGATGTCTTTCACAAAATTTGTTTATTTTCAATGATTTCAATGATTATTTTGCAGGTTTCAGCATGCAACGACTCTACAACATTATTAAACTTAATGGCCTACTTAGAAGAGCGTATTCGACTGAGAAAAACATTATTTGCCGACTGGCAGCACAGACGTAAGTTTTTCCATTCCCACATTCCAATGTGGTTCTCAAAAGAAAAGGTTGGGGAGCTGCACTCATTCTTAACAGAGATTCAGTATATATTCATCTATCTTCAATTATCATAGAGGCAGAAGTTCGTCATGCCATCTTGCAACTGGAACAGGATAACATTGACCTCACCAAGGTATGTACTCGTGCTAAAATTTGACATTTATGAGACGATGGTAGGTAGGATGTGTGAGGAAATGACTGGAAATATCATGACCACTGACTGGCTCATCTGTGTGCAATGTCCTGTTTTTCTAATAGGCTTTGAATGAACAGCGATCGTTATTAACAGAAAAAGAGAGGTAGTACACTGTTACAACTTTACAGAAGCATTTGTCCTGTTTTGTATAAGTTTCTCTCAAAAAATTAATGTCTATGTATAGCAGTTGTTCAACAGTTTCTCATACTTGTTTTAGGGAAAGTAGAACATACGAGAAGAAAATTAAAACAATAAATGATAAGGTACATTGCAATTTTTTCATCTGACAAGAAAGACTGCGTATCATCAATGAAAGCCTGGGATATCTAAGGAATTCCCGTTTTTATGTTTCTATATGTAATTTTTTTTTTCATTTCTAGAATGGCCCTTTTTTTTTGACTTAAATTATAGGATGAATATTAGAAGTTTATGCTTGAATTTTTGTTTGAAGCCACCAACGTGTTTATTTATCAATCTTGTTCTAAGTTTGTTTTTAGTAAACTGAAATGGTTTTGAGTATTCATATATTCATATTTCATACTTGGCCAGGTTGAGAATCTCCAAAGAACAGCACAAACAATGGAAATGCAGAAAAGACAATCTGATCATGAAGTAAATTTCTATTTCTTTCTGACTGACTATCAACATGTTTACATATTTTTTTCTTGGAAGGTTAACACTGACATCGTCTTTAATTTGCTTTTAGTTAGAGAAACAAAAAGAGCTTATACATAAGGAACGACAAGAAAAACTAAGGCTTAAACAGGTTCGTTCTTTGTTATTATACTTTACTTCTACCCTTGGATATCAGTCATGTTCCCCAGGAGCATGAATGTCTCTTTCCAGAAGGTTTTGTTTTTACTGTTGATGATCATGATGATGATAAAATCTAAATAAACATCTTATGTATGAGGATACTTCTTCTTTTCTTACTCCTGGGTTTTCCGTCTGTTCTTAAGCTAGTTTGTATTATTAATTCTTACATGAAGAACAAAAAAATTCAGGCATAAAATTTTTCGGAAATTTCAGACGATTTTGGGGTTAAATTTCGGAATAATTTCGCACCAAGTAATAAGTGGAAAATGCAATGAAAAAAGAGGCATCCTAAAATTAAAATCGTTAACACCTGAACACTTCTTTTTTGTTTAGACTTTAAAGGATCTTACGTCTTCTGAAAGGCTGCGGTGGGAGAAGGAGTGTGTAAGTAGCTGTTGAATTTTAATGATTGTTTATTAGAAGAAGGGGTTAAAAAGAACGGGCGTTAATTAGAGGATTTACGGTACTCTAAATGTGTTTCACGTTACTTTTAGGACAAGAGAGTTCGTGCAACACAGCTTGAAATGGAAGGACAGGTTTTAGCAAAATCTGAGAAACTGCGTCAACTACGTGATGTTGTACAGGTAGGCAAATCTTCCAATCCAGCTTTGAACTGATGTTGCATTACTTTTCATAATTATTGCGCCTTTTCAGCTCTAAATCTCTTTGATCTTTTTGTCTAGGGTTTGCAAGTGCCCAGTGAAAATGCGGGGCGTCTGAAAGATCTACTTGATGAGAAACCAGAGCAACGTATATCAACTCCAGCATCTGCTCCTGCTAAAACTAAAAAGCCAGCTGTATTCAAGAAACCACCCCATTCAAGAGTGAAAACCACATCTGATGGTAGACCGAAAGTTCGATCAAGATCGCCACCTGCAACACCAGTTTCAAGGGTAAAATTCGATCAAGTCAACTTGAAGTGAATCGCGTACAGTGGTATCTCTATAGAGCGAACACCATATGTTCTCTCTGCCCCTTTTATAGAAACATGCGCTTTATTGAAATGTACTTTATAAGAGTTTGACCAGAAAAACGTTTCATTTTCCTTGATTTGTTGTCCATATTATAGATGTGACTGGTTTTTTGGGTATGTTTGCCCATGTTATAGAGATTCCACTGTATTAATCTCTGAACATAATTAAGGAATTGTATAATTTTTGCCATGTAGTATAACAAAAAATATTTTTCTTTACAGCACAGTACCATTGCGCCGGTTCGTGCGAAGCATAGACGGTCCAGATCATCGGATTACTGGTTGGAACACAAGCCTGCAGAGACCTTGTCAACCAGTTAGAATTTCTTTGCACTTTTATATATTTTTTTCTTAGTTCGGTTGAAAATCTTTGTCAGGAATTAATGTTGATTGTAACTCCATTGAAGTGTATTTGAATGCAGAGTTTCCTTCTTTTAAACTTTGTTCTATGTGCAGTGATCAGTATACTGTTCTATTTTGTTTCATTGACGAGATTGGTTTCACTTAATTTTGATTGGTTTGTTCAGATACCGTGATGCAACCGCAGCTGAAGAACAAGAAGACTGTTAAAAATCCACTAGTCAAAGATTTCAAGGTCTGTGTTGTAAACTGTTTGATTTCATAAACATTGTTTTGTTTTTCTGCTATCTGTAATATCAGAACATCCATTTTAGATTAGTTGAGTTTTCACAATATTTTGAGACTATAAGAAGCTGAGGGCATGTTTACCCAAATAAATTTGTGAAGACTAGGTGTTTCTTTATTTGAATATGAAAGTATATATTAATATATCATCTTTTTTAGAATGTGTTGTGTTATGGTAATGTAAGGATGTTTTGTTAACTTTGCTAGAATACAGCTTTTAGTCATTCTGTTCGTATGAGTTATTATGAGGTAATGGTATGAGTTTTGGAGCTAGATCATTTTAGACATAAGTATTGCGAGAGTTAATATTGAGGGAAGTCCCCCACTTTATTACAAGTATTTTCAAAAATATTACTGTTTATATACAGACCGCACCAAATTATATTCTGACACATCAAGAAGAAGATTCATCTGGTGAAATAGAGACGAAACTCATTAAGGTTAGAAAAGCTTATATACGGCATGTGCAATGAATTTCACTATATAAAGATCTTTATAAAGTGCGTATAGGCATGTTAAGGCGAGTGTAAGCCCTTTACTTTTGTCCCAGCCCACAATAAAGACAATTTGGTTTTAGACATTCACTTTCATGCAAGAAGGGCCTGTGCAATTATTTATAGGAGGCATGAAATATTGGTGAAAATGAACATTTTTCATGAAACAGTAGCGCTTATACTATCCATGTCTTCATGTGTTTGTGCACCTAATCTTAATTGTTTTTTTTTTTTTTTTAATTCCTGCACAATATCATAGGGTGAAGTTTTAAAAACACGTGGTGGTGGAACTAGTGTCCAGTTCACAGATATCGAAACATTGAAAAAGACTCTCGAAGCTAAAGGAGGTATCAAGCTGACCCCAAAAACCCCGGGAAAGACGACCGGGTGAGTTTGTAGTACACCGTGTTTTAGACCTAAGGAATGAAATCGGATATTGAAAACTAACTATCTTTGACCTTGCTCAAGGAATACATTGTACACAGAAACCTCTCTATAATATAGCAAACACGCCTTATAACGGCGGACACCTCCTTATAGCGGACACATCTATTTGGTCCATATGGTGTCCACTACAGAGTTGTTTGACGGTATCTTTTGTTTTATTTATTTTTAGTAGAAAACGTAAATCCGACGAGTATGATGAAGCAAATAGCGAAGATAGTTGGACGAGCGTTGAAACTAGGGTAACACAGTATTCAATGTTGATTTTATAAGATATCGATAGACCTTTTCATAAATAACGTTGTTACATCCATCGGCTCGTTTTCGCCCTGAACATCGACGATGCTTGGATGGTTTACAAAGAGAAACGATACCACAGGAAAAATGTTTCACGATGTTGTTTTATTGCGCTGAAGTACGGAGTAATTATAAAGATTGGAAACGTGGCGATTGATGTTATGACGTAATTTATGAAAAGGTCTATTCATTCGAAAATAAACATCAATGTTTTGTTACAAAATGTGTTTAAAATTTTCTAAAACTTATGTTGGAATGATGAACTTAACTACGGAAGCCCGTATCTGCTACCTATGTGCGGTTATAAGGTTTCCAGAGATAACTACTGCGCAGTAAAAAATTCATAACCGCGCAGTAGTAGATTTGCTACTGGTCAGTAATCGGTTCTAAAGTAACTGAACAGTTGTTTCAGAACCAATTACATGCTTTCTACTGTGGTAGTAATACTAATAATAATACGTAGTTTCAAATTATGAGATTCAGAGTAAATGGAAGCCAGAAACACAATATTGGGGAAGTATGACTGAAAAACAGATTTACAGGAGTAAATTGAAGAATGTAACCTACCCTGTGTACACTGTCATACAACTTGGAGCGTACAAGGAAGAGAATGTATTATAGGTTTAAATATCCTTTCATTTTTTAAGCACAAAGATACGAAAGGGTCTCGGCCTTGTTATTCAAAATTATAGCCATTAGTTTTAAGCATATAAAAAGCCATGTAAGAAACAGTTTGCCTCTAAGAGAACGGTATGTAACACGTTTGAAAAACCACGTTTACAAAAAGGACCAGAATGACTGAGAAACTATACGGTAACTATACAGTAAGAAATTTATTAATACGCAGTAGCGATTATGATACTGTGCAGTAACCAAATCACTACGCAGTAGAAACCTTACAATAACTGCATAACATGGGTGGAAGATATGGGCTTCCGTACTTAACAACAAAGCATTCCCTAATTGTAGTTTGTTACCTTTTCGAGAGTTTCTTACCTTTTTTTTTTTTTTCGCAAAATAAATATTGTTTTGGTAGAAGAAATTTTCGTGATTTGCAGAAGTCAGTGTATTTTTGGTTATAGAAATTTTTGCGTTTGAATTTTCGCGAATTTCAGGCAAATTGCGAAATTCGCGAAAATATTTCTCTTGTACATCGTCCGTCGTTTCAAACTTCGACAGGGTGTTATTTGTTTTGCTAATATTCATTCAACATGAATTTTCAACTTAACGTTTCAGTGTGCAGTGGGTATCGAATGCAAAGCTGGAGCACAGCCTGGAGTAACGCATCATGCCAAGTATGTCTGATATTCTTGTGATTTTGAACATTATTGAAACAGTTCTATTGAGGACTTTATACCGAAATATTTTTTTCTGAACAGAATTTCGTCTAAGGGGGTGATTACATGATCACTTTTCATCCCGTGTGCCGTGATAAAAAATACATCTTGATTTCGTGAAATATTTTTCAGCCCGGTATTGTTAAAAAACCCATTGTAACCCGAGATGAAAAAGGTGGTGAAAACAAAAGACGACATGTTAACAAATATTTTCATCTCGGTACCGGGCTGGCTCGTATTACATATTCTTTTTGCACCGACACCCGAGATATCTCGGTATGTCAAACCGAGACATCTCGGGGCCGGGATGAAAAGTAATCATGTAATCGGTTCCTAAACTTAAAACTTTTTCTAAAATTTCTATCCGATGCATTTCTGAAAACTATCCTTTGAACTGGCTGGAAATGAAATTGAAAGTTTATAATTGTTAGCAATAAAGAGTATGTTTTACTGACAACTTGTCCTTGTTATAAATAAAGTTACGGTGAAAAAGCTTATAAAAGTATTTGGAAGAACGAGGAATAGTTTGACTTGAAATTCACTAAAGGATGGTTCCCACTATGCGTTTATCGACGTTCATTTATTATTTATCCGTAGCGTTTATTTGGTTTTCTCAGGGGTGTTGAACGTTTAATTTTTAAAAAAGATGCAAAAAGACTTTTTCGAATCTTAATTTTCTCATTTGTTTTTTGTTTTTACTTTCCCAATCCCAAGGTGATTTGTTACATGAGAAATTTCTTTGATGCCACCGTTTAGTTAGCGTTTAATGTCAAAACGATTTGATATTAAAATCAACCGTTTATTAGCATAACTTCACGATTAAAAGTGCATATTTAGCTTTTAAACTACAAGATTTATGTCACCACTGCGTGTACAAATAACTGTTAGCAATAACCGTCAGAAAAGCTTAGTGGGAACCAACTTTAAGCCATATTTACATTGTTCGAACCAAAAACTGTCCATATGAAAAATTGTCGGTTAAACTACATGTAAAAGAGCATCAATTTCTATTCAGTTGCTATGGCAGCAGTAAATATCCAGTCACTGACGTTTCTTTTGTTTTAGGAAACACAAACAGTGACGTAACTAAATCAATTTTGAATCGATCCGAACAAATTTGTACAAAGTCTATTTTTATCAAAGTGCTATCATATATAATATCCTCTATAAAAAAGAAGAATTCCTCTTGTGAAATGGTACGAAAGACTGGCACTGTGCGGACTTGACTCCACCGACAGTAAAATACTGTACGTTCATGTAATTCCACCGACAGTAAAATACTGTACGTTCATGTAATTCCACCGACAGTAAAATACTGTACGTTCATGTAATTCCACCGACAGTAAAATACTGTACGTTCATGTAATTATGTAACTGTAATATTCTTGTTTTATTTACAAAAAAATAGAACTAATATTTAACCCTTTCTTCAGATTTATAAAATTATCGTATATGTACAACTTCAGTGCATTAATTTTTATGTTTTGTAATGTTGATGTGGATATGTGGGAAGAATCCTTTAGATAACAGTTCTTTTCATGAACATATTTCAAGACCTGTAAAAGAAAGTAAGTTTTTCTTCTTCCTCGTTCTTCCTCTGGAACACGCTCTGACTTTTTGAGAGTTCCCTATGCCTTCAAAAAAAAAATGGCCTGTTACATTAACATATTCATTTTAAAATTTGCTTTGTTTACAAGTCTCTATGAACTTCGTACCTGCAAATACTTGCCTGATCTCAAGTCAGTAAGGACCAAACTTTCATTCACAAGGAAAGGGAATCTTCTCTTTTTTTACTCACGTTGTCCTGGTTGTCGTCGTACACAATACGTCTATGGGAGCAATTATCTTGGGTGATTTTAACAATAATTATCAAGACAAAGTATCTCATAAAAAAATTCAAAGGACCTCGTATAACATGGTAACACTCAGGTGATAACCGAAGCAACAAGAGTTCCTAAAGAAAGCAGTACCTTTAATCGATCTCTTCCTTACAAACAAACAACCCAGGTGTGATGTATCCCCTTTAAACCTTAGCGATCATGACATGGTAGGGTGTATAAGGAAATTTAATCACTTGCGGTTTCCACTCAAGAACTATAAGATATCTCAATTACTAAAAGTATGGATCCATGTAGTATGAAAGCCGATTTACGAAGTAGTATTGAAACTGTATTTGATATCTGATGTGAACAGTCCCTGGAAAGTTTTAGAAGCGTCGATAACAACAGTTTTTAACATCCATGCTTCAATAATTACAAAACGAGTGAAAGGCCGTCATTGTCCCTGGCTTACACCGGATATAAAAAAGAAAATTAATACGAAAGATAAATTGTATCGTATAGCCCGAAAATCGAAAAAATCATTGCTGTCTTGAACGTTTTAAATCGGCTCGGAATCGTGTTCACAATTTGATTCGTAAAGTTAAGGCAAACTACCATCAAATTCTGGTAATCGAACATCGTAACAATCCTCGTAAATTCTATCAGCTTTGTATTTCCGTCTGGTAAAAAAGAAGTCTGTAACTAGTGAGCACATTGACATGGCCGAAAAAAGTCATCAGGCTCAAAAGTTTGTAACTTTTTTAGTGGTGTCGCAGGTGTCTTAAAGAAGCATTCCACATCATCCTAGTTTCCAGGCTTCTTACGCCAGGTGAGATATAAGTGATCGCGGACATGCAGAATTCAGTACAAGTTTATCTGTTGAGCCGTGCGGTTATAACGTGTGTATCTCTCTGTTAGGTATGCACGTGTTTTTTTATTTGAATTTTTATTCGAGCTCTGATTATTCCTGCTTAAATAACAATGTCTTCATCGGGTGGAAATAATGAGTTGATTGAAATTCTTAAAAACATGGACAGAGATGATGGTCATCAAAACAAGAGAAGAAAACGACGAAGGTGACATTCGTCTTCATCCTCTTCTTATACCACATTAACATCAAGTAATTCAAATACTTATAAAAGTCGAAAAGGGGATTATTCAAGGAATTCTCTATCTAATCACGCTGATAACAACAGCATCGAGATCAACGCCTCTAACGAAGACCATAATGAACGAACAAAAAACCGACACATTGTTGTGGTAGAAAATTTTGCAGCGAATGATATCTGTTCTTTCGTAGAAATAACTACCTCTTCCCAGAAGGAAGGGCCCAAGATAAACAACGAATGGGCTGCGGCAATCGATCAACAATGGATTGCAGAAACAAAGTGTCTACATGGCCGGCAGTGTTTTTGTTTTTGGCCGGAAGTGTACCATTCAAACATTTTTGTCGTTCTTTAGAGTAAGAATAAAGGGGTAAGCAAGTCAACTGCCGGCCATTACAGGCTAAGAAAATAAAGGAAACTACCGGCTATGCAGACACAGCGTTCTTTTTTGGTGGTGGACCCCGAACATCTATGGCTGTTAAATTTTGTGGCTTTTTGGCTAGGATGATGTGGAATGCTTCTTTTTGTGGCTTAAATATTCCGTTCTCCACTACAGCAACCTACCTTGGCTGGTTTGGCTCATTAGTTGCGAGTAATGATAACTCGCGTTGTTGTAAGTCGCTGAGTCAGGATGCGACAGATAAACATGAATTCGGGAAAGATGTATTGGATTTTTATTAACTTCGTTAACTATGTGCGGTTCCTCTCCGTGTAAAATAACAAGTAGAAACAGTAAAGGAAATCATTTTTCCAATTCTGACAAGATCCCGCGCTGGCAAATGCTTGGAGAAAACTACTTTGAGTTAGCAAGAAAGGCAGCCATTAACTGTAGGTGAGAAAATGCGTTTCACAAATGATAATCACAGGAACATCCTAGAACACTACATTCAACTTCGTTCCCAGGTCTTCTTTTCCTATTCTATAAAAATGATGAAAACAAAAGAAGTCTGGATCGAGCTTGCGCAATTGCGTGAAATTGGAATTGCATTTTTCTGATATAGGAATTTATTTACGGCATACGAAGTATCTTGCATATATAATTATGGGTAATTATCACGTGACAAAGCTGATAAAAGGCCGAATTTGTTAATACGAGATTCACAAGTCGATAGTATTATGCGTAGTAACGTTTTATTTTTACGTAACGGTTGTAAAGTTCTCTCGCAAACTTACTAGACAGGTTCTTCTTACAAAGAAATACATGGTCTGATCTATGTTAAACTCTGCTGGCTTTCTTATGTTAAGAAACCGGTGGTGAATAAGTGTTGTGTAATATGTTTTAACCACCTGCATTCTATGAAGTTAATTCCACGCCAAAATCTCGATTATCAAGTCGTCGAGTTGCTTTAGATAAATACTCGTTTTTTTAGAGAAAGCGTTTTAGAAGTTGGGTCGTTATAGATGAATCGTTCTTCGAAATTTGTCGGTCTTCAAAACAAAAGCTAGTGAACTGTGTATTCGAATCTTATTATTCGTGGGTCGCTTACTTGAAATCAGGCTAAATAAACAACATGGATTTATATAGAGTAAAGCAGTATTAGTGTGAGGTCTATATTTTTATGTAAAGATGAGGGATCTTTCAAATCGAATTCTTACAAACGATGAAATATATATAACTGAAAGAAGAAGGGAAGTTCCTCTCTTTACCTTCTGTCTCTCTTGCAACCACTTGAAAACACCACGAAGTAAACTTATGTAAATGTGACACAAACATCTGTTTTCGTGTAAGAACTAGCATCGAAACTAGAGAGTAACTAGGTTGCAGCGCCTCATCTTCTGAACCGACTGAACATCTAAAACGGCTAATCTTCCGAAGCGCCACGAATTACACTATGACATGGCAAAAGCGACAGCATCTAGCGCCTTCAACTTCTAAAACGCCTTTAATTGAAAAACAAGTTAACATCTAGAGCGACTCGACGACTTGAATGTCGGCTAATGACGTCACGAATCAACATCTAAAGCGACTCGACGAATTGATAAAGAGATTTTGGCGTCGAATAAACTTCATAGCATTCTGGTTAATATTCTTCGTGAATTTGGACATACTTTTCCGTGATGGTTGCTACTAGCACTTCTGGTGTAGCAATAGCATTAGAAGATCTTATAAAATGGATAATAAAAACCAGGTCATTCTTGCTCGTAATGAATTTAACGTTTGTTCGCTGGAATGGTTATTATTTGCTAATCCAAACACGCTGTTTAAATAGAGAAAATATAGAAATCAACCGCAACACTTTTTCAAAAAATAAACTTATTTACAGAAGAAAAGTTTTAAATCGTGGAAAATATTAACAAGGAGAAAGTAAAAAAAACAACTTGAGAAATTTGTTTTTGTGCCGAAGAACTGCACGTAGTAGTCAGGAGACAACTTTCGGTTTTTAGAAATTTGATTGTGTGGAGGCAAACTTTATTTGCGTTTTTTTATCGAATTACATTGTTGCTGCTGTTACAAGTGCTGCTTCTCATTCCCCCTCCTCTTTACCACCACATCTAACACCACCTTCACTGCTACCACTAGGGGAAAGGCGTCTCAGTGTTTAGTTCACCGTATTACTATCATCACTTAAAATGGAGATTATTTTCGCAGCCTTGACCAAATTGGTTAGGGAAGGGATAAGTCCCTTCTCTGTCATCTCGTTTTTTTACGAGGTTTGCTGTTTACAGCCAGAGCATTTTGCTATTAAAACAAATGCATAGATTTTGCTAATCGAGTCAAACCTGGTGTATACCTTTAGACCTAAGTTTTATAAAACAACAACGTGATATTATAATATTCGACGAGTTCAAAAAAATTCGAAACACAAGGACGATACTATCGTTAATGTTTTTTAGTATTCCATTTTGTTACGTTCATTATAGTCGTTGTTCATCATAATAACTTCGTTACCTGTAGTATTATATTTGGCTAGAAGGACTGTGTTTTTCAGAAAATTAAGTTGGATGTTTTAAATTATCTTGTAATAATTTGTATCATTTGATTGTGTGCGAACTCATGAACGTAAATGCCAAGAATTGTAGCTAGATGACGCGTGATTTGTAAGATAGAGTTGGATATCTCCTTGCCGCTTCGATGAACTCTTACACTGCAGTGAGTGATAACACACCGATCCACAAAGATCGATACTAAGACTGATATTTACTAACAGTTCCATGGTTTCGATGATAAATTGACTAACGTTGTATGTTATATGAGAAAATCATTGAAAACATCAAGATCCATTCTGATCAAAATGTGATGACGTCAAAGAACTTATGCTCCCTTTGCAACAGATGTGTTGCCAGAACTCACAGATCAATCATGTGTGATGTTTGCAACAAATAGTGTCAATCTTGTGTGATGGTTGCAACAAATTGTGTCATATGAAGTGCGGCAATGTTGATCCAAAACAGTATATTGAACTCTGCAATTTAACACAATTTGAATGGTGGTGTCCCTCTTGCCTCGAATTAAAATCCGCATTAGGGAGCCAGGAGCAGGAGTCTGTCTGTCAATTAGCGTATGAACAATTGGTTAATGACTTTGAAAAACAGCCACGTGGCTTAAAAATTGCTCATCTCAACATAAACGGTATTCGTTCCAAAATCGATGAGATCAAACTGCTAACTGTTAAAAAAGGCCCAATAGTCTCCAAAAGGCTCAAAAGAATGGGTTGAATACAAACATGCAAGAAACTAATGTGGCAAACTCTTGCGCCTTGCAGAAGCATCACACTGGAAGACTAAGTTTCAAGGTCTTTCATCTTCAATCAAAGAATTTTGGCAGACTATTAATGAATTCTGTGGTAAACATAAAGCCACCAAAATCGGTCCACTGAAAGACAAAAATGGAAATATGGTAAATACAGATCCTGAAAAATGTGATCTCTTGAATACTTATTTCGCAAACGTTGGCAAAATAAGTAAAGTACCAAAGAATGCTGATGTAATGAAACATTTCTATCGTGTTACACCAACCATAAATGTTATTGATTATCATCCGGACAAATTACAGAAATGCTTTCACTAAGTGTTCAAAACAGGCAAAGCTGGTGGTCGCGGTGGAATATCTTCAAAGGATGCAAGGTTATTTGGAAATGACGTGCTAAATGGCATACATTTTATTGCCAAGTATAGCTTTTCATCATGCAGGTTTCCATCCAAGTTCAAAAAGTACGTTGTATCCACAAAAAAGGTAGCAAACTTCAGTGTGTGAATTATCGACCTTCTCTGTTTACCTGGCAATAATCTCTTAACAGATCGTCAATGGGGATTCCGTAAAGGAAGATCTCCAGAACTCTACCTCCTAAACATCACAAATCAGTAGTGCCAGCTCCTGAAAAATAGTGACATCATAAAAGTACTTATGATTTCAGCAAAGTCTTTGACAGTGTGTGTCATAAAACACTGGCTAAAAAGATGATTGCAATCGTAATATCAGGAAGTTCATTCAAATGTTGTGAGAATTACCTTTCAGAGCGTAAACAGTACACTGTTACATCGAACAGCCGATCTGCACTAACTCCAGTAGAGCAAAGTATGCCTCAAGGTTCATTAATGGGCCCAAGCTTTTACAGTTACCACTCAAACGATCTACCAGATATAGCTGAGAAAATCGAGATGTTTGCGGACGATACTACTTGTCACTGCTACGACATCACTACTATAGATGTTGTTACTGCTAAACTGCAAACACTCTCCAACAACTTGAACGATTGGGCTAAAAAGAACGGTACGGTATGGTTATTCATACTGGAAAAAACAAGATTATGCTGATATCCAGAAATAACTTTACAGGACCAATCCAAGACATAACAATGGATGGATGCCAAAATAGAAATAGTAAACAGCCATAAGATACTAGGAGTTGACATCGATAACAAGCTCAATTGGAAGGACCATGTCATGAAAATCACAAAGAAACACAAATTCTATTATACAGCAATTGTACCATCAGTTGTATACAACATATCTGTTTCAAGATTCAAACATCAATCAGAGGCATGCAGATCGTCTCGACGTCAACATCAATTCAAAGTATCACCAATCAAGTTGTTTAAAGACCAGAACTCGTTCTCGTACAGAGGTCGACGTATATGGAATGCCTTGCCAAATGAACTCAAAGAAATCGTTAACTATGAAAAGTTTAGTAAGAAACTTGGTTGTTTCTCTGAGAAGATTTCTTCTTATTCATTTCGATATAATGCTTTCAATATTCATAAGGACTTTACCTTTAACTGAATTTATGAAGATTTTAGATGAACTTGATACCCAATCCACTGATATTTGTCCAAGATTGTACATTGCAACTTAATTTTGCTTTTGTACTTTTTGTGTTATGTTATCTAATTCTTATTCTCTAAGCCTCCTACCACAACACCTAGGTATATAGATGTCATTTTTTTTTTTTTTTTTTTTTTTTTAATTCCTTCCATTTCTTATCAACCACGTGTCCTTTTTAAGCCTCTCGACACATATAATATAATGACTCCCATGATGTAAAAGTGATGTCAAAAATTACGTCAGGAGGAGGATGTGCAGAAATGATGTCAAACTGATGTCATTTAAGGTGGCCATATTTCTGGAAATCAGGGAAACACTATTTGGTCAGAGATTTCAGAAAAAAGTCAGGGAAAGAAGTTTTTTTTTTAGAAATATCAGGGGAAAATGGCTTGTTTAATTCAAGTTAGTGCCAATTGCCTACTTCCCACTTCCATTAGGTAGGGTTTCTTATTTTATTTATTTTATCTCCAATTAGAAGCCCTGCGCCTTTACCTGAACTTTTCCAATATTGCTACCAATGGTAGCAAGTATATAATGACACAAAGAGTTAACAGGTTTTTTACAGTTCTGTTTCCGGAAATCGTTTAACTGAAGAATTTGATCATAAGTTATGCCTAAGCATCCATCTCCATATTTTATGTAGTTACGTATTTCACTTTTCAGGAACATAAATCCAAAAGCAATAGTTGATTTACCCAATCGCTGCAACAACAACAGCTCCTTAAAGATCAATATTTGGCAGTAATCGTCTTTTCCCCAATAGAAGGTACTGGAAATTGCCAGCTTCCCACTTCCATTAGGTAGGGTTTCTTATATTATTAAGTTTATTTCCAATTTGAAGCCCTGCGCCTTATCTGAACTTTATATTTATAGTTGTAAGCTGCATAGTATGTTTTTTTTTTTGTGTTGAGTTATGCTAAAATAATTACATATTAATAGCTACGTACTGAATGCTTAAATATATTTATTTATCTGTTATATTTCTTTTTCAGAATCTCGGAAGCTATATTTGATTTGCTTAATCAACAACAATAACAACAGTTTCTTGGCCTCTTTTAACCACTAAAAGATATGGCTTCAAATGTCCAAGTTCCCACTTCACTAACGTAAGTTTTCTTATTTTAATATTTGAATTTGTTAGAAAGTGCATGCGCTGACCTTTGAAGGGAGTTTTTTCAATTACGCCTCAGCTTTCCCGAACTATAATAAGGAACTCTGAACAACTATGATGACCACTGTTTTTCTTTTGAAATTCTGTAACATAAAATAATGACATTACATTAACAACGATAGAAGTCATTTAATGTACCATTATTTAAACGCTGCATAATTTTTAACAATTTTAAACATCAAATTGCGGCGTTCCCTTTTTGTGTTGCTGATATTCCTGTTTTATATATTTATGGAAAATGGTTTTTATATTCACCTTATTCTTATAATTTCATTTTGCAGGTCAGTACCCTCCATCGACGATAAAAGACATTTCAAATTGACGGATTATGAAAGGGAATCCACCAATAAGCTTCGAGATTTTATGTATACAATATTACCAAAAGAAAAAAAACGGTTGTACAAGAAGCTGGAATCTCACAAGGCAGGCCTGTTGAAGTTGAAAAATAAGAAAGTGGTAAGAGAAGACCAGTGGAAGCTAATGTTCCCAGCAAATGGAGAAACAAATTCGGACACTTTCGATATAACCATTATCACTATACTGCTTAGAGAGTTATGCAACTTAGATAATTGGGAAATGGCTCTGGTGGATGAATGCACTAACCTGAGAAATTTAGTCGCTCACCATGGAAAGTTTATACCAGATAAAAAATACAAGTGGGTTACAAGCAGATTTGAAACCTGGTTTAAACAAATGGGAATGAACGTAGAGGAATGGAGCATCTTAAAGAATCGCATCATTTATAATGATGTCGGCGATGCGAAATTCGGTTTAAGAAAACCAATCTCAAATTTCGTCGGGAGAACGTACCAACTCCATCAATTACACTCGGCCTTGCAAGGTAATAATGCTGTCGTGATAAAAGGATTGTCCGGAGTAGGGAAATCCGAGTTGGTCAGAATGTATTGTCATCAACATGCGAAACTGTATGATAATAACATCATATTCCTCAATGCCGAATCTGACAGGAGTCTCGAAAATGTTTTCGTGGGTTTCGCAAATTATATTGGTCTGGTTCTTACTTCACTTAACACTATTTGCTAAGAGCAAACCAAAATGCTTTTCTTTTTTAATTTTCCTACAAGTGGGGCAAGCGAGTACGTTTATTCAGTGAGTGTTGGATGTCTTCAAAAGAATAAATATCTATGTCAGTTTGCCCATATACTTACTCTTGAAAGGCAGAACGAACGTTTTCTGTTACAGGTGATAAAAACCCAGAGTCGCTTGTCTCTTTTGATATGAAGACTGCACAAAGCAAAGCATTTATGAGCAAACATATCGATAACAAATGCCAATAACATATGTCACTTAGGGGGGTCCTTTTTTTATAACCTTGTTGAGCTCTAACACATATGATTTTATTTTTCCGGGAGTAAAAATATAGACCTGACACACCAAAAGTATTGGAATACACTTCCTTTTCATCTCAAAACATCAGAAAATCTTGCTAAAATAATTAAGCAATGGAGTGGGTTGAATTAGTCAGAAGAAAAAAAAATAAATTCGGAAAGCTATTTGAAAGTGCTACCAGCTTATAGAACTCAAAATGCTGATCAAGAAAATGTATAGGAACATATGTCTACGACAAACCGTTACAGAATATTTTAAAGACGTCACAGGGTCCCGTCCCTAAATTTTGGCCAAATCTTTTTGTCACCCCATCGCCAATGTCGCGGACCCCCAAAAACGTCAGTTATTCCTATTGGTTCTCGAGATAATTTTCCCCAAATCTCGCGTTCGATTTGGGTCGCAATGCATCGGTTTCATATTGATGTAGCAAAAGAAATATATTATTTATGTGTGATCTTACGTTGCTGACTCCCCGATGTCTTTCAAAACTCGCGTCTAACATTTTGCGTGACAGACAAACAGGCAAACAAACAAACAGACAGACAAACAGAGAGTCGGGTATTAATATATAGGACTAGCCGCCAAGGCGGCGTCGCTCGCCGCCCATGTAAACTTTCAGTGTGCGTTCTCCTAGATAAGAAAAAAAAAATTCGGAAAGCTATTTGAAAGTGCTACCAGCTTATAGAACTCAAAATGCTGATCAAGAAAATGTATAGGAACATATGTCTACGACAAACCGTTACAGAGATATGCTTGAACAAATATTTTAATGACGTCACAGGGTCCCGTCCCTAAATTTTGGCCAAATCTTTTTGTCACCCCATCGCCAATGTCGCGGACCCCCAAAAACGTCAGTTATTCCTATTGGTTCTCGAGATAATTTCCCCCAAATCTCGCGTTCGATTTGGGTCGCAATGCATCAGTTCCATATTGACGTAGCACAAGAAAAAAATAATTTATGTGTGATCTTACGTTGCTGACTCCCCGATCTCTTTCACTACTCACGTCTACCATTTTGCGTGACAGACAAACAAACAGACAGTTTGTTTGTTTGTTCGTTTGTTTGTTTGTTTGTTCGTTCGTTTTTGTTATTGTTTTTTTGTCGTTCTTGATTAGATTTTTATAAGTTATTATTAAAAACTATTGTATATCTTACACCGACATTAAATAAACTGAACCATAGGTTTCGTAGAGTGTTTCTATGGTAACCATAGTCATAGAAAATTCTATGGTCTGGAAACTATTATAACAACTTATTGTTCATTTTTTCTTTGATTTTTCAATAGGCAAATTTAATCATACTCACTTTGATCACATGGAATATTACAACCAATGCACAGTAATTATTTTCTACCATGTGATCAAAGTGAATTCAAAACAAACTACATTTAGATATAATTACATAATTTGAGTAAAAAAAAAAAAACGACAATAGAACTGAAAATAAATGATTAAACCAAAATTATAACCTGTAAAAAGTTGTTACTACAGAGTGTACAAATTTCGCTTGCAGTTTGCGACTTCGCTTCGCACACTTTTTTAATGAAAATTACTAATAGTAAACTCAACTTTACTGATCTCTGCAGGGGTGCGAGGAAAGTGGAAGCAATTTGTTTGATAATTCATATTCGGTGAATTACACCTTTCCCGAATTTCTGTTTAAACGCCGTGTTTTTTTCTAGTAAGTACATCCGGCCTCGTTTTAGATATGAAAATTACCTCTAATCATTCTACTAGGAGTTTTAGTACTTTTCTAAGTTATAAAGTTAAAACATTATTGAAACGATAAATTTCATAAAAACGTACTGAATGTATATACCAAGGTTAAAACATAGTGTTTAAACAGAAACTCGGGAAAGGTGTATTGCATAACGGTTTCGGTAAAATGAGTCTATTTCGACCTACGATACCAGGTCCTTTTGGTTTCGTCGTCTTCTTATCAATAAGAGGCATGGGTTCGAGGTCGTGTTAATCCTGGTCAAAACTGAAAGCTCCATATTTTCGTTTCGATTGTGGCGAAATGTTTTTTCTCACATGGAGAAAAATAAAATCGCCATAGCTACGTTTTTGTTATTTACGAAGTTTCACCTGCGTTTAGCTCGTACTCCTTCGTACTTTTAATTAATTACAGAACATTTACCCATAAAAACAGAACACCCATGGAGAAGAGTAGCTAGATTCGATCTCAGGAAATTAACACCAAGTTTGAAAAAAGAAAAAGAAAAAAAATCTTACGAAATGGAGCAAATGCATAAGTAATATATTCTCAAATTTAAAAAATAAATCACAAAAAAATCAAGAGCTCTTGTTGTTGTTTTTGTTATTTTTCTAGAACGAAAACAAGAATGAAAATGAAAGATCAAATGATTTTTTCATAAAATAAATTTTTAATCGGTTTTGGTTATATTATATTATACAAAAACATAGAATAGCAGCGGTCTAAATATTGACTGTTAATTCGAAATAAAAAAAACTTCACAATAGTATATTACAAAATGACTGATGAATCGGTAGAAGTAACAAATAGAGAAAGTTTGGAAAAACTTGAAAAAGTTTTAAACTTGTGGAAAACTAAAAACATTGTGACTCAGTTCAAAACAAAGAAGAAGGCGGATACTTCGGTAGTAGATGATGCTGTGATGTTACTCGGGAAAAAGGTTTCTAAGAAGGACATTCAGCCAAACTCCTTAGAAGACATTACACTCACAGCTCAGAGATTGTGTGAAGAGTACATTGAAGCCAGGCTGACGAGATCTGGAATTAAAGAGTTTAATTACTCGACCAGCACCATTGAAGAAGAATATTCCAACGTGCTTCAAAACATGGGACAGATCTTAGAGATGAAATATCCCAAGTTGTATTCGAAGATTTCCCTCCATTTGAAACTTTCGTTTGACAGTGAGATTGTCGTTTTAGCCTCATTTAATAAATTCGGCGGACATCTGTTTTTGGAAGGAATAACATGGGCTAAGATACTTGCGTTTTATGCGTTCACAGGCGGGCTGGCACTAGATTGTGTTTCCCATAAGAAAGACGAGTTTCTCGGCCGAATTGTCTATTGGTTTGGTATGTTCGTCATGAAAAAGCTAGCGCCTTGGATTCAACAACAAGGTGGATGGGTGAGAAAAAGTTATGATTAGCTAGAACTTAGCCGCAATTCTTTGAATTCAATGCAGGAAAAAAATTTAGGAATATTATAACGTAGAGGTGCTTTTTTGGTCATGTCGTTTGAAAAAGGTTTTTCTGTGCGCTTCGATACTCGCATAATGAAACAGCACTTACTAGTTCCCTTCCAAAACACTTGAAAAGAAACGCTAACAATTTACGGAATTCCCAATCTATGCTTCTTTTATGATTATTTGTTTCGTTTAGAACGCGATTACGGACCACTTCAATAAAGCTTCCGAGAAACAGGATTTTGACGACTACAGTGACGACGACGAACAAGACGAAAACTCCCGACTGCAAAAAATTAAAACTCGTATCAAAGAATTGGTTGCTGATCAGGAAAACCAAAAGAGATTAATTATCATTTCAGTTTTAATTGTGTTGGTGTCATACGTGTCGTTACTGTGTGTTTAGTCCTTGTCACGTCTGCTCATTGCATCAACTAGATACCTTTTATTACATAAAATTAATGCGCTTTTTATTTAATACTATAATCATTTTAACGCCTTTAGGTCGCATTTTCACGAGAACTTGTCTCAAAAGTTTGTGCATGTTTTTTTTAAATTTCTCAGCGTCAACAAATTTGCCCTTGTTCGAAAGATATTTCATAGTGGAAGAATATGCTTTCGTAAATTTTAAGAAAAACTGTAAAATAGAAGAACAAAAATGAGCTTTTTCTGCGTAACCTGCGTAGCTCATTATTGGTATGCTAAAACTTCCATTGTTCCTGATTACGAATACATAAAAGTACTTACATATTTTTCCGGACTTTTTAAGTTTTAAGGGCTCAAAAAGTCTAAATCGAAAAAATATATAATTTCATTATAATTAATAGTAGCAAAAGGACTTTTAATAAAACACAAACCCCCGTCTTTTTTTAAAGCATCGCTGCATTGCGTTACCTGAATAACCCAAGAATACAACAAGATGAAGATTTTCCGGAGCATAATACTTTTTATATTGTGAGACACTAAAAGCTGGGTTTATCAAACCAGAAATTTTCAATTTACCACCATGCAGTTAAATGTATCATTTCCAGACTTACTAAATAAATTTGTGGTGTAAACCACAATGAAGGTCAGTGAAGGTAAACGGTCAAACACTTTTATAAAATTTTCACCGAAGAAGTTATTTACGTCTGGAAATGTAAAGCTTGGTTTCCACTATGAGTTAACCATGAGTTGATGTGAGTTAATTTTTGTGAGCTAATTTTTCAGCTCATGAGTTGTTTTCTTTTGGATTTAAATATTCACGTTCACATTTAAAAATCAAATTAACTCTAAGATTATGTTCCCATTATACCGGTCACAACGTGAAAATATATCGGATAGGCGTTTTGTTCCTATTTAACCAGGGATATGTAAAAGCGTATCTATCCGGTATAATGGGAACATAGTCTTTGAAAGCCGTTGCGTTGTGATATCTATCCGGTATGAAAATCATGCTGCAAAACTTGCTGTTAAATCAGGGATATGTAAAAGCGTATATTGCGGATAGATTTTCACAACGTTTTAAAATCTATCCGGTATAGTGGGAATACAATCTAATCATGGGTTCAGCTTAAAAAGTCTGAGCACGTTTTAAACGAATCTCTAAGAAATTCCCGAAAATAAATTGTCAAAAGTCCAGTCCTCCAAATTCATATTTTGACTTCCTCCGCGACTCTATAACTCCTTGTGGCCAATTCGGACCCTAAATTTGCCATTTAGTTATCGAGATATTTGGTCCTAAACTTCACGTTCTTTTGGGTACACAATGCCATATTTTTACTTTGTCGTGTCGACTCACTCCAGATTTTTAACATGATATTTGTATCCATAGCAACTGCCTAAATGTCCCAACTTATTTGGTAAATCGAGTCAAAAATTCAAAAAGTAGGCACAAGGTGTTATGGTAGCCATGTATTTAGCCCTACCCTATAGAAATTTTTCGCAAAAATTTGTGCAACGGTAGCCGTATTAGTGTGCGACTCTTGTTTTCATTAAAGGGCTCATTTTACAGAGGCAAGTGCTAATAACATTTCTGCAAAGTAACATATTTGATTCATTTTCCTAATTCGTTTCCGGTCATTCAGTGTCATTCAGTGCTACAGGTCATGTGCAATTAGATCATTTGTTGGTGGCATCATCTCTGGTATTATCTCGTATCTGTTGCCAGAACTCCTCCTAAAAACTTGACCTTGTCAGAATTACCTGGACTTGTCTGAAGTCTTTGAACTTTTCGGGCTTATCTGAACTTGACCAGATTTTTTACTTTCAGATATTTCCCAAAAATGATTTCCATTGCTCAATTTTGCATAGCTATCTTTCTCACGTGAGAAGTATATATTCTTCAGTTTTCTTCATATATTCTTCAGTTTTTACTTTGGCAAATATTATGTTACATTGTACTATTGTAAATATTGTAAATATTTTAATTCACTAGAATAATCGTTGATTGAAATTTCCTGATTTAAAGGGATTTAAAACGCAGAAATAAAACTAGCTCGTTGAATAAAAAAAATCATTCGTTGAATGAAAAAACGTCTGCATTGAACACAAAAATCATTCGTTGAACATACAAAAATGATTCGTTTAATGAATGAATACGTTGAATTTTGCTACAAATGAGCAAGCATAGTTAATTTTTTTTTTCTTTTTTAAAACAATCGTATTTTTACAACCTCGTTCCCAGGGTCTCTTGCCTTTTCGATATACGAATGGTGGCAAAAAATGACCCTGGGGAAAGCTGGGTCACGTGACATGAAAATTACACGAAATCTATGTAATTTTAAAAAAGTGGCCCGACGAAATTATGTCTCTTTGACACAGTTTTTCGTAGAATAGCTAACGAAGAGACTAAAATAGATTAAAAGTCAGGGCTGAATTTGTAGCGAGTTGTTATTATCACAGTGCAGAACATCAAATCGACTTCAGTCAAGTCAAACATGGCATGGGCGACACATTGTCTTTATTTAGCTAAAACTTTGTAGTTGCATGTTCTTTTTTGTTGTACATAATAACACTATATACGTAAAATAATAATAACACTATATACGTAAAAAATAGATGTTACAAGTGAACTGTTGATTATTTTTTTCTTTTTAGGGGAGAAGAATTTCGGACAGACTTCAAAGCTTTGGTTGACTTGCGAACTATCTTTCCAGATGCAGTTATCTTAACATTAACTGGTACAGCATCCAAGCTCATGATAAAAAACATCAAGACGAACCTGAAAGTAAAAGAATGTACATTTTTTGGTAAAAAGAAGACTGTCAAACAATTATGGCATTACCAGCTTTGATGAAATTTTAAGACCGTTAGCAATAAAGTTAAACAAGGAAAGAGAAAAAATTCCCACGACTGTGGTTTATTTAAAATTGAAGTACTGTGCATATGCATTTAACCTGTTTAAAACAATAATAAAAGACTATTATGTTGGTGATGTGTTGACCCTAGTTCCTGTTTATTTGCTGAATTTCATGCAGAATCAACAAAACAAGAAAATTGGAAATTGCGACAATAGGGCACGTGACCCAGAAATCAAAGAAGATTCGCATACCAAAGTGCAATATTCAATTAACAAAGATGAAAAAGAAAGATTGAAAACTGACTTAATTGACTTGGCAAAAAGTTTGCCTTCATCTGATAATGTGCTCGTACCTAATTGTCAGTTGACGGATTCAAACATTGAAAACATTGTAAATAAATATGAATACACTAACTCAGAGAAGGATATTCTAATGATATATAATGTTTGGGATGAGACACTGAGCACTAGAATTTTTAAAGTGATAGAAGATATTGCTCCAAAAATAAAATATTATTAGTAGATTTCAGAGGCGGTTTAAAAGTTTAAGGCAAAATATCTTGAGAACTCAAGTAATTTCAAGTCGAAATGAAAAATGTGCAACTTAGCAGAAATTTAATGCTGTGATTGAACTTCATCAATTTTTCCCTAAACATTAATCCGCCTATGGAATTAGATGTGTTTTATGTTTGCATACATTAATCCCCAAAAGTTTCGGCGTGACAAACTTTCGGATGAAGAAGTGTTCGAAAGTTTGTAACGCCGAAAATATCATTTTTCCGCCTTGTCCGAAAGTTTATAACGCCGAAACGTTTGGAAAAAATTTTTTTTTTCTAATTTCGTTTTACAAGCTTTAATTGGCATGAAAACTATTTTAAGGTGTTTTTTGTGCATAAGACGCCTTAGTAATTTTATATAACGTGCAAAATAGCTTCTGTCAATGTTTCCAAATTTTCTATTTTTCAAAAACTGTCACTTATATCGAAAACCTTAAAGAACCAAATAAAATTAAAACGATCTCTTTCATTATTGTTTTAATCTAATCTATACAAATAACTTCATCGTCTTCGTACCTCAAGAAAAGAAAGGTTCAGTTAAAATTACCGGAAGAACAAAAGGCGATGCTGATTTTTGATGTCTTCAAAGGCCAAGTCACGGAACAAGTCACCAAGTTAATCGAGGAGAATGATTGCGTGATCGTACTTGTCCCTAATAATATGACAGATCATTTTCAGCCTTTGGATCTAAACGTCAATGGTCACGCTAAAGAGTTTCTCAAGAGCAAATTCGAATGCTGGTACGCGCAACAAGTCACCAACCAAATCGATAGTGGGAGTAGTGTCTATGACGTGAATGTGCCGTTGAAGCTATATATCCTCGATTGACAGTTTTTTATAGGAGAAAAAAAATTTTTTTAACTGAACGTTTTGTCCGAAATTTCGAGAAATATGTCCGAAAGTCTTTTCGCCGAAGTTTTTTCGCCGAATCTTTATCCGCCGAAACTTTTGGGAATTAATGTAGCAGCCTTTACATTTTTGAATTTTACAACAAATCGTTAAAGTGTATGGAAGAATTTAAATTCTTGAACAATAATTAGAATGACTTTTGAAACCTGGAAAAAATATGGTAAACAATTAACCTAAGACAAATTGAATAATGTAAATACTGCTGAAGGCAATTGTTGTATAATAAATTGTATATTATATTACTTTTGGTGAGAAGAGGCTTTTGATTGTTATCAAGTTTAAGTAAATATCAATTTTCCTGTTTTCCCGCTCCCTTATTAGCACAGCAACTCATCAGCAGATGAATGTTATAATACCAGGATAACTTTTTATTCAAAGGTGTCTAGCACACACAATAACATTAATTACCATAATCTTTGGACTAAAAATTTTCGATATATACTTGAAAAACAATGAATATTTTAAATATTTTTATAAAAATGTAAAGTAAGATTTGAATAAAAGCTTTCAAAAAGAAAACATTAAACAAAAGAAAATTACGGGTAAAAAAATATTAATAGGAATACCGGTGCTTATAATAAAAACGTGTTATAAATATATATACACTCCCGGATTACAACCGACAAAAAAACTTTCCTCACGGTAGCTGGACAGAGTGAGGAGAAAACAGGTTAAGGTATAAGTTACAGCCGGGATATCCCAATAATGGATACGTGATAGACCATTATGAGGTCAGGGTCTCACCTGCCTTAGAACTGTTATGCCTTAAGTTTTTCGCAAGCTGCATCTAAGACCTTAAAACAAACAAACAAAAAGTCATTTCTAATATCAGTGCTTTTTGAAGATTATGAAATGTTAATGTTATTAGAATAGTAAATCTTTCTCTGTCTTCGTTTTCATCTTACTAATTTCTTTTATCTTTCGTCCTCTTTCATCCTTCTGCTGCTCGTCTCATCATCAGCTCTGCTCTGCAGAAATTTACCAAACTAAATTTTTCACTCGAACAATTTTTTACTCCAAAATTCCTGTGGTCGTTGTAATATTTTTAGCCAACGAAATTCCTTATTTAAGTAAGTAGCGTTCGCCAGGGTCTTCTTTGCCGCCATCCGTATATTAATAAGGCAAGAGACCCTGGGTACGAGGTTGGTATTTTTATTTTTTTTTGAAATCAGTACATTTTAGTATTTGTGGCGATTTGGTTGAGTATGGGAGTGAGCCAGTCATTTAAGGAAGAAACTGCCAGCATGCAGAGAGGCGTCTCATATATACTGCCTTTACTTTATGTTATGGATTAAATTCAGGTATGTATGCATGCGTATAATAGCTATATAAGCTAGCTATACTACCATCATAGGCGTATTCAGGGTCAGTCAAAAAAAGTGGAGGAGTCCAACGTTATGATCTTTCTTTTTAGTCGTAAGTATCGCTTAGGCAAGATTACTTGCACGCTTTCCTTTTCTATTTTAAATGACTAAACTCTCCTCCACAAATTTTGACTGAGCTCTAGCTACGCCTCTCTGACTACATAATTGATTCATGCATCAATCTGTACAAGGCATGCATCAAAACTCTTAATCTTAGGAATTTGCATACTTTAAGGTAAGTTTCACCGGCGCTATTGAACTTTCGTACCCATCTAACATTATTGATGATTCTGATACAGAATTTCATGCTGATTAATAAGAACTTGGATCTCAAAATCAAAAACAGAACAGAAGTTAGCCTTGAAAGATTTGTAAAATGTATATGTATGTGATCAACATCATCATTCGTCACGCCCGCATGTTGGAAGATAAATCGCAATGCGAAGACCTAGTTCTCATTAACAAGTTTATTTTAATGCTCAAGGAATGTTGAAATACTGAGACAACTATTCGATTCGTCGTCCTCATATCAAAAGGAGAAAAGACCTGGGTATGAGGAGGTTGATGCTGCGTGAGAGACAAATTATTTATAAGGAGGGAGGAGGGAGACAAAGAGTAGAATGAAAAAATAATATTTCCATATTTCCGTACCTGGTCTAATCCATTGTATAATAATGGGCATCAGCGTAGCAGCATTCTGATGTGGAACCGGGACCAAAAGCCCTCCTTTGTTTGAGGGTCATCTCCACCAAAAATCCACTGCTATGGCACGATCCTCCCGCAATTATATTTTCTTCAAGAAAAAGAATGACTCGTCGATTTCTACAACATGACCAGGACCACCTATTCAGGAAAGACAGGATTATTCAGGAAATACGTAACAGTTATATCCCTCCAAAACTGATTCCAATCTACTACACTATTTTCGCTCCCAACCAAGAATTTGCCAAAGCTGTAAATGGGACTTTTCAAAATAGCTCCCGTGCCTTATACTTATTCTTATCTTGTGTGCCTTAACTGGACAATGCCAAGTAACTCAATCAACAGGACGATCTAAATTTTGCTCTCTAAACTGACAATTGCATGTAGGACAAATCATCTGAATAGTAAGCAAACCATACTGTTGACACCATCTAATACACTTATGGCGATCATCCATGAAACGGAAACCAATTCGTACCAAAGATATACTGTACAGTATATAGTGTACAGTATATGGAGAGTACAGTATTGATAGCAGCTTTTATATGAACTGAAATGATTATCTTCAGAGAATAAAAATGATACAAATAAATTAAGTACCGTCGACCCGTAAAGTATCTACGATGAAGAGAAGGATTGAAAAGATCTAGATGCAATAAACAGTGTTGAGAAACCAGGTCTTCAACCACAGCGGAGATGAGCTGCACCGTTTCACCAATCCTCCTCCCAACAACTTAAGTATCCAATAAATGAAAAAGGAAACCTTATTCACATTCAAAAGGATGAAAGATATGAAATACAATACCAAAACAACATTAGTAATAAAAACATTTCTTTCCTTTGAAGATTAAATAAATGTAGGAGAAAAGGAACGGGAGGATATGTCCATGTTCACCCCATATTATTATTTTTCTGTAATGCGAAATTTTCAAAACAATTTAGAGATGAAACAGGGAACAGTATAATAACACAGTAGATACCATAAAAACCAACAACTTCATTTTGGTTGTGTTTTTGGTGTTTGGATTTGTTTAAAGAGGTTTCAGACTCATCTTGAATCTACCCCCAATTATGAAGCGATATTTCAAATTTAAATTTAAATTGCTGTAAGCTTTCATTTTAAATGTTTTTCAAATTTTTTCATTGATTAATTGCTTCAATATTAACGTGTGTTGAGAATAGAAGCATGAAATAAAATGTTGTTTTAACTACTACTAGTATCAAGAATACTGTGATTTTAAACTGCCATTTTGTTTTTCTGGAATAACAACTGTGCTGGAAAGCGATGTTGACGTGTAATGATATCACGAAAATGAAAGGAAGGGAGCGCATGAAGACACTACACTGTGCATGCTCTCATTACATATTTTGATACACAAACATCTGGTTGATCAATGAAATTCTCACTGGGTTTTAGTTTCAGGGGGAATTAAGAAGAATGCTTCTTTTAATAGATCAAACAAAATGTGCACATGTTGTAAAAGTTATCTTCTCATTATTCATCTTTTTTTAATTCATTCTTCTGCATCTGCCGCATAAAAACTTTTTAAAGTGGATTAGACATTTCGAAATGTTTTTTGATTCATTCTTCTACACGTGCCGTGTAACAGGTGTGTTAATTAAAATATTTTCTCCTTTTATAGAAAAGTCGTTTTTTAACTGCACGATATTCAAACAATATTTCGTAAACATTAGTTCTTTTGCCGGGGAAATATTAATTAGCCAATTTTAGATACAGTTCTGACAAAAATAATACGATAGTGATAATGAATCATGCCAAACTTTTCAGGGAGCATCCTTATTATACCCAAAATAAAATAGGGTCAAAATAAAAATAGAATTGTAATCCCTATTGTAAAACTGATTCTATTTTAATACGTTTTGAAAGTAAATCGATGTTCCAATCTCCTGAACAAAACATTAGTCAAGAGTAGTTTTAATTCAAAAGAAGTATTGTTTCTAAAGATACTTGGCACTCCGTTTAATTTTTTTTCTTGTTGTTTCCCATTTAACCGTTCGATGTCACTTCGATTCGGAAGATTCACAAATTTTTGTGAACACGAATCCGAATATAATCGGTAGATTCACATATTCTCATAAACGAGAATGCAAACGGATTCACGGATAACAAAGTTGGATTTGAAAGCCTGGCTGGCCTGAAGATTAGTTTTTTTGACAAGATGTCCGCCGGTAGAACTGTAAACCTGATCCAGACATTAACATCATCACTGTTTTCTCTGTATATATATATACGAAGCAAAAAGAACAGTGAAGTATGGGATGATTTAACCTGTGAACCCCAAACATAGATACTGATTGCCTTTGGTATTTTATTTACATTGCACTACGTGATATTCCTCGCCAGACAAGTATGTCCATTGATTAGGTTCTTTTCTCGGACAAATACTCTTTTTACACCGGACAATTTCAGATGTCCAGCACTAATATTCAGGTTAATTTAAAATTAGGAAAACCCATGCCAAGCAGTTTCTTATGCATTTTATCATTCTTTTTTTTAAAAAAAACCCAGCTGTTGATGTCGACATTGCCAAGAAACAATAGAAAGGGATGCTAAAGCGAGTATGGTGATGATGATTAAACATTATGTAGATAATTAGATAGAAAATGTTTTCAAATTAGTAACACAATCCCCGGGGTGTTATTAAAAGTTCCCCGTAAAGGGCATAAGGGAAAAAATTGTCTATGAAAGCAGTGCAAATTTATGTTGCCACAAAAATTGTCTTCATCGTGAAGGTTTATCCAATTTCAAATTATGTATGAACAAAGTTTAAGTTTGCACTGACCTTCAAGCGGAAGGCTCTTCTATTAGTTTAATCTCCAATTAGATGCCCTCCGCCTTCATCTGAACTTTTCCAATGATGCTACCAATCGTATCAAGTATAAAATGATACAAAGATTTCACAGCTTTTTTACAGTTCTGTTTCTAGAAATTGTTTAATTGTATGAATTTGATTATTAGTCATGCGAAGCAGCCATCGCTTCATTTCATGTATTTCACTTTTTAGAAACACAAATCGAAAAGCAACAGTTGGTTTACTCAATCTCTACCACAACAACAGCTCCCTAAAGGTCGATATTCAGCATTATTAACCACTTTTTGCCATTAAAAGATAGTGCCAATTGCCAGCTTCCCACTTCCATTAGGTAAGGTTTCTTAGTTTATTAATTTTATCTCCAATAAGAAGCCCTGTGCCTTCAGTTGAACAGGCAATAGTTGATTTACTCAATCTCTGCAACAACAACAGCTCCTTAAAGGATTGGTTCGGTTAAAAAATGATTTTTTAAAAAGATTGCTCCTTCAAAAAACAAACCTAATGATATATACATTTAACATAATATATTATTCATAACGTTCAGAACTTGCTCTCTTTTGTATGGCTTCTTAAGCGAACCTTTTTGCTTAAGTCACTTCGGCAGATGTGAAAACTTGAAAGTAGTTTTAGTTGTTAAAAGATTAAAAGTTGAAACATACATACGAATCGAGTCAAAATTTTATTTAGAAAGTTTTTAAAATGCAATCTGATTTTGAGAGCAGTATTTATACAAGTAGTGAATATCTAAGCAGTGGTAATGAAGCAGATTCGGAAGGTGAAGAAGGTTTAAGTCGAAAAGATATAGACGAAATGATCGAAAAAATGAAAACTTTTCATCCATATATGTATCAACCTGAAAAAGAAGTTTCAAGTACAAGCTCATTGGATGAATCAGCTTCTTCAGAATCTTGTTATTCCGAAGATGCTTTAACTATCAGAATTGGAAATCTTGAATGGTGCCACAAATGTAAGGAAGAGAAGAGGGAAATCGATTGTTTGTGTTGCCAAGAAGTAGCTGCATTAAATTCTAAATTTGACACTGAGGAAATTAATTGTTTTGTTACTTTACCTGAATTTGCAACACTTTGTTTGAATGAATCAGTGTTAAAAAATGTTTTAACAGGACTGCATGTTTCAAGAGGGGACTATTAGGAAAATCAATGCATGAAGTGTTTGTTGAGATATGCTTCTTATAAACAATTTGTATAGTGGATTTTCAAAAGTTTGGGGAAAGGAAATAGAAGAGTTATCCCTTCATGCGTTCTCTGGAAAATAAGAAATACATATCCCAAACCTTACGGACAATATACGTTATACTCTGACGGACATAAAGATTAATTGCTATAGTGTTAAGATACAAGTAATGTAAAAAAATGATGTATGAAAAAAATAAGTAAATAAGAAAAAGTGTCATTTCAAATCCCCAAATCTTGATTTTTGGTTTTTGATCGCTTCCATTTTGTCTCGCTTCGGTGTTGAGGCAATATTTTTTGGAATAGCTGGGATAACAAGTAGTGGTAGAGTCTTCTTGTCACGAGCTAGCTGGATTGTTTCACGGACCATATTGTGCAAATAGGTACGATCTTTTCCCTCTTTGATGGGTTTTGCGGTCCAATTATTTGTAATCTTTGATGACAACACATTGTATTGATCTACTCCATCTTTTGTCTTAGCCTGCTTTAATTTACTGCCTTGGTTAAAATCCATAACAGCGAGTTGACTGCGTGCTAGCATTCCTGCATATGAAAAGTGTTGTCGTTTTGGTGCCCATTTGTTATAAAGTGAGTGGTAAACTTCCAAAACCCCAGTATGACAAATTTCGTAACATAAGTTAAATCGTTCAATATTTTATGATCCAAAACGATACTCTGCAAAACTTCAAAGGCCTCGGTATTCGGCAAAATCCATTCTTTGGCCTTTGTCTCCTTTTTTGTTAACCGTGGATGTATGCACTTTTTGAATTTCTTATGACCTTCACAGGTAGCACAACACCACCAGAAATGGTTCCCAATAGATTTGATCCACTTTGCGATAATTTTGCAGGATGCATTTTTGGTTGCTGCAGTTGATCTTTTCTTTATGTTCTTTGCGAAATGCCATACATCAAATTGACGGTCAATATCAGGTTCTTCACGCAGATGCTTCCGGATTCCTGTATGGCGATCGGTGGTGATTTGGGTGGGTATTATTTCTTCGCCTTTAATTTTTGACAATAACTTCTTAAAACCAAATTTCTCCATCCTATTCGAATTACCAGTCTCTGTGACTTAAGTCAACAAAAATGCAAAAATCCTGTTAGTGATTTTATCCATAAATGAATAGGTTAGATATTTTGCATTGTGGCCAGGACTATGGCATCTCCCATCACCACTCAAGTCGTAAACACCGTGCTTTTTCATGTCGTCATAAATTTCATTTGATCCCGCGTTGTAGTTCCTGTTGACCACGCCAAATAGATAATGTTTTTGAATGGCATAATAACTTGTCTTTGATAGCCACTGAATACCGGCCAAGTCAAAAAAATTAGCAAGTCTCTTATAAGTGTTCGCACTAAAAAGAACAGAAGCTGCACTGGTAAGATTTCCAATGGAATAATGGTTGCAATTCGGTTGCAATTTCCATGTCGTTTTATGCCCTTCTGGACACTTCATTTTGACAACTAATTGTGATCCTTTGTAAGCTATGTTTGTGATGATCGTCGTTAAGATGCAAGAAGGAGAAAGACAATGTTTTAATAAAACTAGCAACGAAGTCCAATAAACAATTAAAGCAGCTTTTGATGGTGTTATAGATATGTCTTGAGGGTATTCCTGATCACTCTTATTTTCTTCATTATATTCATCATCGCTTACACCACTCTCATCTTTGTCCTCTGTTTCCGAGTCTGAAGATGAAATTGGTACAAATTGTCGACCTTGAGAAGTGTGATTTCAGCGTCTGTTTGTGTTTCCTTAGTGTTTCATTCGAAATCGAAACTTTGAACCAACTCATGATGTTGAACAGCATCTTCACAAAGTTGACGTTTCGCCCTTGCTTTTATCCTTGATTAACTTGATTTTTGCTTTTGTGGTTGTTTATTCTTGTTGTAGTCAAACAATGTAGGAACAGCTTCAGCCTTCAGCAAGCGTCGTGGTGGCAACCCAAGGAGTTCGTTCTAAAAAAACAAATCAAAGAATCGAAAAAATAAAAAGTATCAATAATCATAATGAACCCTGAAATCAAACTGAGAAACCTTATTGAAGCAAAGATAAAACGTAGAAGAAAACATAGAACAATTTTATTACCTTTAAATCTCTTTCGAAACTATCTTCATCAAAATCTAAATGGCATAACTTCTTATCTTTTGGTAAATTTTCCCTTTTTATGTTTTGCAACCATCATTTCTTGAAATTTTCATCTTTAGGCAGTCCATAAAAACTGATGTTATTATTATTATTATTATTATTATTAATGTTTACCCAGGATAGCCTCTTCAGTTCTGATAGAACTGTTATCAATGAGGGTCCTGCAAAGGAGGTCCCAGAGCATTTAAAGCCCCCATTTGGGCTACGGAAGCTGCAAGTATGCTTCAACCGCTCAACCAGACAACCCCCTTAGATATCAATCCCGCTCTCAAGCCGAGTGCTAAGCTGAGTGGATTGATTCACACTGTTATAGTCGCTGGCATGACTTGGCCAGGATTTGAACCCTGACCTCCCGCACTTAAGGCGAACACTCTACCACAAGGCCACCAGTCGGTTTGCCATAAAAGTGTTACTATTACAATTAACTGCTATACACCAGAGCATTTTGATTCAAAAAATTGTAAACGATAGAACTTCTCATAAAAAAAATATTCACTTTATAAATATACATTTCATTACCTCTCCTCTCTCCTTTGTGTTTGAAAATTTATCTTGTTAGATAGCTGTCTGCCGAAGTGACGTCACAAATATTAAATCAGTTTAAAAACAAGAGGCTTTCTGTAAACAATGAAAAAGATTCTTAAAAAAGAAAATTTAATTTTTGATTAATCAAAATATGCTGATTTCATTTTTTATAAAAAAACTTTGATATTAAATAGGGCATTTTTACCGAACCAATCCTTTAAAGGTCCAATATTTGGCAGTAATCGTCTTTTCGCTAATAGAAGATAGTGCCAATTGCCAGCTTCCCACTTACGTTAGGTAAGCTTTCTTATTTAATTAATTTCTCATTTTTTCTTATTTTATTAATTTTAGCTGAACTTTTCCAATATTGCTACCAATGGTAGCCAGTATATAATGACACAAAGATTTAACAGCTTTTTTACAGTTCTGTTTGCGGAAATTGTTTAACTGTAAGGATTTGATCATAAGTTATGCCTAAGCAGCCATCTCTACTTTATGTAGTTACGTATTTTTCTTTTTAGAAACACAAATCGAAAAGCAACAGCTGGTTTACTCAATCTCTACCACAAACAGCTCCCTAAAGGTCGATATTCAGCATTATTAACCACTTTTTGCCATTGAAAGATAGTGCCAATTCCTATCTTCCCACTCCCGCTAGGTAAGGTTTCTTATTTTATTAATTTTATCTCAAATTGAAAGCCCTGTGCCTTCAGCTGTACTTTTCCAATATTGCTACCAATGGAGGAAGTATATAATGACAGAAAGAGTTAACAGGTTTTTTACAGTTCTGTTTGCGGAAATTGTTTAACTGGAGGATTTGATCATAAGTTATGCCTAAGCATCCATCTCCATATTTTATGTAGTTACAAATTTCACTTTTTAGGAACATAAATCCAAAAGCAATAGTTGATTTACCCAATCTCTGCAACAACAACAGCTCCATAAAGATCAATATTTGGCAGTAATCGTTTTTTCGCCAATAGAAGATAGAGCCAATTGCCCGCTTCCCACTTCCATTAGGTAGGGTTTCTTATTTTATTAATTTTATCTCCAATTATAAGCCCTCCGCCGTTAGCTGAACTTTTCCAATAATGCTGCCACTGGTAGCAAGTTTATAATGACACAAAGATTTAACAGGTTTTTTATGCTTCTGTTTCCAGAAATTGTTTAATTGTATGGATTTGATCATAAGTTATGCCTAAGCAGCCATCTCTATATTTTATGTAGTTACATATTCTTCTTTTTAGAAACACAAATCGAAAAGCAACAGTTGGTTTACTCAATCTCTACCACAAACAGCTCCCTAAAGGTCGATATTCAGCATTATTAACCACTTTTTGCCATTAAAAGATAGCGCCAATTACCAGTTTCCCACTTCCGCTAGGTAAGGTTTCTTATTTTATTAATTTTATCTCAAATTGAAAGCCCTGTGCCTTCAGCTGTACTTTTCCAATATTGCTACCAATGGAGGAAGTATATAATGACAGAAAGAGTTAACAGGTTTTTTACAGTTCTGTTTGCGGAAATTGTTTAACTGGAGGATTTGATCATAAGTTATGCCTAAGCATCCATCTCCATATTTTATGTAGTTACAAATTTCACTTTTTAGGAACATAAATCCAAAAGCAATAGTTGATTTACCCAATCTCTGCAACAACAACAGCTCCATAAAGATCAATATTTGGCAGTAATCGTTTTTTCGCCAATAGAAGATAGAGCCAATTGCCCGCTTCCCACTTCCATTAGGTAGGGTTTCTTATTTTATTAATTTTATCTCCAATTATAAGCCCTCCGCCGTTAGCTGAACTTTTCCAATAATGCTGCCACTGGTAGCAAGTTTATAATGACACAAAGATTTAACAGGTTTTTTATGCTTCTGTTTTCAGAAATTGTTTAATTGTATGGATTTGATCATAAGTTATGCCTAAGCAGCCATCTCTATATTTTATGTAGTTACATATTCTTCTTTTTAGAAACACAAATCGAAAAGCAACAGTTGGTTTACTCAATCTCTACCACAAACAGCTCCCTAAAGGTCGATATTCAGCATTATTAACCACTTTTTGCCATTAAAAGATAGCGCCAATTACCAGTTTCCCACTTCCGCTAGGTAAGGTTTCTTATTTTATTAATTTTATCTCAAATTGAAAGCCCTGTGCCTTCAGCTGTACTTTTCCAATATTGCTACCAATGGAGGAAGTATATAATGACAGAAAGAGTTAACAGGTTTTTTACAGTTCTGTTTGCGGAAATTGTTTAACTGGAGGATTTGATCATAAGTTATGCCTAAGCATCCATCTCCATATTTTATGTAGTTACAAATTTCACTTTTTAGGAACATAAATCCAAAAGCAATAGTTGATTTACCCAATCTCTGCAACAACAACAGCTCCATAAAGATCAATATTTGGCAGTAATCGTTTTTTCGCCAATAGAAGATAGAGCCAATTGTCCTCTTCCACTTCCATTAGGTAGGGTTTCTTATTTTATTAATTTTATCTCCAATTATAAGCCCTGCGCCGTTAGCTGAACTTTTCCAATAATGCTGCCACTGGTAGCAAGTTTATAATGACACAAAGATTTAACAGGTTTTTTATGCTTCTGTTTCCAGAAATTGTTTAATTGTATGGATTTGATCATAAGTTATGCCTAAGCAGCCATCTCTATATTTTATGTAGTTACATATTCTTCTTTTTAGAAACACAAATCGAAAAGCAACAGTTGGTTTACTCAATCTCTACCACAAACAGCTCCCTAAAGGTCGATATTCAGCATTATTAACCACTTTTTGCCATTAAAAGATAGCGCCAATTACCAGTTTCCCACTTCCGCTAGGTAAGGTTTCTTATTTTATTAATTTTATCTCAAATTATAAGCCCTGTGCCTTCAGCTGTACTTTTCCAATATTGCTACCAATGGAGGAAGTATATAATGACAAAAGAGTTAACAGGTTTTTTACAGTTCTGTTTGCGGAAATTGTTTAACTGGAGGATTTGATCATAAGTTATGCCTAAGCATCTATCTCCATATTTTATGTAGTTACAAATTTCACTTTTTAGGAACATAAATCCAAAAGCAATAGTTGATTTACCCAATCTCTGCAACAACAACAGCTCCATAAAGATCAATATTTGGCAGTAATCGTTTTTTCGCCAATAGAAGATAGAGCCAATTGTCCTCTTCCCACTTCCATTAGGTAGGGTTTCTTATTTTATTAATTTTATCTCCAATTATAAGCCCTGCGCCGTTAGCTGAACTTTTCCAATAATGCTGCCACTGGTAGCAAGTTTATAATGACACAAAGAGTTAACAGGTTTTTTATGCTTCTGTTTCCAGAAATTGTTTAATTGTATGGATTTGATCATAAGTTATGCCTAAGCAGCCATCTTTATATTTTATGTAGTTACGTATTCTTGTTTTTAGAAACACAAATCGAAAAGCAACAGTTGGTTTACTCAATCTCTAGCACAAACAGCTCCCTAAAGGTCGATATTCAGCATTATTAACCACTTTTTGCCATTAAAAGATAGCGCCAATTACCAGTTTCCCACTTCCGCTAGGTAAGGTTTCTTATTTTATTAATTTTATCTCAAATTAAAAGCCCTGTGCCTTCAACTGTACATTTCCAATATTGCTGCCAATGGAGGAAGTATATAATGACAGAAAGAGTTAACAGATTTTTTACAGTTCTGTTTGCGGAAATCGTTTAACTGAAGGATTTGATCATAAGTTATGCCTAAGCATCCATCTCCATATTTTATGTAGTTACGAATTTCACTTTTTAGGAACATAAATCCAAAAGCAATAGTTGGTTTACTCAATCTCTAGCACAAACAGCTCCCTAAAGGTCGATATTCAGCATTATTAACCACTTTTTGCCATTAAAAGATAGCGCCAATTACCAGTTTCCCACTTCCGCTAGGTAAGCTTTCTTATTTTATTAATTTTATCTCAAATTAAAAGCCCTGTGCCTTCAACTGTACATTTCCAATATTGCTGCCAATGGAGGAAGTATATAATGACAGAAAGAGTTAACAGGTTTTTTACAGTTCTGTTTGCGGAAATCGTTTAACTGAAGGATTTGATCATAAGTTATGCCTAAGCATCCATCTCCATATTTTATGTAGTTACGAATTTCACTTTTTAGGAACATAAATCCAAAAGCAATAGTTGGTTTACTCAATCTCTAGCACAAACAGCTCCGTAAAGGTCGATATTCAGCATTATTAACCACTTTTTGCCATTGAAAGATAGTGCCAATTGCTATCTTCCCACTCCCGCTAGGTAAGGTTTCTTATTTTATTAATTTTATCTCAAATTGAAAGGCCTGTGCCTTCAGCTGTACTTTTCCAATATTGCTACCAATGGGGGAAGTATCTAATGACAGAAAGAGTTAACAGGTTTTTTACAGTTCTGTTTGCGGAAATCGTTTAACTGGAGGATTTTCGATATTTAACTACATATTTTATGTAGTTACGAATTCTTTCTTTTTAGAAACACAAATCGAAAAGCACCTTTGATTTACTCAATCTTTGCAACAACAACAGCTCCTTAAAGGTCAATATTTGGCAGTAATCGTCTTTTTACCAATAGAAGATAGAGCCAATTACCAGTTTCCCACTTCCAGTAGGTAAGGTTTCTTATTTTATTAATTTTATCCTATATATTAATACCCGATTCTTTGTTTGTCTGTTTGTTTGTCTGTCACACAAAATGGTAGACGCGTGTAGTGAGAGAGATTGGGGAGTCAGCAACGTAAGATCACACAAATTACATCACTAAATTACGTCAATATGAAACCGATGCATTGCGACCCAAATTGAACGCGAGATTTTGGGAAAATTATCTCGAGAACCAATAGGAATAACTGACGTTTTTGGGGGACCGCGACATTGGCGATGGGGTGACAAAAAGATTTGGCCAAAATTTAGGGACGGGACCCTGTGACGTCATTAAAATCTTTGATCAAGTATATCTCTGTAACGGTTCGTCGTAGACATATGATCGTATACATTTTCTTGATCAGTATTTCGAGTTCTATAACCTGGCAGCACTTTCAAATAATTTTCTGAAATTTTATTTTTTTCTGATCTTGGAGAACCCATACTGAAAGTTTACATGGGCGGCGAGCAACGCCGCCTTGGCTGCTAGTCTCCAATTAAAAGCTCTGCACCTGAACTTTTCCAATAATGCTGCCACTTGTAGCTAATATATTATGGCACTCGGATTTAACAGGTTTTTTACAGTTCTTTTTCCAGAAATCGTTTAACTGAAGGATTTGATCATAAGTTGTGCCTAAGCATCCATCTCCATATTTTATGTAGTTATGTATTTCACTTTTTAGGAACATAAATCCAAAAGCAATAGTTGATTTACTCAATCTCTGCAACAACAACAGCTCCTTAGAGGTCAATATAGTGCCAATTGCCAGCTTGCCACTTCCATTAGGTAATATTTCTTATTTTAATAATTGTACCTCCAAATTGAATTCCTGGGCTTTAAGCTGAACTTTATATTTGTAGTTATAAGGTGCATAGTATGCTTGTTTTTTTTGTTTTGTTTTGTTTTTTCTTGAGATATTCTAAAATAATATTAATACATATACATATTATATTAATACATAAATACATATTAATAGATATGTACTGAATTTTTAAATATATTTCTTTATCTTTATTTCTTTTTCAGAATCTTAGAAGCAGTATTTGATTTGCTGAATCAACAACAAAACAATCAACAACAACAACAGTTTCTCGGCGTCTTTCAACCGTTAAAAGATATGGCTTCTAATGTCCAAGTTCCCTCTTCACTATCGTAAGTTTTCTTATTCTAATATTTGAATTTGTTAAAAAGTGCTTGCACTGACCTTTGAAGGGAGTTTTTTCAATTACGCCTAAGCTTTCCCGAACTGTAATAAGGCACTCTGAACAACTATGATGACCACTGTTTTTCTTTTGAAATTCTGTAACATAAAATAATGACATTAGATTAACAACGATAGAAGTCATTTAACGTACTATTATTTAAATTGTGCATAATTTTTAACAATTTTAAACATCAAATTGCGGCGTTCCCTTTTTGCGTTGCTGACATTCCTGTTTTATATATTTATGGAAAATGGTTTTTATATTCACCTTATTCTTATAATTTCATTTTGCAGGTCAGTACCCTCCATCGACGATAAAAGACATTTCAAATTGACGGATTATGAAAGGGAATCCACCAATAAGCTTCGAGATTTTATGCATACAATATTACCAAAAGAAAAAAAACGGTTGTACAAGAAGCTGGAATCTCACAAGGCAGGCCTGTTGAAGTTGAAAAATAAGAAAGTGATAAGAGAAGACCAGTGGAAGCTAATGTTCCCAGCAAATGGAGAAACAGATTCGGACACTTTCGATATAACCATTATCACTATACTGCTTAGAGAGTTATGCAACTTAGATAATTGGGAAATGGCTCTGGTGGATGAATGCACTAACCTGAGAAATTTAGTCGCTCACCATGGAAAGTTTATAACAGATAAAAAATACAAGTGGGTTACAAGCAGATTTGAAACCTGGTTTAAACAGATGGGAATGGCGGAAGAGGAATGGAGCATCTTAAAGAATCGCATCATCTATAATGATGTCGGCGATGCGAAATTCGGTTTAAGAAAACCAATCTCAAATTTCGTCGGGAGAACGTACCAACTCGGTCAATTACACTCAGCATTGCAAGGTAATGATGCTATCGTGATAAAAGGATTGTCAGGGGTGGGCAAGTCCGAGTTGGTCAGAATGTATTGTCATCAACATGCGAAACTGTATGATAATAACATCATATTCCTCAACGCCGAATCAGAAAGGAGTCTGGAAAATGTTTTCGAGGGGTTCGCAAATTATATTGGTCTGGTTTCTGCAAATGAAACTATTAAGATGGAGGTGTTGATTGCACAAGTATACAATTTCTTATACACAAAAAAATGTTTAATGATATTTGATAACGCCGATAAAATAAACATTTTAAATGATTACATGCCAACAACGCTATCCAGTAACATTAAAATAATTATCACCACACAATCCCAATATTCTAGAATAAACAGTGAGCAACTTGAATTGCAGCCGCTGGAATTACATGAAGGAGTGGAGTTTTTTAAAAACGAACTTGGCGGCGATATAAACTCTACCGATTGTGAAAATTTGATCAACGCTCTTAGCTCGTTACCTATAGCGTTTCAATTGGCTTGCTCTTATATTAAAACCAGAAGGATCAGCATTAGTGTATTCTTGAAGAATCACGAGGCCAAGTTTAACCAACTGTGGTCGAGTGTAGGTCAAGACGACATGAATAAAAATACAAAAACAGTGTTGACGACATGGGAAATGGCTTTCGATGATATACGTACCGACACACTTGCAATAAGACTAATACGGATGTTTTCCTTGATGGATGGCAAATGTATCGCTGAAGAACTTCTTGCACATTTGGAGGGTGTCGAAGAACTTCAACTAAAAGAGTCCTTGTATAACCTCAGGAAGTATTCTCTGATTGATTTAACTCAACTGGCAAATGGGAATAAAAGCTTCGTCATAAATATACACAATCTGGTGCAACAAGTTATAAGAGACAGGTTAACCGATAACGAACAAGTATCACTTACAAATGACTTATTTCGTATGTGTGAAAACTTGATAGACACGATTGATAAGAAGGATCACCAAACTTTTGGAGACATGTGGTTGCAACATATTTTCTCATCAATAGATAAAGTTAGTTCCAAGCTCCAAACATCAAATTTAATTTACAAGGTCATACAGTGTGCAGCAGATGCCGCAGTAAACGGTGGAAAACTCAAATCAGCGACGAACTTCATAAAGCAGTGCAAGAGAATATTACCAAATGAATCACACCGTTTGACAAATATCGAAGCTATGCTGTTACAAAGGAATGGAAAATACGACGAGGCTATCGAAATGTACATGGCAGTGTTGAAATCACTCGAATCGGCACTGGGCCCCGATCACCCTGATACGTTGACCACGAAGCACAACATAGCAAGTTCGTTAATGAAAAAAGGGAAATTCGACGAGGCTATCGAAATGTACATGGCAGTGTTGAAATCCAACGAATCGGCACTGGGCCCCGATCACCCTGATACGTTGACCACGAAGCTCAACATAGCAAGTTCGTTGGACTCGAAAGGGAAATTCGACGAGGCTATCGAAATGTACATGGCGGGGTTGAAATCCAAAGAATCGGCACTGGGCCCCGATCACCCATCAACGTTGACCACAAAGCACAACATAGCAAGTTCGTTGTACTCGAAAGGGAAATTCGACGAGGCTATCGAAATGTACATGGCAGTGTTGAAATCACAAGAATCGGCACTGGGCCCCGATCACCCTGATACGTTGACCACGAAGCACAACATAGCAAGTTCGTTAATGAAAAAAGGGAAATTCGACGAGGCTATCGAAATGTACATGGCAGTGTTGAAATCACAAGAATCGGCACTGGGCCCCGATCACCCTGATACGTTGACCACGAAGCACAACATAGCAAGTTCGTTGAACTCGAAAGGGAAATTCGACGAGGCTATCGAAATGTACATGGCGGGGTTGAAATCACTCGAATCGGCACTGGGCCCCGATCACCCATCAACGTTGACCACGAAGCACAACATAGCAAGTTCGTTGGACTCGAAAGGGAAATTCGACGAGGCTATCGAAATGTACATGGCAGTGTTGAAATCACAAGAATCGGCACTGGGCCCCGATCACCCATCAACGTTGACCACGAAGCACAACATAGCAAGTTCGTTGTACTCGAAAGGGAAATTCGACGAGGCTATCGAAATGTACATGGCAGTGTTGAAATCACTCGAATCGGCACTGGGCCCCGATCACCCTGATACGTTGATCACGAAGCACAACATAGCAAGTTCGTTAATGAAAAAAGGGAAATTCGACGAGGCTATCGAAATGTACATGGCAGTGTTGAAATCACGAGAATCGGCACTGGGCCCCGATCACCCTCGTACGTTGACCACGAAGCACAACATAGCAAGTTCGTTAATGAAAAAAGGGAAATTCGACGAGGCTATCGAAATGTACATGGCAGTGTTGAAATCCGAAGAATCGGCACTGGGCCCCGATCACCCTGATACGTTGACCACGAAGCACAACATAGCAAGTTCGTTGGACTCGAAAGGGAAATTCGACGAGGCTATCGAAATGTACATGGCAGTGTTGAAATCACGAGAATCGGCACTGGGCCCCGATCACCCTGATACGTTGACCACGAAGCACAACATAGCAAGTTCGTTGGACTCGAAAGGGAAATTCGACGAGGCTATCGAAATGTACATGGCAGTGTTGAAATCCAAAGAATCGGCACTGGGCCCCGATCACCCTGATACGTTGACCACGAAGCTCAACATAGCAAGTTCGTTAATGAAAAAAGGGAAATTCGACGAGGCTATCGAAATGTACATGGCGGGGTTGAAATCACTCGAATCGGCACTGGGCCCCGATCACCCTGATACGTTGACCACGAAGCTCAACATAGCAAGTTCGTTAATGAAAAAAGGGAAATTCGACGAGGCTATCGAAATGTACATGGCAGTGTTGAAATCACGAGAATCGGCACTGGGCCCCGATCACCCTCGTACGTTGACCACGAAGCACAACATAGCAAGTTCGTTAATGAAAAAAGGGAAATTCGACGAGGCTATCGAAATGTACATGGCAGTGTTGAAATCCGAAGAATCGGCACTGGGCCCCGATCACCCTGATACGTTGACCACGAAGCACAACATAGCAAGTTCGTTGGACTCGAAAGGGAAATTCGACGAGGCTATCGAAATGTACATGGCAGTGTTGAAATCACTCGAATCGGCACTGGGCCCCGATCACCCTGATACGTTGACCACGAAGCACAACATAGCAAGTTCGTTAATGAAAAAAGGGAAATTCGACGAGGCTATCGAACTGTACATGGCAGTGTTGAAATCCGAAGAATCGGCACTGGGCCCCGATCACCCATCAACGTTGACCACGAAGCACAACATAGCATTGTCCTTAATGAAAAAGGGGAAATTCGACGAGGCTATCGAAATGTACATGGCAGTGTTGAAATCCGAAGAATCGGCACTGGGCCCCGATCACCCTGATACGTTGACCACGAAGCACAACATAGCAAGTTCGTTGGACTCGAAAGGGAAATTCGACGAGGCTATCGAAATGTACATGGCAGTGTTGAAATCACGAGAATCGGCACTGGGCCCCGATCACCCTGATACGTTGACCACGAAGCACAACATAGCAAGTTCGTTAATGAAAAAAGGGAAATTCGACGAGGCTATCGAACTGTACATGGCAGTGTTGAAATCCGAAGAATCGGCACTGGGCCCCGATCACCCATCAACGTTGACCACGAAGCACAACATAGCATTGTCCTTAATGAAAAAAGGGAAATTCGAGGAGGCTGCCGAAATGTACATGGCAGTGTTGAAATCATGAGAATCGGCACTGGGCCCCGATCACCCTGATACGTTGATGACCGAAAAGAATTTGCGGAAATGCGAAAATGCGAAAAGAAGGGGACGTTCTTGCTGCCTACTTTAAATCTTAAATTTCTGGAAAGATAACTGGATGTAAATTGGAATAGGACCTAATTTCGTTCATGTGCGGAAAGTTTTAATGGTTTCTGTTTTATTTGAAAAGTTGTAATAAATGTATTCACAAAAATATGTGTTGAAATTATTCCATCATAACAACCAATCAACCAAAAAATAGCGTTCATAGGATGTGTTCGAAAATTATTCCGTTTTTGCGGGCGTAAAAAGGATCGCTATTTTCTTAAGGCACGAAAGCTAAAGAGTGCTGAAATATAAGGCGTCCGAAATTGAGGAAAGAAATAATGTATATATTTTAATTCCGTCATGCCAAAATCTTTATTTCTACACCTTTTAGACAAGTGTAATTGTTTATACATTTCCCCTGGATATATTTTCACGAATCAATTTGGAAGAATCTCTAAAGTTTGTGCATCAAATAATTTCTCTTTTCAAGATTTTATTCAGTGTTTCACGCTCATTTCTTTTAAATTTTCCCGTTTCCCCCTTGTGGTCATTGCGCAATGTTTACATTAAACTGTGTCACTGGCTTTTTCTTTTCTTTCTAAATTGAATTACCTGCAGCAGAATAAAAGCTAGTGGATCAAATACAATTCCAGACTAAGATTTTTTAGTTTTTTAAATTTTAATGAATTTTTGTTTTATAAAAATTTTGATGAGCAATCCGGATATTTTGATATTATGTGTTATAGTGTAAGTATAATATAATGTCTATGTTCTGGCACAGTCAGAGATCCCTTCAGTGGTCAATGAAGATGTGCTATGCCGTGTTCGGAGCCACTTACTGAGCATGTTGTTACGGTGGAAATTCCCTGAATCATGTTTAATGTTCTGTTGAATAATCGTAAACGAAGCCACTCAGGAAAGACACAGAATGAGAAAGAAACAACTTTTTAAAAAATTATGAAAGAAAAGTTAAGATGTGATTAAAAAAAAATATTCCTGCACACACGCCACAAGTAGAATCAAATATGTAGATGAGTTGGGTATAGCTGCGAAAGCTTGTAAAATATAAATTGAAGCGGTGAGTAAGTTGATGTCTTATACAATAGAGCTCAGGATAAGACATCAACTGTACGCTCGCCGCGTTTGGCTCCTGTGGCAGTCTGCTGCTGCAGGTAAAACAAAAAACCCTCTAGGGTTTCGTTATTCACTTGACCCTAGAGGGTTTCTCCTCCAAAAAGCAGGAGTTTTGCTGTTTTGCTTATCTAAAAAATGAATCGATACGCCTAAGGAAGGTATCGAAAACATTAATGTCCCGACTTTCTCTTTTAACACCGTATTCTGGCCTCTCCGCCTCGTTTTCAATAATATTTTTGCTATTATTCTCCCTGGATTTAGAATAATAGAAGATACTTGTAAGCAACATGTTATGTTATATGTTATATCACATGACTTTTTTGATATTGTACAAATAGAGTAGAGAACGTTCAGTTTTCATGTTCTAACAACTATTACAATCGCATGTAAATGTTGATGATGCTGACAACTAATTGTATCTATGTATGTTTCGGCGAAGTAAAGTATAAAAGGAAATGTTCAGAAAATGTTTTCGTGTATTATTTAAAGTTGTGTACTCTGACTGAATGATTTATTATTTTTAAGCAGTTCTGCATGGCCGAGTGGTTTAAGGTGTTGAATTCCTTTTCGAGAACTTGGTGGTTCAAATCCGTTGAGAGATTATTTTAATTTTTTTGCAGAATGTTACGAGAAAGTAATTGTAAGTTACACTAAAGCTGATTAAAGTCATGAGTGCATGCATTTACGCAAAAGCAAAATTTGAAAATAATCCGCTACTGGATTCGAACCAGCATTGATGCATTTCACAATATTTCACAATACCGCTTACTGTATTTCTTGAATAAGCGCCCTCCCTTTTGCCGATACATTTAATCTGATGTGCAATTGTGGGCTTCCTGAAATTGAGTCAACTTCCCATTTCCCCTTACTCTGTCTTTTTTATTCAGATCTCAGAAATACCCTCCTTGACAGAATTCTTGCGGTATAGGGGGATACATCAGGTCTCACGAATGAACGTAAGGTATCTTTACTTCTTTATGGTGATGAAAATGTTAGTATGGATATTAATCAATCTGAAGGCTACTATTTCGCATCTTAAGTTGTCTGGGAGATTTGATGTGCCCCTTATCACATGATTCTCTGCCTTGATGTTCTCTTTATTTAAATTGAATTTTTACCCAACACCTAATGCTTCCGTTTCCCTGAATTTGATTTGTTTTGTTGTTCGTTTCAAGTCAGACATTGAGAATGCGGATTCGCTGGCTTGCTGGCTGGCTGGCTGGCTGGCTTACTCTCGAAGGCTCAATTTGATCTCAAAAGTTGAAGCTTTTTTGGTGACAAAGTGTACAGGCACTTTCCCGCGAAAAACGTAGTTCTCGTCAGAAAATTGTAACACTTTTCACTTCAGTGTAATCCTCATCTAGTGCTCAAGAATATCCCAATATACCGAAGTGATAAGAATGTTTTCCCCCATTTGGGCCAAGACTCTAAGGCTGGTGCGAAGCCAGGAAAACACATTCCCGTTGAATTTCTTCATGATGCATTTGGCGCATGCGCATTTCTAAATGTCCGCCTTGCACTGGAAAGTGAACGAACGTGGGCACGAAAACTAAAGAGTGCTGGAATATAAGGCGTCCGAAAGTTACCCGAATTGAGGAAAGAATTATTGTATACATTTTAATTCCGTCATACCAATATCTTCAGGGCGGACGCAGGTCTAAATAGAATGTCGAAAGCAACTAAAATTGTTTGCGGAGCGGATCGACGCAAAAAAAATTGTTATATCAGCTGTGGGTCTGGAAGGTGCTGGAATTCACTTTTTTGGGTTTTTTTCGGGGTGCAACACTTCGATGATTAATGGGTTTTTCTAGAAATCTTATGGAATGTGAATGAATCGAGTTACAAATTTTCATAAACCAAACCATACATGAATGGAGTCATCAAAAGGATATGTTGATTCTGACATATCCAGGAAACGACACAGTAAAATATTAAGATAAAATGGAAGAACATGAAAGTTAAAATCTTTCCAAGTGTTTATAAATATTTTTGTTATTTTCTTAATAATTACTGAATGTTTCAACATACAATATTAATGATCTTCATCTTGGTTGTTAATTTAAATGCTCCTTGTTCAATAGATATTAGCATTGTTTTGTATAAATTTTGTTTGATTTCAAGTTTACACTGGTCTGATCGTGTAATGAACCTGATAAAAATATTTGAAAATCATCTACTGGACCAACATGGTAAGAAACAATGATCAGTCTCATAGTGACTCCAGTTAAAAGCTAGAGTTATGTTCATTATGATAAGATTATCATTATGTTTGTTAAATGATTAAAATGTTAGAAGATGGTTAAAAAGTAAAAATTAAGAAGAGAGAAAATGGAGGGGGTGACCAAAAATGAACAAGAGGCCCTGGGGACTGAAGGTCAGCGCGGTTGGGCATACCAGAAAAGTGGTACACATTACAAAGGACCCTATGCCTAGAACAGTTCAGATAACATTCCGCATGTATTTACTAAATTTCACAGCCTTTCTCCTGCAGCGGCAAGAAAGAATTTTAGAAAGAAATTTTGAGTAACCTCAAAATTGTCGTTTCCATTTCAAAATAAGCGGTTTCCAGTTCGCGGTTAACGAACTATATGCTTTAATGATCTGCAGATGCGCATTGTGAAATCAGTAATCACCGTCGGAAAAAAAGTTGAAACACTGCCGATCTTGTCAGCCGGTCGCCATTTTCGTGAAGACGTCAACAAAAAGCTGTTTGAAATTTTTCTTCGCAGTGAATCTGAACGTCAACGGCGGTATTATTTCAAGTGTCACGGGACATACAACCTCGGTTTCAGTCATATGTCTCATTGTACTCGATATCTTATTCATTAATAGCTAGGAAACCCGACTCTAACTCTTTCCTTTCCCTATTTTTATTAGCTGATATGATTTGAGGGAAAGAGAGATTTCTCTCTCATAAATTTCTAGTTAAAAATCACCGTGGTTTAGAGAGAGAAAGAAATAGACAGGTTTCCTAGCTAATTCATCACCAGACTGTTCGAAAAATAGGTCACATTCAGAATTTGTATAGTTCCCATGCTTAATGTTAATTTTGGCTTGTTACGTCTGCCTTTTAAATGAAAAAATAACCAAAACAAGAGACAAAAAGTTAAAAGGTAGCGTTAGTCCGTTAGACACACTCTTTAGAAAAATACTATTGCATACGTTTATGTCTCGATGGGTTGAGGTCATAGGTCTTGAAGTATTGGATAAAATTTATTAATGTGTATTCTGAACTAAATCTATTGTAAAAGTGTTAATAATAGTACAATGTAACAAAACAGTGTCAAAGTAAAAACTATGGCGCGCCAAAAGGGGCTTTATTACTATCGTATCGATTATGATACTAATGAAAGCAAATTTAATACTACAGGTGACTAATTATAATACTTTTAAATCGAATTTATTATTAAAAGCAGCGATTATAATGGAAAGAACAAAATTTTATACTAAAAAAACAATTATGATAGTATTGTCATTGTCCTTAAGCTTTTTTGTGATTTTCTAAAACTAACTTATTGGATATTATACTATCGCGTTGTTGTTTTATAAAACTTCAGTCTGAAGGTCTAGATTAGGTTTGACTCGATTAACAAAATCTATGCGTTTGCTTTGAGTGAAAAGCTCTGGCTGCATTCACCTCGTGAAAAACAAGATGGCAGAGAAGGAGCTAATCGCTTCTTTAACCAATTTGATGAGAGCTGCAAAAAGAATGCCTATTGATGATAGTAATACGGTGAACAAAACACTGAAACGGCTTTACCCTAGTGGTAATAGTAAGGGTGGTAGTGAAGAGGAGGGAAAAGTAGGCAACACTAGCAGAAGAAGTACTTCTTGTAGTAGTAGCAACAATAATGATGGGTCTGAGACTGTCTTTAAAAAAGGTACGAAAAAGCTACAATATTTAACAGCCACAGATGTTTGGGGTCCACCTCAAAAAAAGAGGAAATCGGCTAGTACCCGTGGAAAGGAAAGAAAAGCTAAAGTTACAGAAACATTAAAAGATGTTATTTTGATTAATGATCCTGAAGTCACATATGTACCAAGGAAATCTGATAGAGCGTTTTATTATAACAATGGCTTAGTTGCATCGGCTATAAAATTTTCAAGTGACATGGATGGTGATCTTGTACGTGTTAATGTACGTGAAGCTTTTCCAAAATTCAGCAATTTGGATTTTACGTATCTTAAAGCTGTGGAAGATTCTTTAGTGTGCCCTAGCAACCAAGAATGGGATTATAAAACCATGAAACACATAACCGGACAAGGTCCTGTATATATTAGGAGCAAGAAATACTTTTCTACTAATCCACAAAATGATAGTAGTGATTATAGCAGTGGTGATGATGATAAGATGTTAGAGCTAAGTACCTTCATTTCAAGACTGAAAACTGAGCCAAACAGTGACAGTGATATTATGGATAACAGCATTGTGAATATAGTAGAAGAGAAGCCAACTACAATCTTAAATTCCATAGAATTAGAAGAGCCACAAATGATTAAAAAACCTTCAACGTCCTCATGTTCTTCGATCAAGGAATGGAACATCAAAAAATATTTTACACCCAGATCGAAAATATCATGTCCAGTGTGTTTTCAACTTTTCCCAACTAATCTCATAAATGAGCATGCAAGAACATGTGCTGAAGAAAAGTTTGATTTCATATTGTATGACTCAGACACAGATGATGGGGATAGTACAATTGTATACCAAGAAGAACAACCATCTCAACCGGACACAGATTATATCTTAGAAAGAAATCGTATTTTTGAAGAACTTGGAAAGATTCAAAAGTCCAAAAATAAAGAGATGCTGAAGTGTCGAAGACACTATGCTTGGGCTGATTTTCTTGCCCATTGTAAAAAACAGTGGACATGCCCAGACAACAATATTATTGTCACCTTTCTTAAGGAAACAGCTATTGATACAGGAGGAGTAAAAAGGGAATTTTTCAATGGTGAGTTTGAGCTGATTTCATTTATCCTTTTCTGTATTGGTTTCTTTATATTGTTCACTCTGTGTGTAATTCTCCAAAATTGTACTGGCTAAGAATCATTAGGATGACACTTTTCTCAATAATTCTGATAAAGACCAGATGCAGCTATAATGTTTTGTAATGTTACAACCATTTTTATGAATGTATTTTTTTGTTTCTCTTTTTGTATTGTCTTCTACAGATCTTATACTGATGTATGACAGTTGGAAGCAACAGACTGACCATTACTGAATGAACATTTTGTATTATTCTCGTCCAGCCAGAAAGGTTCTAAAGTCTCCTTAATTTTAGTTTTGTAAAGTTATTGTTGTATATGGAAATTCTAAATTGTCGAGTCTTGATTTTTATTGAGTTTTGGTAACGAGAAAATTACTGTTTAATGTTGCTGGAATAAATTAAACAACATTAACATTTGTTGTTTGAAATATTCAGAGGAGGCTTATTCCTGTATATATGTAAGAAAGACCAAAAAAATTTTTTCGCTTTTATTATACTATCTTACAGGATCTTACAGGGACCCACAATTACTACTATGACGCTACTATTGAACTGAAGGGATGTCTTTATTGTATTACAATATTGTTGACAGTTGTCTTTGTTTTCTTTATTTTAGAATGTCTCAAACAAATGTTGACCAGCCTATTTGAAAATGGTGCTTCTGTAGAAAGCTTAATGTTGGTTAATAGAAAAGATTTCTATTATGCTGGGCAATTAATGGCAAGGTCTTTGTTGCAGGACGGTCCAATGCCAAACATCTTGAATGACTGGAGTTATCTAGTAGTTAGCAACAGTGGCAGTGTTGACCCTATGAAGTTAGATGTTCCAAAAGATTTTCTGGAGGAACCAACATTGAAGCAAGTAATGTGAATCTAAATTTATGTATAACTTGGTTACTATTGTGATTAAGCATAACCATAATGCTAGCATATTATTTGTTGTTTTCTATTGTTTATTAACAGTTAGCAAATGCTGATTCAGATGAAAGCTTCCAGAACGCGTTGACCCTGGATGAATCATTTGAGTTTTTGGCAAAGATCGGATATAGAGGTCTTCCCAGCAATGAAAGTTTAGATTCAAGGGATGGTATTTTGAAGTAAGCTTTACTTTACAACTTATTTGATTTTTGACACTTCTTACAAAACGAACTTCCTCATAAAATTATCTTTTACTATGAACATTTTGCCCACATGATTTTGATACCGAAATACGGAATGATTAATTCACGACGGCATTTTTAACTGAAACATTCTAATATTTTCAACGGCTGTTCTTTCCAGGTTATGGCCAGATTAAACTGATGACATCGCTCATCGCTCACATCGCTCTGTAACTTTTCATTGTTTTTGTTTCATTTTGTGTAGGTTGATTTACTGCAAAATGGTTGTGGAGCCAAGGCTCTCAGCTTTACATCAGTTAGCTGATGGCTTGAACGTCAATGGACTGTTAGAAGCAGTCCGACAGAATCCCATGGATTTAAAGAATGTTTTGTTTCGCCACCGGGCGAGTTATCTTTAGAGAGATTTTACGATCAGTTAGATCCTGTGTTCTCCGATGAAGGATCTAACAATTTAACAATCGAAGAAAACATATTCAAGTATTTTTGTGACTACTTGGAAAAGCTATATTATGATAGTTAGTGCTTTTTACTTCATTTTTTCATTTGCGTTATAGTAAGAGGCTGTTTACATGAGATGGGGGTATGAAGAAGCGTTACCTGTACATGTTGATTTTTGCATTTTAGAAACGTCACAACATAATCTCGCCGATGTTTGTCAATTCATCACTGGCAGTTGGAACATACCTGTTTTAGGATTCGAGAAAAAAATGTCCGTCCAGTTCAAATTTAACTGTCTTCCAGGCTGTCACTGTTTGCCTGTATCCTCTACGTGCGCCCTAGTGATAACTTTACCTTCGCATATTAACTCGTTAGATATCATGGCAGACGACATGGACAGGGCGATAACAGAATCACCTTTCTTTGGTCGAGTTTGAATGCTGTGCACGTTGTAGCTTATTTTATTATGTTCTATAGTTCATAAAAATGTAATGCAAAACCTTTTGTGGACATACAGAAAATGCACTTTTCATATTTCGATGTGCGAATTTTCGGTATTTCTACGGGGGTTTTTTTTGTTCATTTGGTTGCTGACGCTTGCGATTTACCGATTATGACAGCATACTTATAGTGTACAAATTTTCGCATTTTGCGAAAATTTCTCGCAAATATTTGTACACTCATTATTTAGTTGGCCTCTTTCTTTTCGTTTTTCACTTGGATAAGTAGATATCGATTGATTATATTATATCAATTGCTAAGATAGGACACCGTTTTGTATTTTTGTTTTTTATCTTTCAAATGTTTGTAAAAACATTTTACAAATAGAGAAACAAGAACAGGAAATTTACAGTACAGTACATCATTGCTCTGATATAACCTGAAGATATTCTAACAATGCACAAAATAGATTTATGCCATAATTGCCGTCATTTTCGAGCGGATCGAAATTGGCACGAATGTACTCGTGCTGGTCATCATCCAATTCTAATTCTATGTCAGGAACAACAATATTATTGTTTGTCTGAAATTCAGGGGTTGGGCCATCAAAATCCACACCATACAGAGCGTCTGTTTTTGTCATCTTTAACAAATCTTGAGTGTTTGAGTATCCAGTATGCGCATAAAAGCCCTTTGTCCATACAGCAATTGGGGTTTGATTACCTTCGGTCCTCAAGGGATGATGATTCCAAGTGCTACAGAATTCCCTCAATGAGCGATTGATACGTGGAATGAATATAAAATGTAAGGCAAACATATGCATGTCATTGTCTGGATTGACTTCATACTGTTCTTCCAAAAAGTAAAATATATTTCGATATTGTTGAGTCACATAAATAAATACATCTACCCATAGTCTCTCGATTCGTTGATTGTGAACAGATTTACCAGTGATAACTGGATTTTCCGCCAAACCATGGTGTTCTAACATAAACCTGGCAATTGCAACATTTTCAGTTCCATGATCAGTACGTAGGCGTAATGGAATGCGGTATGTCTGAATAGCCTCTTCAAACAGTGCAAGAACAGTTTCCGCCCTGTTATTTGGGGAGCAATGAAGCATCACTATCAAACGAGAATATCCATCAATACCACCATGAATAACCAGACGCCAACGTATTAATTTGTGGTTACCATCCACATGCCTAAAAAAGGATTTGATGTTAATTATCTGAAGGCTAGATTAAGATATTTAAATGAAAAAAGCACAACCAGAAGATATTTCTCACAACTCACGTAAAACAGAACAGATTTTTACACACAAATTAGATCTGAAATTACATTTTTACCATAATGCGTTGGAACAGGGGACACTATATGCTCTACGGAAGATTTTTCTCCTCTTGAAGCGATTTGATCTTTCCGGATAAATCCTTTTCATGCTTTCCCTAATACGGTTTCTTTGTATCTGGAAGCCCATAGATAAAAGCTTCCCAATCAACATTCGCTCTCCTAAACAAGGCTGCTCTGTCAATACATTTCGAATTAAGTTATCTAACTGAGAGTCTGGCATCTCGTGGTAACAAAGATCTTTAATAAAATCTTCTTTACGCCTCCTTCGTAAAGTGTGCACACTAACCCCTAACAAGTTTGCTATTTTGTTCCATTTCATTCCAAGTGATCGTAGTGCAGAAACTTGTTCTTCAGAAATAATCATTTTCGGCCGACCAGCCCTGTCACTCTGAGACAACTCAATCTTTTTGGAAGTGGTGCACTGTTTTTTTATTTTACTAAAATTGACTTTATTTTCAAAATTACATCAATACTGCTCCATGATGCTTAAAATATTCTCCAACTTTTCAATAATTTCATTTTGAACTGTCCCTCTCAGTACATCGATGTAACACGAAGTTATGTGCTGTGCTGACTCCAATTCGTCCATACGCAGTGAAACATGTTCATCATTTAAACCTAAACAGTTCTTACAATCGTTGAACAGTTGCTCAATATCTTTAATGAAGTCTTCTAGACTATCTAGGTTGCAAGAATCTGCCATATTTGTTTTCTTTTACGATTTCGCGCCTTCTTTGAGAGCACTACCACCGTCCCTTCTGGAACGAACATGTTTGGGTAGTCAAGTTCACAAACAGGTCTATTCACGTGACCTAATAAAGTAAAGACCTAAGTCTTATAAACAAACATACTTATATTTGTTCATGTAGTATTATAATCATAACGAAAGTCTTATATTTAACATACTTAGTGTTATAAACATGTTACGCATTAAATATTCCTTTTCCGTAGTTTTATAATCATCAAAATAGTATTATAATTCATCAAGATAGTCTTATAATGCTGATTGATAGTATTATAATCAAACAAAAGTTTAAAATAAAATAGATAGCAATAAAGCTCCTTTCGGCGCGCCATAAAAAACTGAAGATTATTTATGATACTTCTCACGTGTTGAAGATACCTATGCAAAATTGAACAATAATGGAAATAATTTTTTAGAAATATCTGAATAATAAAATCTGGCGCAGTCCGGATAAGGCGGGCAAGTTCATTAATTCGGACAACTCCAGATAAGTCAGACAAAGTCTGATAGATTTAGACGTCTGATGAAACAGTTCTGGCAGCAGATACGAGGTAATACCAGAGATGATGCCACCAAGAAAGGGCCTAACAATAAAAAGGAAATTGTATATATGTTTATACAATCTCAGGTCCACTAGTGATGAATTTCAAAATTTTCACAAGTATTTTTAGAAATTTTAGAGGGAAGAAGTAATGAGATTTTAGGTCAAAAAGAAGTGTCGTAGAAATATTCGGCTTAGTTGCAGTTCACTCCTGGAATGATTATCTTGCCCTGTAAAAATGAGTCATAATGAATCATTCTTTGGAACCATTACAGGCTTGTGAAACAGGTCGATAGTTCCAGCAGTGAACTGCAACTAAGCCAAAATGTCTCTAACCGTATTTTAGGATCAGAAAGTGCATACCATAAGCTAATTTTTATATTCACAAAGAAACTTTGGATTAACATCCTAATTTTTAAGATCTCGTGTCTTATTTGATATGCGATGTCTTAAAACTAAAGAATGTGTTGGGTACAAGGTTGTTAAGTTCCATAACTTGCTATAAATTTATTCATGAAAGTTATTTTCCTGAAAGTTCGATGCCCGAAAGTTTCTGATCCATAGTAGCAGTTTTCGTGCAAATTAATTTCATGAATTGAGATAAACACACTTTCCCCAGGACTTTAATTTCGTGAATTTCGCAAATAATTAGTCTTCATATTTTGCATATGTTGAAAGAGTGAGGAAAAAAAATTCCTTCAAATGAATTCAGTAAAATCTGATTTTTCACAAGAATTTAATTTTGAGAATACGTGAAATCCATTTTTTTCCAGTGAAATTTTCTTGCCACCTTATTTGGTATATACAGTACAGGCCGAGAAATTTAAGCGGCTGTGAATTTTTACATGGAAAGTTACATAAAGTCATTGCTTTCAACATGATTTTTTTGAAATCTTTTGTTTGATAAACAAAATAAGATCGCGAAAGCTAACAATCTTAAGGCTGAAACACACTATCATTTTCCAATGATAATTTTCCAATTAACCAAAAAAAAATGTCATTTTTTACATTCTCATTTTCAATGTTATTTTTTTCTATTGTTTTGAATCGAATCTATTGCTTTCGCGCACGTGTTCGTTGGACGTGATGTGATTGAGACGTAAACATAAACGAAAGCAACATTTTGAACAAGACTTTACACGCAAGAATGAAGATGCAAGAAGCAACTGAGAACTTCATTAATGCCATTTTCAATTTATCCCACATGAAAGAAACTTCAGGGTGGCAACTAGTTTAACTTTAGCAGGAATTGGGTCTCGTAAATGCGTTGTTGTGGTTTTTCGTAATGTCAACGTCTATGAGATCAAGCAACTCATCGAAAATATTCGGTGGCATTCTTAAAAATCTCGTATACTCTGCGATTTCCTCTATACGCAGAGTTCATTCATGAGGGTATTATAGATGCCAAGTTCATTTTGTTTATTTAGCCATGGCTTCACTCATGCACTTCTTTGTTTTCGTTTCCTACGTTCGACTCTCTTTTTTGACAAAATATAAACAACGACAGCAGCTGCTGTTTCTTCCTCAGAGTCCATGTTTGTAATTTTTAATGATAGTGTATTCGCGCCAAAATTTTTAATTTTCAATTTCATTGGAATGTATCATTAGAAATTATCATTGGAAAATGATAGTGTATTTCAGCCTTTACGTGGAAATATAAAGTTTCAAAATAAAACGATAATTGGCTATGACGAAGTTCAATAGAAACTCCACCGCAGTGTCATATTTTTGACCATCATCAACAACAAACTTTTGACAACTAAAACAGCATTTTTGGTAGTAGTGAAAAGTGGATTTCTTTTTCTTTCTTTTTTTTTCTGCATTTTCAAACATATTCCTTCTTTCATATTGTCCCTTAATTCCAATAATATATTGAGGAGCGCACAAAACTGTCTTTTTTACCATCCAAATGTTTTTTTTTGTTCTTTAGAATAAAATAAGGAGAGTAAACAAGTCTTAAGTTACACAAGAAACTGCGCCGGACACCAAACACCAAAAAAAATTTAAAAGTACAGAAGCTGCCGCACACCACAACCAGCAGGGAGGCTGTCTCTTGTGTGGGTGAAGTGAATTTATTTATAAAGAGAACGACAAGTCGTAACACTGTAGCTATACAGTTATCTGTTTTTAGAACCCAGGAAATACTTTGTGTATTCGTATTTTCATCAACAGGGAATTTGTGAAATTTTAAGTGGTACACCTCACTAATAAGGCCACCACAAAGGGAAGGCGGAGGGACAGAAGAGGAGGGAATAAATCAAAAGTTGGATCAATGTCATTATAAAAATCAGTAAGAATTTTCTTACCCTGAGTGCTGGAGATTTAGCGGCTGGTAATATTTCAGTATTCTGAAATAATAGTGCAGTATAAGGTTGAAAATTTTAGCGGGATGCTTTTACTGTGTCGTTCTGGGGAACACAAATTAGGATTTAATGTTTTTCTGTATTTTAGGCCACACTCGCAATAATTAAATTACTTTAAATAAGTTGTAGTATGCCATTCATATGCCATTCATGTGCCATGGTTTGTGAGCAGCCTCTATTCCAATGTTTTGCGGAATCAGCCTACAACTGTGGACAAAAAATCTTGGAATTACGTCCATACGTAACGAAAGCTAATGAAAGATCAGCTGCTTTCGCGCTGACCAATTATGAAATTATGAAATTACTCAAAACTTGGGGTGTGTAAAAGAAAGTCTTCTATTCTAACGACTGAATCGATCAATAACAGAAGAAACACTTATATTTATCTCGTGGTGGATGTGCTTATCTCCTTTTTTCCCTTTACAGTGCCTAGTAAAAGCATCAGCCTGATGCAGTCATCATCATGCCAGTGTCCAAATGGCTCAGTGAACAGCTTCTTTACTTATAAACTTTAGGAGAATCTGTGTCAAGCAAGAAGCACCATCAAGGCTTGGAGAATAACAAAACCAAGAGAATTGCTTAAGCCACGACAAAATAACTTTTCCCCCGTTATCGGATTTAGGAAAAAAAATGTTTCAGAAGCGATAAAAAGATTGTGTATTATTTCAATAATGTCTGCACTTTTGAATGAAGATGCTTTTTTAACACAAGTAGCTATGTCAAATGGGTACGTAAAAGTAGTACCTGATGTGAAAGCTATGGAAGAACCAGCACTTGTAGAGGGTACATCAGAAGATGACAATTCACTAGTGTTGGATGCAATATTTAAAGGAAATGCTTTTTTATAGTTGTGTTTACATCACTCAATTGATGGTGTCTGTACATTTGAGGGGAAGCAAACAGCATCGACTTCGTTTTATTCGCGTTAAAAAGTAAGTTATTTTTGAGGGACCAATCAGCGACTAATGAGAGTCACGTAACTTGCAATGCTCATATTGGCTGGTGTAATCAGCGTATTGGCAAAACTGGACCATTATCACAGTCTTGTAAGTCTGTGACGTAAATATGCTTCGAAACTCTATCCACTTCTTTTCAGAATGTGTTAGATGCGCAAGATGACGCAGAACATAGCGTTTTTGTTTGACCTTGTTTATTTCTAAATCATTCATCCTGGCAGCTGGTGGTCTGGTGAACTTAGATTCATGTAGATTCCGAAAGAAGCTTTGTAAATATATGTGATTGATCCTCTGGATTATTCATTGCATACACGGTAGAAAAAGGGATACAGTTAGAATCTTTTATCAACTTGTCCATGTCAAATGTAAGTTACAAAATATGCTGGACGACGAAGATATTCAAGCTTACTACGTACGATTAAAAATGCTAGCATTTCGTTGGAACTTCCCTGAAAAGGTCCGGCGCCACAAAATACAACAATGTCACCCACCATGATTGGTCAAGAAAGAAAATTGTCGTTAGAATAATTCTCTGTTCCCCATGACTTACTACCCCCAACCCCCGTGGTTGCTATCTCTCATACAATATGGAAGTGACGAAAAATAAAATCACATAATTGCTAAAAATAAGTATCACTAAGTGGTAGAGCTCGAAAACCTGATCAAAAAAATGTATGGGATCGTCTGCGTACGACTTACCGTTACGGAGATATCGCCGATCAAAAATTCTGATGGACGTCATCAATCCCCAAAAAGTTTTAGACCCAATTTTTTTCCCGACAATCCACCGCCAATATCGCGCGCCGAAAGTGACGTCAGTTATTCTCATTGGTTCTCGAGATATTTGCCCTTAAATATCGCGTGCTATTTAGTGTGCAATGCAATGTACCCACTGACGTCGCGCTACTCCTATAATACTAATATCGCCTATATCTCGACAACTCAGTTACGCACAACCTAAAATGTCATTTTATAACAGTCCATACGAACATTTCGTTCCCAGTCCTTTTATTCACACTGACCAAACTAAATTTGTTATGCACAGTCGCTATTAGTATATAGACTAGTATCCCGGGTAAAAACATTTTACCGGTTCACTTTCCCCCTAAGTTACTGACCCCAACCCCCGTGCTCACCCTCTCTCTTACAATATGGCGGTGACAAAAAAAATAAAATCACACAATCCAAAAGAATAAGTATCACTAAGTTGTAGAGCTCGAAAACCTGATCAAGAAAATGTATGGTATCGCCTATGTACGACTAACCGTTACGGAGATATCGATGATCAAAGATCCTAATGACGTCACACCCGTCCCCAAAAAGTTCTGGACCCAAATTTTTCGACACCCCATCGCCAATATCGCGCGCCCAAAGTGACGTCAGTTATTTCTATTGGTTGTCGAGATATTTGCCCTTAAATATCGCGTTCTATTTAGGGTGCAATGCAATGTGCCCACTGACGTCGCGCTACTCCTATAATACTAATATCGCCTATGTCTCGACAACTCAGTTACGCACGATCTAAAATGTCACTATATCACAGTCCATATGAACATTTCGTTCCCAGTCCTTTTATTCACACTGACCAAACTAAATTTGTTATGCACAGTCGCTATTAGTATATAGACTAGTATCCCGTGTAAAAACATTTTACGGTTCACTCTCAAGGATCATAAGATATATAAGAATACAGCCTAAAAATGGTTTAATTATATATATTTGCCAGCTATTGAGTGAAACCGTAAAATTATGCCTTTGCCCGGGATACCTGAATCAATTAAATTGTGAATCGTAAAAAAACATTATACCTCCTCAGTATACACAACCAAAGGATCATTCTTCTATGAATTCATTAAATGCTTTATCCAAATTGCTTGTACCGTGATTATGTAAAACCATGATTGGCACATTCAATATTCTTCTTCATAATTTTTATTTACACTATATTTTTAATCTAAAAAGAAAGAGGTCGTGTAGAAAAGAAGCAAGAAAAAAATGCATTCAGAATGTAAAATAGCACTAAATAACCAAGATAAGCACCATGGCTTAAATTCAAACTGCGAATTCCAAAACGACATAAGCAAAGCCAGGACAAATAATAAGGAGGCTCCCCTAAAATGTACATGATGCAGCAAAATAGCCACTTGAAAAGAAATCATACATTACACATTACACACTCCCTCTCCCCTGTCACAGACAAAATAAAACAAACAACAAACAAAATAAAACAGAGATAATTTAAAGAAATATGACTGTGGCCATCATGGAATAGGTAGATGTTATCAATGAAGAGTAAAAAGGAAAGATATTAAGCTATTAAGATCCTCTCTTCCACTAAAAACAAAACAAACAACACACAAAAATATATATAGCAATATAAAAACATAGGTTAAACAATGAAATGGAATAGCTATAGGATCTGTGAAGTATAGTATAAAAACCTATAATTTAGGCTGGCGGTGTGGGTTGTATGTAGGGAAAGGGTTAGGGTTCAATCATCATATGAGGGTAGGGGAGCTTTAACTTTCTTGAAAACAGCCACAAAAATTCGCTTGAAAAATAAACAACAACAATAACACAGCAGCAATAATATCTCAGCGTAACACAAAACCCTTTACCGCTTTACATGCAACAAAAAAGCATCAGAAATAACGATGTAGCTCTTCCACACAATATGTTGATAACGTTTTCCACATGGTCGAAATGATTGCAACGACGCAACCATTTTTAATCACAATATGTAAATACCACTTCGTTAACAATCCTCCAATTCCATTAACAGTTTCTTTGCTTTCCAGCACACCATTACTACCAAAAATAACGACATTATCTTCGTGTTTTGATTCAATTTAATGTATATACTTCCACTCGTTAATTCCATCTTTACGAAACCATCAGTTCCAAGAAAAAGAAATAAATCAAAAACCATTTGCTATCATTTGACAACTTCTTCTGTGCAAAACCATTTTTAATAACTGTAAGTAAGATGTTCTTCACTTCCAGTACACGTTTCTGCTTTTATAAACCATACATTTTTTCTTCCACTCGTTAATTCGTTTAATAATAATACAATATCCTTCGTTTCCTTTCTTCGTTCGTCTCGCGAATCAATCTTTACGAAAACAAAATCAGATTTGTTTACATTTTAAAAACCCTCGTTTCTTTTTGCATCATCATCATGCGACTGGTAGTAACTTTACTAATACTTTCGCAACAAACAACAATATTATTCTTCGCTTTTCGAAATAAAAACAAACAGAATAAACAACAAAAACAAACAACAAAAAACAGTTCTTCGCTCTTCTTGTTCAAACAAAAATGATCGTTGAGAATATAGCAAACGAAAAACCATTGCATTGCATCCTCCACCGTCGAGCCTTTTCATTGTCTTCTTTCGCGTACAAACACGGGGAAACATAAAAAACCCGTAAGATGGAGTCGGGACTATTACTAATACGCAAACGAAAAACCAACTTGCTGGTGCCGTTTCAAACTTCCCCAGACAAACCTGTGAGAAACGGACCGTGAAAAATCGGCAACCTCACACGCAAAATATTTTACCAAACTAAAAAGTGGATGCACAACTCGCTATTAGTATATAGACGAGCTCGTTATCGCTCAGTAGTTGTTACGTGTTAAGTTGTTAAGTGGAAACCGTCCTTAATTAAACTAATAAACGAATATAATAAACTAATTAAATTAATATATAATTAGAGTTTATCATGTCATAGACCGGTTGTTTTTGTTTGCGACGTTTCGACAGTTACTACTGTCATCATCGGGCCGAATGAATACTATGAATACTAGACTGACAAACAATATAAATATAATTAAATTAAATTACTCATTTAATTTTGGGTTCTCAAAGGGCGCGCGGTCTTTCAAGGAGGGTGCTCATTAAATATAACAAAAAGAGATTTTAAAACTGGACATTGAATTTATTTAGTAGAACTCAGGCTACTGTTTCTTAATAAATAAATTAAAGTGTTAAATACGTCACTTGTCTTTAAAGTAAAAAAGCCAATTTAGCGCGAAAAAAGTCAAATGACAATTAGCTTTCGAACCGTCGATATAACATTCGTCTTTTTTCAAATCTGATAATAAATGTTAAGAATTTATATATTGCTGTTATAATTTTTTAACAAGAGTTAGTTTATTACTCGTAACCTTGACGAGCTTGTAACTGCTGCGTGGGTATAAGTATACGTTTCCTCCCAAAGTGATTTTTTTCGTATCCGGCGTAGTTACGTTTATTGTTTAGAACTGTTTAATGAAGTTGTTGTATTTGAGACGAACCAAAAATGTATGTAAGGTTGGATTATAAATTGTGAATATGCGAGCGATCTCCACGGTTCACTTTGCTAAGATTACACTACTACTTTAGGGGGATCTGTTTCTTCTCTTCTTTGTGTTGTGACAAATAAATGAGGTTATATTCGTTTAAGCGAAGCGACTTAGAAAATAACCTTTGATGTAAAACACCACTATTTACAAAAGAAAAATGGCACTACAAGCTAAATTAGCTGTATTATAGAATTTTTTATTTAATTCCCGAATGAGTGCCACCTTTGAATACTATTTTTTCAAATGAACGTTTGAGAGAAAAAAGGGGCGCTCATTCGAAGGAGGCGCTCATTAAATATTTCACGTCAAAAGGGGGTATTAATTCGAGGGAGGCGCTCTTTCGAGCATTAAACGATGACTCAACAACTAGCTGCCCAAATAAGAAGAAAATATAACCGTTGTAAATGTAGCTGCCCAAATAAATAAAAAATGTAACCAATCCCTGCAGAGTACTGGCAGTCTCTTCTTAATATGCTCATTTATTGCCTTTAATAACATTATTTATTTATTTGTCTATTCTATTGCAGCTTCCATTTGGAAAGTTCTAACTTGACTCATGAATCCTTGCTCTAGTGTAAACGTTGTATAACAGACATTCATACATCGCATTGGAATTTCCATATTTGGAAGTTGTATTCGTTAATATTTAATGAAGCATTATCTATTTTATCATAATCAATATAAACAGCTGAATTGTAATGACATGATCCTATAATTCATATTTAATATTAATACTGAATCTTTGAATAAACTTTTTTTATATATCGCAAGAAGAACTTTAAAATGGGCAGAAGATTTTTGTTAGTTATTACCGCCTTGATGTTTCTGTCAACAAATAGCAATTCTCAAATACTGGTAAGATGGACCTTTTGTCTCAAAGATGCATTGGCCGGATTAAATTGGCCGGATTAAAATGTAAATATTATTGATACGTGATCAAAACAATCAAAATCATACAAACATGATGTGTATTTAGGAGACAGTTTAAAACATTGAGCTTTTACCCGAAAACCATTGTTTAAAACGTGATATTCATGCATGAGTTAAATTTATAAATTTTATCAAAACACACCTGACTAGTTAGAATTATGTTTTATAAGTGTTTTTTAAATGTTCAAATTTTTTATTTTATTTTATTTTATTTATCGTTGGAACCTACAAATAGTACAATGACTAATCAAACCCAACTAAGTATAATATAAAATGGTTAAAAATATATGAAGATGATAATACTTAAATCAATAATCATTGGCAATTCAAGCATTTACAATATATATTGCTGTCTTGTATGTCATGATAAAATTTTAAAAGATTCTTCTCTGCTTTTACGTGTTTTGGAAGATAATTCCAAGCAAGCGCTGCTCGAAAATCAAAAGAATTAATTGCACGAGTTGTACGTGCTCTCGGGACTACAAGAGAAGAACCTTGTCTAAGATCGTATCTAAACCATTTTGGTGTAAATGTATCCCAAGTAATTTCAGGACTTAAACGATTTAATGTTTTGAACACTTCTCCAACTAACAATTTAAGATTTAAGAGTGGAT